>JAOWBP010004220.1:5277152-5479314 GCA_028571105.1 Tragopan temminckii
ATATAAAACCATTTTTGAACTTGCTGCACTTTCCTTCTACCCCTTGATCTTTACTGTTTCAGTAGATTCCTTTTCATTCTATTGTATTGTGTATTTTTTAGGTTTAGAAACTGTACTTAATTCTTATTTCAGAAGATGGCTCTTCTCAGAATGAAAAGCAGATTGCCATGAAGGCAATGATGAGATCCTTGTGGTTTGCTGTGAGCCTTGTAGCCTCTAGTGTAAACCATGGAACCTATTGGATCTTGTTTAACAGAGAAGCAGAGAAAGTACCGCACGTGCAGATGCTGCTCAGAAACATCTATCAGGGAGAAAAAAGCCTCTGTAAGCAGAAGTATCGTATGACCTCTTATTATTAAAACAGTCACAGTGTATTTGAGGGTTTATTTATACTATGTTGATTCTTAGGAGTTCCACTCATTGACCAGCATCACTCTTTTGGTTGTTGCAATGTCAGGTGGGCACTGTCATCCTGCTGTGGTCTCTTTTGTGTGCGTTGCAATCTTTATGTTTCACTAAGGGATTTATAAAAGCAACTGACATTGAACTAGAATTAGACAGAACTGACAGAACTAGAAAGTTCTAAAATACTATAGTTAATAGAAAGTAACCATAGTGTTCATTGGGTCTGGAAAAAAAGAAATTAGGAAAATAAGGTCTTTTTAACAAATGTTTTGGACTGTGTACAGTCCATCAAAGCATCCTCTATTAGATGAGTCGACCTCCAGTGAAGATCTTACGCCCTTTACGAATTTGGAATAGTTATGTTTGGATTGGATAAGGAAAGAATAACTTTCTATCAGAGAGCCCATAATTGGCGGTACCCAAAAGTGGGCCAAAGACTTTGGTGTGAATCTGTGTTTTTTGCCCTCTTAATAAAATGCTCTGCTTTCTCAGGCTTGGTTATACACACTCTGTACAAATTCTCTCGTTTGACCTTAGGCTTACACAACTCACATTTTCCAGGTGCATTTCCCTGATAATATTTTTATTGGTGTATTTATGGTAAATGTGTCCTTGAGTGTCCCACAAAGTCTGTCAGATATGCATTGTCACTGCGTTCAGTGCAGACGAAAGCTTCAAAGAAAGGGCAATTTTCAATGCTGAAGTTGTTATAACTGGATCTGCCATAGCTGGGAGGTGCATCTGAGGGAAGCACTTGTTCATCCCACAACAAACCTGTAAGTTTAATCCTGAATCCACATACGCACTGTTTTGATAAAGAAGCTTAGGTAGTGGGTAGAGGATAGGAAATAATGGTTGTTCCAGAACGGTGTGGACATAGGTCCTGTCCTGTTTATTCCAAATCAGAAGTGTTTTCCCTGCACTGCCAGTCTCTGTCTACATGACTGAGTCTTATTTGTTCTACTCGCATCCCTTTAGTTCCTGAGCAGCTGTACCTGTAAGAGCTGACATTAGCTGATGAGCCACTTCTCATTCAAATATTAGAAGATTAATAATGAGATAATTCAGTTATCACATTTTTTTATTAGATTATACTCTTCTCTTGCTCACTTCAATCTTTAATTATATCAGTGTGTGCTGAAGGTTTCAGCATCCCTACCCTCACTGCTTTTCTGTCAAGGTAATATTTATCTGCAGAGAAAGGTGACAGTGAGAAAGCAGGATTTCCTAAGAGTCTGAGGACAGATCTGAATCTGTTTTGTGTGCTACGTTTGATGGTATTCAGTCATGTGCCCAGTGACAGGTACAAAAGAGATAAGGATATTGTTGCTTTGCAGGCATTTGTTGCTCAGAGGTTTTCTGAGGTGATAGTGGCAATTAGCCCGTAGTCATTTGTTGCATTTATTTGTTGTTTCCAACCAAGTAAGCTTTGGTATATGCCACATTGTCTGGAGACATTTTTTTTTTATCTGTGCAACATGTGAAGAATGACTTCTTGTTTGCTTTTTTAACTTGCCACTCACTAATTTCATTTGGTGTATTTTGGAGCGTGTTCTGACAAAGACAATATCCTCTTTTTCTCCATGCAACATTTTGTTCTGTGGGACTGTGGCAACTTTTCCTCCAGCATCTCTCTGCCTTCCCCACATCTCAATCATACCAGGGAGTTCATACTGATTTTTGACACTATATTTGGTCTGTGATGTGATAGTCCTAGTTTATAGCTAAAGAATATCTACCAATGATCATGTACAGTGTTTCCTAAAGTAACAAAAAATCACTAGCATGGAATGTTCTGGTTTGTGTGTCTCCATATATGATGGAGAGGTTTTTCAGAGTTCTGGCTGTAAATTCATATCAGTCTGTGATATCCTAAATCCCCAGTATCAGTGTCCTTGGAGTGAAACCCAGTCCTTGTGTCAGAATAATCCCTCCTGGTGCAATCATGTTGCCCTCTGTTGGTTAGCTCTCATTCAGAATGTTCCCAGGCCTGCTAATTACCAGAGGACTTATTTAAATTCCTGTGGAAGAGGCCTCAGTGCTTTGCTCTGGTTCGTGTGCTGGCTGAAGGGTGCATCCATGCTTTCAGAGGAGAGGGTGGAAGCCTCTTTGTAGGTTGTGGTTGCAACCATGTTCATTTATAAAGCTGGGTTTCATTTCTCTTAACGAACGCACATTTTAAGAGCTGGAATTCATCGATGTTCAAAATCAGTTGCTGAAAAGTTTGTATTGCCTTTTTTTAAGAGTTGGTCTGAAAGCAGCTAGAGTTAGAACTTCTTTTCCTCTGTGTTCAATGCTTATGTCCATGTAGGTTCCCAGTGGATTCACAGAGGAGCTTGGTAAAGTCAGATGGCACAAAAAAAGCCTTCAGGGAGAAAAGAAGGCAAAAAGAATGTTTATTGCATAGGGAGATACGAAAAAGCTCTTCCTCTAAATGCTGGAAAACGGTTTTATTATAAACCCAGATAATCTGATGAATTAAAAGGTCAGTGAGGAAGGAAGATGAGAATTTTTGGGGAAGTAGAATATTTTTCTTGTTGACTGATTAATCTGGAACTGAATTCAAGTGGATTTCTGGGATCCTGCCGTCTTATCAGATATATTCTGACTGTGTTTGGACAATGTGTTCAGGATGATTTTCTCATAAGATATAACTGAAGACCAAAGGTTAAGGAGGAAGACCATGACAGAACTAGGAATAGCTTTCTTCTTTAGAGGGGTGAATTGGAATGCTGGCCAGCACGCTGCAGTGACTTGCAGACACGTTCATCAAAGTCCTTGCACCTAAATAGGCTATGGATGTGAGTAATGCTTATTTCTTTTCTGTTATAAAATGCTTGGGATC
This sequence comes from Tragopan temminckii, assembly GCA_028571105.1. NCBI lineage: Eukaryota > Metazoa > Chordata > Aves > Galliformes > Phasianidae > Tragopan > Tragopan temminckii. The sequence continues at coordinate 5,280,403 of JAOWBP010004220.1, forward strand.
TGTGGCTGGGAAATCGAGCATGTAAATGCAAACTATCGTTATTGATAGGAATGACTTTCAGATGGCACAGGTGAAAATTTGTCTTCTACTTTGCCTGGGATGCGCTATGGATTAGACTCTAAGTGTAAAACTAAGAAGCCTGTTTCAGTCGACACAGATATTGATATAATATCATCAGATATTGATAATATGATATGAAATAATATGATTGGTTAGAGATGCTAGAGATACTGATGGTAGTAGGTAATGCAGCTAAATATTACTAAATAATAGTAATAATGATAATAAATCCACTTACATAAAAGAAAATAAGAAAATCCTGAAATAATAGTTGCAAAATCTTAATTTTTTTATGCTTCCAGAATGAAGACGATGTAATCTCTTGACACAAGGATTTATGAAACAACCCATAAAGACCCACGGTACAGCAATCTAAGAAGCAAACTAAAGATGTTTTATTGAGTAATGTGTGTGTATTTATTTGCACTTGGAAAGAACAGCTTTCTGTGTGGTTACATGCAGTGTGAGAATTTCACGTATTGATCTCTGTGTATGTATACATCACCTGAGGTGTATTTATTCCCTTGGTAAAACTTGACTTGCCAGGTGTGATGCTGTTTGGAGGTCCTTTCTGTACTAGATGAGGCACTGAGGCTGTTGAAGCAAGCATCCCTCCTGGCCTTGGTAAGCCACAATACCTCTGCAGATACGCAGAGAAGTCAAAGGCTGGCTTCCTTCATGTTAGAGTGAGGAAAGACATCTGGTTCTTTCTATTACTTTTCAGATGGCTCTTTGCTTTTATTAATGCCTAATACACAAATAGCCGAAAATTGAAGTTTAATACATTAATGCAGATGTTAAACCAAAAATAGCTCCTGTTTTGCATCCGAAGATTTCAATGTGGGGTCACCTGTGGGTGGAAGTGAAGCTACTTTTCAGTCACGTACAATAGAACTCCTCAGTTGCTTATGGTGTAGGTTAATGTGGACCTGACATGTAATTCCAGTGCCCTGCCTGTCTGGGAGCAGGCACAAAGGCCTCACTGTGCAATGGAAACTCTGATAACATCAGTTACTGACAGCTCTCATTTGTTTGCAGTTTCAGGCCTTGTCTAGAGATACAGTACTGTTGCCTAAAGCTGTTAAGCTTAACCAAAACCATGGGTGTGACTGTTGTTTGGCAGATAAAAGAAGTGAAAGGAAGGAGAGAAGATAGCAGTGTGGTGTCTTTTTTTTTTTTTTTTTACAGTCTGCTTAAATTTCTAATCTGCTGCAAACTTCAGACTGAAAATTTGCAGCTCAGGGACACACCGAAATAGTGCTGGATAATAACTTAATAAAAAAGAAGAAATGAAAGGAGAATAAAATAGCTCCCAAATAGTTAAGAGTGGGATTCTGGTTTGTGTTGGATCCTTGTCCTGAAAGCTTGGAGTGCTCGGATCCACCTGAAGGATCAAAAGTGTCCTCAAGCCCTTAAATAGATGATTCGGAAATAGCTGAAATGTGTTTCATTTTATGGTAAGTTTAATGTTTCTAATCTCAGTGCAATTTACAATTACAATAAATATCACAAAAAATTAATGTGGCCACTTCAAATACAAAGGAACGACAGAGTGTAATCTGAGAAAATTTTATCAACATGCAATTTCCTTAACAAAAACACCAATGTATCATTTCAGCATGCTGAGAAATATTTATCTTTTGGGACAGCAAAATCATTTGCAGAACGTTTTAACTGCTAAATAAATATTTTACTGGCAACTTCTGAGGCATCATAAATGCAGTCAATATAAACAAAGCAATGTGGAAACCAGCTCTGGTCTCAGCTGCAATGACTGTTGGCCAGTTCGTGGTAACACAGGGCTCTGGGATGCATTTGGCATGGTCTCAGCATTTCAAATATCTGATTTTTTTTTTTTTCCTGCTATATAAGCAAGTTTGCTTAGTTTATTTGAAGGCTCTGGCAATGGAAGTCACAGCGAGCTTTCAGTATTAGGGATGCAACTGTTTAGCATTTAACAGAAACTTGTCTTTTCACAGTTAAATCACGTTTTTTTTTTTTTAATTGAATCCTGTGCTTATGAAAAATACTGGATCTGCAGCCTCGGAGACTGTCTGCTTGGCTGCAGAACAAGAACATCATGGCCATGCTTGCTTGAACTTCCTCATGGGCCCCTGCCAACGCGCTTCACCTCTGACCTGTAACTGAGTTTTTAAATGTCTGTTTTATCTGTAGTCTCTTCTCAGACTGTCCCACTGAAATGGCACTTTTAAGGATGATTTCAGCAAGTTTCATCCGTCCACTGGAAGCAGAAACTTGTTTCATTGGAGGCAGCTGAAGAATTACTTATTCATTACCATAAGTGTCATTGCAGTCTTTACTCCCAAAGACTGCCAGTCACATTTCCTCACATCAGGTCTGAGACAGAGCTATGATTTGCTGTATTGCTATTTGCCATTTTTTTAAGTGATAGCTACCTGGCTAAGCTAGGTAATAATTGCCTATTTGTCAGTAAAGGTGCTCATTTTGTGTTATTTGTGTCTAATATACAATGGCATTATGCTCCTATTGAATATTTATTGAAAAGCATACCAAATATTTGAAGGTCTACAAAAGTGTTCATCTTCTGAATTTCTCAAAGGATCTCTGACAGTCACTGGTTTCAGTGCTGTAGTGGTTTCTTGCCTGTTTTAATGTGGTGTTCTACCTGTTTTGTCAGACATTGCAGTTAAGCAAGAAACTTCTCCATTGGTAATGGCTGGATATCCTTCTGAGCTTAGGAAGAAGTTATTGGCTGAAGCTGTTCTCCTTATTAATTTGACTCCTTAGTTTTATGTGTCTGCAAATGATTTTCGTCTTATCTATGGCAGCGCCAGAAGATAACTCAAAAGTTAACTTTTCTTTTTAAAGAATTTCATTGAACGTTTTAGGAAAAAGCGAATAAATAAATGCTTAGTAGGTAGTTTGAGATACCTTCAACTTCTCTGGATGCAAGACATTTATTACTGTGATTTGACTTCTGTCAATTCTTCAAGAGTTTTATTATCTTGAAGATTTTTTGCATATTCATCTCCTACTTCTAGAGAGATCTTTTTGTACACAAAGCAGGAAATGTGAGAAAACAGACAGGATTTTCAAAGACAATTTAGTCATTTCACAGCAGAGTTTGGCCTTCGTTCCACGTCAGTAAGAAGGCAGTGGTCTATAAAACACGGTTGAAAATTAGAGGAGATGGCATGAACATGTGGTAATTGCAAAGAGCCAGGGTAGTTCTTGCATGGGTTGTTAGCGACTGGCTGAAAATTGTTGCAAATGCAGTCTGTTGCTTAATGCAAAATGAGCGTTCTCTGCGTAAGTATCTGAATTCACACATCCAATGAAGCTCAGTGTGGTTTAGCTGGATACTTGTTAGCAACTTCTTCAGCAATAAAGGAGTGGAATCTGTGCCATCAGCTGTGGCTGAGAAGTGGAGATTTACTTAAAGCACTTCGGCTGAGAGGTGTTGAGTATGCTGCTGCCTGCATTTCGTGAGTAGAGGACTCCAGTCCTCATAACTGCAGCACCTTATCAGGGAGGTCACGTGGAGGAAATGATTCATTAAATCTGCATCTATGTAGTTTGTAGAAGGTAAAGGCAACAGGTGTGAAGGAATGTTTGCTCAGAACTGTGCTTTATCTGGGTTCCATCCAGGATAATGTATATGATAATATAATGATGTGAGCACATCTCCTCCACAGTCTGCCATGTTCTGACGTACTTGGGTGGCATTTAGTGCACATATTGCTCCTCCATTTATGGACTTTCCCTAGGTTATCCACATGTTCTGTATTACATTTCATAGAATCATAAAATGGCCCGGGTTGAAAAGGATCACAATGACCATCTGGTTCCAACCCCCCTGCTATGTGCAGGGTCGCCAACCACCAGACCAGGCTGCCCAGAGCCACATCCAGCCTGGCCTTGAATGCCTCCAGGGATGGAGCATCCACAGCCTCCTTGGGCAACCTGTTCCAGTGCTTCACTACCCTCTGTGTGAGAAACTTCCTCCTAATATCTAACCTAAACATTGCAGGGCTCATAGTTTAATATTTTTATAAATAAAGCTGTAGCCTCTTCTGGTAGTGAGAGAGGAAGCGAGGAAGATTCCTGCCCTTCAGGACCGAACATGGATCTCAGTCCCCTGAAGACTGGGATTTTGTGCTGGCTAGCACAAAGTGTAAAATAAAACACCTGTGTGGAGCAGCGTGCCAATGCTGAGCCATCTGCAGCACACCTGCTAACTGCTTCATTGGAGTCGAGCCTGGGAAACATGAAATCTTCTGACTTCATATGTGTAATTGAACAAAAGATATGGATTATAGCTGAACTCTTATCCAAAAAGAAGAATGAACACTGTAAATACATGTCTCTGTAAACAGAGAAACTTCTTTCCTGTTCTCACTGAATGGTATACTGTGAAATCAGAGCAAATTGGCTGGAGACATCTAGAAGCAGCTTGCTGGGGGCTGGGTTAGACTGTACCTCTGAATGCCTGGGGCAGGAATCAGCTGGGCAGCATTTCAGGTGTTTGTGCCTATTGGCTCTATTTTATCTCTGTGGGTGATGCATTTGTCTGCTGTCTGAGCAAACACTTAGTTTCAAAGCTGGGAGTTATCTTTGCCTGTTGAGCAGGACACAGCTTGGTCTAATACAAATGTCTACCACAGACTCTTGTGATTCAGATTTTTTAGCAGTATATTTAGAGGACAAAAGCCTTGCAGTTTTGTAGCAGGATACTTTAAGGAGTAAGTAGTTTCCTTCAGTGTTTGAAGCGTGATTAAAAACATCAGAAGAATGTTGTATCATACAGAGAAAGATGAAGGTACGTTTATTTCACTTATAATGCATCTTTCAGATGTGAGTGGGGAAATACATTCTTGTGTTCAGAATTGGGTATAAAAACAGAGGCAGAAGTTTATTCAGTCCAAAAATCCATTTAAATAGCCTACGTTGCTAAGGTTTTTTGGTAGTAACTGCAATTTAATCCTTGCTTAAAACGGACTTTTTTTTTTTTTTTTTTTTTTTTTTTTGATTAATTGAACACACAGGAAGAAGCCGACAATACTGTTCCTCACAAAAGAAACAGTTATTTTTAGGGCTTTGCTTAAATTTTAGGTTGCTTTGTTCCTGTTAAATCTCAGCCTTTACTTTGGCAAAAAGTCCTGTTTTAGAAGCATGCTCTGAAGTTCTGGGTCTCCAGCAGGGCTCAGAATTATGCACGTGCTTCAGGGCTTGGCTGAATCCATTTTAAGAATGTGTTTTACAGACTTGAGGCTAGTAGTGCTTGGTAGAAGATGACCAAGATTCTTGCCTTTACAGGTCTTAGGATGGGGTTCAAAGCTAGCTCTGCTTTAATAATGAGGGGTTGGGTAATATTAGGCTTAATTGGTAATGCTAGGTATTATCCAATTAATATTAGATTTAATGAAAACTACTGTACAGGGAATTCTAATAATTGTACCTAACTGAATGCTCTTCTTATTGTTTCAGATAATTTAAAGGTTAATGCTTATTGTGAGTTTTTTTAGGAAATGTTTTTTCATGTCTTAACAGCTTAAGTTTCAACTGTTCTTTTCATTTCATGCTATCATTATCCAGCAGGACTAGAAATAGGTGCAGACAATGAGATGCACATGTGCACACAGGTTAGCTGCTATATTGTTATGCAGACTTCTGACCTGCCGCTTCTGAGAATTAGGTAGACAGAGCTCCACCTATTTTTCCCTTGAAACAGATTGTTTGCTAAGCTGCAGAGAATGGTGAATAATTTGCACCAATAAAAAATCACAGATCTGTCTGCTGCCTTAATCCAGGGAGCACTACTGTGCTGATCTTCTGATGCTGCCAGGCTTTTTTTTTTTTTTTTCCCCCCCTTTTCCTTTCTTTTATTATGCCTAGGCTGTCACCTGTTAACTGCATCTCCCTATAAATAAATAATAATTTATATATATATATATATATCCCTGTTGGTTTTTGCAGAGTAGAGTGCCTAGATTTTTTTACTTTTTATTTTTTATTTTTGCTGTCATTGTAGTCTACAGTATTGGCTGGTCAACCACAACACCAATAAGTGGTGCAGAACTCTGCTTCTGTGGGTAGGATGCCAATAGCAGCCAACTTGCTGCCTTACGTATGGATTAGTTAAGCTTTTTAGAGATGTTTGCACAAATGGTACTTTCGGGTCTTTTGAAGACTTACCAAAATGGTGGCCTAATTGTGAACTGTTTTCATTTTCAAGATCACATTTTCTGAAATGAAGCAAGAGAATAGCGGAACTGAAGATAAAAGATATGGAGATGTGCAAACTGATGCGTCAGACTTATTTATACGGAGGTCTTTAGTGTTTACTAACTGGAACAAAAAAATATAACATTTGCGTGTATCCTTAGTTGCAAGCACATTGTTTATGCAGAAGAAAATGGTCTGTGTTTGTCTTCGTAAAGGTTGATGTTGCTGTTAAGATTTTAAGAGCGACCGCTGAGAAAAAAGAGAATTTAGGATCATAAAATCATAGAATCACTCAGATTGGAAATGACCTTAAAGATCATCGAGTCCAACCACGACCTAACTGTACTAGCTAACTAGGAAGTAAGAGGAAAGTATGGGGCACTTGCCTATGAACTAATACTTCCAAAGACAGGTCTGTTCTTTGGCCATGGCAACAAGCAGATTGACAGAAGATTGATTTCCTTCCAAAATCCAAAATGAAACATTGCTGTTTTTTGATTTTTCAATCTCTGTTCTATGGAAACAAGACCTACACGAGCACATTGTCTATCAACCTTTCTAATTCATGCCAGTTCCAGCACCTTTTGAGAAGCCATTAACCACTGTGGCTGTGTGAGGATTTAGTGGATTTGCTGGTAAGCTCTGTTTGCATTCAAACTGGGGCAAAGTAGAATTGGTGAAGAATATAGAACAGAAAACCACAGGAAACCATCTTCATTAGGTTATTGACCAACTGGAGGGTCTGCTTTTTTTTTTTACTTTCATTTTGTGTGTGATGATGGTAGAACTAAGAAGGAAGAGAATTTATTTTCCCATCTGTTTCCTCTAACTCCAAAATTCTCTTTCCATTTCTAGTCAGAAAATACCAAATTCATTCAAATAACTCTATGTATTTGGCACTGAATTTTTGAACTATGTGACTTGGTACATGTTGCTCAACTGAATTTCCTATTGGTTATAAAACCAAACAAACACACACACAAAAAGCCCAAAAGAAACAAAACCAACCAAACAAAAAAAAGTCTCCAAAACATCAAAAGGCCCAAACCAATCATCATAATGGCTCAAGGTAAAAGATAACTAACAGGTACATAGATAACAGGTAGTATTGTGACCATTCTTGGAGATGAGAACTTTCTACTTCATCTTGATATTACAGATTGTAACATGAAAAAGTATGATTAATCAAATTAGAAAACCTTTCAAAAGTTGCATAGGATGAAAGGAAGAAGCAATTTGATTTCAATTCCAAAATACATCCATTATTATTTCTGTGCTCTATTTAGTTGTTGACTTTCAAGTTCTTCCCAGTTTCAGATGAAACCTGCAGTTTCACCTAACAGCTGGTTGTTATATGGTAGAGATCTAACATATAGTTCCCATCATTTGCAGAATCAAGTAGGATTAGTATATGACACATTTTGCTGCACCAATTCTACATTTGTATTTAAAAAATAATGTCACCTGCACTGGTACTACATTACTGGAAGTACTAAGGCAGGAGGGGATCAACAAATGAGTCAGTCTGTACAAGTATGAATTTAAATTGCCTTGTGTGTCAGGTTGGTTAACACGTCGTGTGTTCTGGCTGATATATTCCAAACCTTATACTTTAAACATTGTATTTATCAACCTTTTATTAAATATACAAAACAAGACCGCTCTCACCAAAGTCTGTCACAACCTATTTTGTTGTCGCTGTGCATTTTGGTATAAGTGGAGGAATGAGAGCCCAAGCCGCAAAGTCAGCTTGTTTTAGCCTCAATGGCTTTTTAAAAACCCTGCAGCTTGAAATAATACATTATTAAGGCATTCAGACTTGTCAAAATTAATAATTAATATCCCGTTTATGTTCCCCACACATACACAGAGTCTTTCATTCAGTTCAGTTGCTGCATCGAGGCAGTGCTATCTGTACTGCAGCCAAGTGGCTGCAAATTGCAGCCTTTTTACATGGCAGAAGTGCATCTGGGAGCTTGGGTTGTCAGCTCAGGGCTTCTGTCTTCTGAATCCCTAAGGTACAGATGTATGTTTCCTTACAGAAGGTTATCTAACACTAGTTTTCAGTTACTGCTTTGTTAGTTATCTCAGTTTGTGTGTGATCCGAGAGCCTAATCTTAATAATATTAATGACAATTTTAAGAGTTTTATAAACAGTGTTTGATCCTGGGGGGACTTGCTTCTTGTGATAGGGAGGTAATTTAACAGGTGGTTATGGATGTTATTCAGACTCATTGTAAGAGTGAATAGGACTATTCTAATAACATAGGTATCAAATTTTGTCTTCCGTTAGAAGACCACAGAGACCATGTCTTGCAGAGCTATTTCAGTTTCTGAAGTCAGTGCTCAGTGTGTACAGAGCCCAAAACTTGCACTGGGAATGACAGAAACCTCAGCAAGAATAAGGATAAAAATTTTAGAGTAAGGATTGCCGAAGACAGCAGATGAATGGGCCTAAGCTGCGTGTCTGAGTTACCATATAGGCAGCACTGAAATTAAAAGCAAGCCAACCAACCAACAAAATCCACCAAAAAACCAGCAAGAAATAAAACCCAAATGAACAAACAAACAAAAAAACCCATACAAAATCCCAACTAATCAATCTAAAAAACCCCTCAGAAATAATAGTGATAAAAAAAGAGGAGTTAAGTTTTTATATCAGCATAGTAATTCACACAAAGCCAGTAGGATTAACAGCTGATGGGATATTCTCAATACCTTTATTTTTATTTTCAAGATCATGTATTTCCAATTTATTCATCATTTAAAACTGTAGATGCATTTGAGTAGTTTTCAAATAAATAGAATCTATTATTTGGCTATTTGCAATGTTCTTGTCCCTTGAGATGCCATGAACATTTCCATGTGTTTGACTTTTTTTTTTTTGTTTTTCCTGGGAATTAAAATATATACATATGGGAACAATGCAAAGAGATGGAAATAAATAGTTGCCATAAACCTTTATAGGAAACCTGTGTATAAAAAGTGTTGAGTTACCTCAGCTACCATTGATTTCAGCTGAAGCTCTGAGTGCGAAGCTGAGTGTAAAGTCAGACCCAAACTGCTTCTCAATCAGTGTGGATGAGATAGCCAGGCTTTCTTTCTTCTATGGTCAACGAGATGATTGTGTTCGGGTTCCTAAGCTGCCTCAAGCAAGGGAAGGTGGGTGGGCTGCTGAATGGACCTGTGTCATCAAGAGCCCCTGAAAATGAGTTAGACTGCATTATTTATTACATTTATGTTATGGGAATATTAATTTCAGACACAGCTTCTGAATGCCTTCCCAGCAGCAGCTGTGACATAAGGAAGCTCTTATCAAGAGAACTAATTTGATAATGCCCATGAGTACTTTTTTTGGTTTACTTCCTGTTTCACCTCACTTGAAGAAACCTTTTTTGGTATAGAACCCATACCTGGATCCTTACAAAAGCTAATTATCACTTTGTTAATAGGAATGTGCTTTTCAACACAAAAATTGCCAAGTTTCTCCCAACAGAATATAAGATTTCTAAATCATCTAGTGTTTATTACAAATGTACAGAAACAAGCAGTTTTTATATAAGAAGTGAATTTTTTAGACATCACTGATGGTATATCAAGAAAGTACCTTCCCAGTTTTTAGAGAGACGTCACTTAAAGTGTGAATGTGAGATGAAATGCATAGCCTTTTATTGTTACCAATGGAAGACAAAAGTCTGTCTTGCTGGACTTAGGAACAGGAAAATACGACAATCGTTACAATGAAGTTCTTGCCTTAACATCAAGTAGAATTATTTTCTTTGTGCTTTTTAAATGGCTTTCATAAGTTTACTATATTCTTAGTTATCGTATCAAGATACAAATGTTAAAATATGATGTTGCTTTGGTACGTAATTTCTGCTTTTTTAAGTTGTATTTTGAAAAGAGTCATTTTTCTTCCTAAAAAATAGTAATTGTTGTTAAAGAGTAGTACAGCAATACTGAGAATAGTACTGTTATTCTCATGCTAGGAACGACTCAAGTCACCAAACATAGTAATCTCTCTGAAAGATAGATGGATTTGAATTCAGCTTATCCCCAGTAGCCACTGGTTGGAGGTTAAAGTAAGGAAAGAACAAAAAAGCCCCAGAGAAAGCACTGCAAATAGTACTGACTACTTAACAGGCATTATAGTATTTTCTGGAGGATAGTATGGGAACTTCAATGCCCCCAGGCATATCTGGTCATCACCTGTTACTTATGACCATATGTTGGGTTGTGTTCCAAATATTTAACAGCCCAGGAGAAATATTAATGCCCCAGCAGGGAACTGTTTAAAAGCTTAGCCTGTGTGAGAACTGACCTTTTGCAATGATATAATTCCTGAAATGACAAAAATGACAAGGGCAGATTGGTCATTACTTTGCCTCCAGGACAAATTCGTTGAACTAGTTCAGAAATCCATGAAAGCCAGGGTTACTACTGGAGCATAAATGGTAGAGGCAGCCTGTGATTCTGCAAAGCCCATGTTGCACCACAACAGTTAGGCAGAAAGCAGGAGCACCAGCTCTCCAGGTGCTCGGATGCATTCCACAAAGAAAAGGAAATAAGATAACTTTTGTTTGCAATCGTGAATTACCTTTCATACATTTGAGCAAGCATGCTTTGGGTCCATGTTAGCACAGCAGCTGATTTTTTTTTCTGACATGCAAAAGAATGTATATGCGTACTGCAAATTGAACCTCAAATTGTATATGTGATGGTGATGAAGAAATTTGGAGTTAGTCTCCTGAAAATGGCACATCCAGTATTCTGTGTGTGAACGTGATGCTGTGGTTTTGGAATCAATTTTCTGTTCTTCAGCACTAACATCACTAGGAGTAGGTGGCATGCAGCTTTCTCCATTAATCTTTCTTAGCTTCAAGGCTGTACGCTGGCATGTCTAACTGAGCTTGTAAGCCCTGCTGTATTTCCAAGAACTGATCTAGTCTGCTGCAGCAGTGCCAGTCGTAGTGGAGGTGATTTACTGCTTTTGTTTTCCTGCTGTTTAATTACTGCCTCAGTAATCACTGAAGTGTCTGGTAAATGTGAAATGCATTCCCCAGTCCTCTCTCCCAAATACTTAGGAACGAAGTTCTCTGCATCATCTCTTGCTACCAGTACAATTTCTGTAATGTTTCCTTTCATTCAGAGACTCAATTAATGATTTTTCAGTGCTACTTCAAACTGCATTTAAATAATCTTGTTTCGAGATAGTTTAAAAGTAAAATCACTGCTAAATGTGCAAAACTGCAAAAATGTCTTACCTAAAATACAAACCCAAAGTGAGTAAAACCGTTCTTTTCCTCTTTCTCTCATGTCACTCTTTTAACTTTATGTGAGTAAAAATAGTGTTTGATTTGGCAACGATTAGGTAAAATTAAATGAACTAGCAGAGCAAACAAGCCTAGCCATGTATGTGTTGTAGTTACTAGACTTGGAGGAAATGAGAAGGCAGATGGCAGTTAGTGGTGGATCTCAGCCACTGATGGTAGGAAAGGAAATTCCATACAGACTTTGATAACAGAATCTGAGGTCAGAAGCAAAGACTAAATATACAGTTATATTTATGCTTAATTCATATATGGTGTGAGGTATGCTCCTCGTAATGCCAGCTGAACCATGGATCACCTTAAGAAAAGAATAAAACTCAACTCTGTCTGAATCTTAGCCTTTAATTTCTTTATCAGCTCTCCAGACGAAATATTGATTAATCTCTTGAATGTAAGCTTCAGTGCAGTGATAAATATTTTGCTATTTGTCTATAAGCAGACTCTTGAATATTCTTGAAGACATGTGAAGGCCTTGCTCTTGGCCGGTATTTGCATTTACCCTCAGAATGGTCAGCATTGATGTATAATTCATGTGAGTTTTATATTCCTGTCTCTGTACGGAAGAGCAGTGTCATCTGAACATGAAAGCACCATGTGAATCCTAGAACAGTCAGCAGACTGTGACTTCCATGGGTGCCATCCTGAAAGAAACAATCTCAAATATTTCTATACTTTGTCTCTGTGCTTCTTTGTCTGGGCTAATACAAGCAGTGAACAATATGTATGTAAAATAAGTAAAAGAAAAATAACAAACAAACAAGAATGATTTAAAATGAGTAGATTGAGTAATACGCTTCTCTTCCAGCATCCCAATTTGTTGGGATAAATGGTTGTTGGGGATTTTAGCAGCTGTCGCCCTTTTTATTGCTGGTTGTGCATTGCTCATCCTCATGCCTGGCGCTAGAAGAGTAGTGGTGTTTGTCAAATGGGCTGCGTGTATTCCTCATGGATTCTTGTGGAGATGGTGATAAAATGCAAACATGGAAGACTGCTTTGTTAAGCTTATGTTCATTCCACCACTAATCTGAACTGCATTTACCCCTTAGAAGAGATGTTACAGAAAAGTATAACTTCTGTCAGTTTTGCAAATTTATTTAAATCAACTGGGTTGGATTTTTTTGGAAGCTTTTTCTTTTTTGACATGAAAGCTACGGCTGGTTAGAAGCAAGCACACTGCATTGGTCAAGATATCTCTGTTGCTTGACAATGTGCCAGAGAGCCACCATGATGAGATAACTTAAAAAATAACAATGAAGATTTTTCTTTTAAATGCTTAGATAGCGTGCAGCTGAGGTTATTTAATAGAGTGGGAAGTGAGACTAGGAGGAGATTGTCTTTTAAAATGAGCTCTGATTCTACAGAGGTGTTTGTAGCTGGCTGTAAATTATATCAAATGCTCTGGCATGTACTGAACTTTGATGCGTAGGGAGTAAGGTCTTCATCTGTTTCAAATGCAGAAATTGAAATAAAGCAGTCCTTGATGTGCAATTCTTGTCATCAGCTTCAACCGGTAAGATAATTCAGAATAGGATTTTTTCTTCTTTAAGTCAGTTGGAGTTTGAGAGTTTTGGTGCTCTCTTAAATAGTGATGGTTCTGTGGTGAAGCATACATGCGTCCATTTCCAGAATCAGAATTTTAAACCACTGATGATGCTTTATGTTAGCTTCAACTTTTAGGTGCCGCTTCACCTTTTATTCCTCCTGGGGTGTGTTTGAAAGAAACTGGAAATGTTCAAAAGTCAAACTGAACTTTTCTAACTGCAGTTCTCCTGCAAAACGGCCTGTTTGATATCTTACAGATACAAGTGTGCTAATTTTAGGAAGGGGTTAATAAAGGTGGAGCTGGAAAAATCCTAAAGGAAGATCGAATTTAAATGTCAACAACTTCGCTGCAATTTTAAAGAGAATTGAGGGAAAAGGGATATAGAAAATTATAGGCTTTGCTAAAATTGAGTCTTGGAGTAATGTTTTCTTTCCAAAGCCTTGCATAACATGCCAGTATATTTTAAAAAGGCACATCCCAAAACGAGCAAATAATCAAGTCTTTATTAAACAAAAAAATTACTTCTCTATCAAATAATGGAAGTGTGGTAGGAAATGGGGGGGAAAAAAAAGTGGATGAAATGGGTGGCTAGGCTGCACATTAAACATAAGGAACGTGATTCCTGATGCCCTGTAGAAACATGTCCCCAGTCAATGAACCAGTTCAGAAAAAGGAAAACAACATGAAATGCAGCTAACTCCAAAATGCTTTGAAGTGATGCAAAATAATTATTTCACTAACTTTATTCCTCACTTTGTGTTAATATTGGAAGTAGAAAGACTGAAAATCAGAGCTTTATATGAAAAAACAGTGAAGTAGGTCTCCATATAGAGTAACAACTTTGTTTCCACATATAATTCAAAATGACAGTTGGATTTTGTATTTAACAAAATGCACCTCTACCTTTCATTACTGTAGCATTAGATGAAAACTGCGAGCACACTTCCAAAACAGATTTACAGACAAAAGCATGCTTTAATACAAAAAGCTGGCACTCGGGTGAGCAACTACTTCTCTGAATATTTCAGTGATAATCATCAATAACCCACAAAAAAACTCGTTTTCTCTTCAGGCTGCTGAAATCTTCCAGACAGATATGACTGCAAAGAATCGCTGACTTTAAGACAAAAATGATTCCTTTAGACTCAGTAGCCCTCTGCCTGGCAGAGTGTGAATCACACAGGATATCTGGTGACCAAGGTGCTGGGTGAATGAGACGTAAAAAGGAAAGCAGGTAAGGAACAGAACTCAAAGGGCACCTGGGCTTTTTGCTGCCTGGATTTTGCATAGAACTTCTGCCACTGTCAGTTCCCAAGAGCTGAATATGGGATTTGCTCCATAAAAATCCAGTCTGTAGCTGGGATAGAGTTGCTATCCTAGTTGGTAACTGTAGTTGGCTCATGCTGTCTGTGATATAGTTATCATGCAAGTCTATAGCCTGCAAATTGGTAGATTGCGTGTTTGCACTGATCAGCAAACATAGTGTGCTTTTGAGTCTGACATTTAGGAAATATAATGCCCCTTAGCAAACTGTGACAGAGGACATGAAATATCAGAGACTGGCCTCAAAAAGTCAGATGAATTTGGTGTGTTCATCATTGCTGTTTCCTTTGCTGCTTGCAAGTCAGAGAAAAGGAGAGTAATGCCGATTCCTACTAACACTCCAGTTTGCTTTACTTCTAGTCAATAACACACAACAAAATTCCTGATTAATATATTAAGGGATGTGAAAAAAATCTGGTATAAAATTGTTACTCTGTACCACTCAAAATAACAGAGCAGAAATCTTAAATCAAGCAGGGAGAATTAATGCCCTAACTTTAATAGGGGTGTGTACCCCTGCAGGGCAGACAAAAATCCCATAAACTGGAAAGAAAAAGGTTAACTGTGACCCAGGGAAGGTTGGGGGGAGAAAGACAAGAAGAGCATTCTTGGACTTCTCTAGAAAACTTTTCAGTAGTTTGTGCTAAGGAAATGTTTGCCTTGTTTTCACTGTATAATGGACACTTACTATTAATGTGACTGCATTGTAAATCTTCTCCAAATAATGCGGTCAAGAATCATGCTAGCTTAAGTGAATGCTAGCTTGAGCCCAGAGCAATACAAATACGAGCATTTTCAATGAGATTGTTGGCTAAATTCCTCCAATTTGGAGACACCAGAGCACAAGCATTTGAGGTGCAATATAAGAAGCGTGCCCCTTAAAAACAGATTGCTTTTCCTAAATGTTGGAATACTCCTATTGGAAAACAAAGCTTTAATTTGGCCTGCCTAAGGATTTAAAATTTAGACAGTACAAGCTTACTTTGAAAATCTGTAGATGTGTGTCAGATAATACAAAATCTGTGGACGTGGCTGAGCGTAAACCAGCATGATAGGCACTTTAGCTGGTGTAAATTTATGGCTGGAACAATTTACACTGAGAATAAACAGTTTAATGGATAGCTGGAAGGATTAAAGGATGTTCAATCCATCAGATTAAACATGTCATTCTTGCTGGTGAATGGTGCCATTATCTGACAAGAGACTTGGAAGTTAACATTCTTTCAGAGGGCACATTTTACTAGTTTACATCCATTGACAAAGGCTTTCATAATTCCGTCAGTGATACCTCAGCCCTGCTGAAATCCGGATAGAACTTCCATTCATTTCGATCAAAGATTTCAGTCTTTATATTTTTTCTTATATTAAATATTAAGAAATTGCTAATGAGCACAGCTGTTTGCAATGAGTTTCTCTGACTCCAAACGATGAGCTTTGAAATATGGCTCTGAAGTTTGATGGCTAATAGCATGCTGTTATGCTTTGGAGGTTTACACGACCATTTTTGCTAAGTGTTACTAAGAGAAATAGTGAGATAACTAGTGCCAATTTCACCATAAGTCAGTGATGTTACACATTTTTCCTATTATCATTAGATATACTAATAAGGAAAAACCACGATAGTTTAAAAGTCAGACGGAAAGAACAAATTTGCCATGGGTTATATCTGGTGAGGTGGTCCTTTATTTCCTACTCTCTGGTTCTGATTTTTCCCAGTTCAAAACCAAGGTGGCAGTTTATTTTACCCTTTGTCATTAGCTGATCCAGTGAAAGAGAATTCTTTCTTTCTCTTTCTTTTTTTTTTTTTTTTTTTTCTAGATGACAGTTTATGAATGGAATTTTGTTATTTACACAGCAAATTTGGTAAAGTTTAGAAAAAGTATAATGCTTAACAAAAGTCAACGTCATTCTAAAACTATTTTGAAATAAAGGAGGTTTAAGGCTTTTAAGTGAAGAAAAAATGCAGAAAGAGCTTGTAAATACACAAAACGGGCTTCAACGGTCAGATGGCAAGCTTGTACTGAACAGCAGCTCTCAGCAGTTATAAAAGTTGCCCATTCATAGTCTGATATCTCCCTAACCCATTCCCAGGTTTTTTAATGAAGCTTGGACTTCACTACAGCATTAAGCTGTACTGAATCAGGGGGCAACAAAGAATCACTCCAAAAGTGCTGGTTAAGTCCTACCTGATCCTTGGTCTGACTTAAACATCAAATTCAGCATTTGACAGAAGTCTAAAAGATCTCTTTTCCTGACTCCTAAACAAGAAGACAACAACCAACAGCACAGCTTTACCAGGCTGCACACAATTATAGAGTTTTCATAGCCGCAACCTGTAATAAAATTACTGTGATGTAACAAGTCAGTGCTTCACATGGTCTGTGGTAACCCTCAATCTTAATTTTCCTGGCCCATAGCAAAGCATGATGCCATTCAGATCATTCTAACTCAGATCTCTCACCTCATGGCATTACCTCGCCTGTTTTGCAGGCCAAGAGAGTGCACACACAGAACCACCATGACTGCTGACGTGCAGTCACTGAGGTGAGGTAACTTGGTTTTGAGTTTGAGACCTGGCTTTATTTTAATGACTAACTGAATATGTTTTCTGCTTCTGCTCTATCTGCCATGGTATCAGCGTTCAGTGGTGTATGGGAACTGTTGATCACGGCCTGAACATCTGATTGACCACCTGAGGCAAGCACCGAGTCAGCCACAGGAGCACAGGTGGAGGCAATTCACCTGTGCTACCAGAAGGGCTGGAGCCTGGCTGCACCTCTCCTAGATCCCATTTAAGTGCTGACTGCCCCTGAGGAAGGACCTCTTTCTGGAGATTGCTCCTTGTGGAGTTTACTGCGAGCCTATGACGCTGGTGAGCATTTCCATTTATTTTGATTATCTTTCCACCGTGATAATCTTACTAAACCTAACCTCTGTATACCTACTGATTGTGCACCTATTGACTGTACAATTGTACGCCTATTGATTGTACAAGTGGCTACCTGGGAGAGATCTCAGCTGTTGGCATCTGGAACACGACGTGCATACTCAGAAGGGGAAGGCACTCATTCCAGGTTACCTGAGTGAGCAGAATCTGTTGCGGTTCCCTCTCAGTCCTCTGCCATCCTTATGGGGTTTTTTTATGTGCTCATTCCTTTCCTATTTCCTCGTGGAAACATTGGAGCTGTCTGGGACAGCAGACTCGCTTATTTCCGGTTGGAGGCTTCTGCCATTAGAAAAGCATTAGGAGAGCATGGAACTCTCACACTCTTTCCTCAGAATTTCTCACATTCCATGCAAGGACCACAAAAGCCTCTGGTGGTTACTTCACAGCCTGTCTTCCACTGAAAGACATTGAAACTTTTAGATATTTAGAGGTGTTGGTTTTTTGTTTTTTTTTTTTTTTTTTGTAATATCTGTAATGTGCAGGAATTCTTCCAATTCTCCTTGAATCTCCACGTAGCCATAATGAGAATCCCGCTTCAGACGGAAACGCAGTTCAGTTAAAAAAGGAGGTGGATTTAGCAGAACTTAGCTGTGTTCATGAAATGCAAGAATTGCCACTGTTTCATCACTGGGGACTGCCTGAAGCTCTCTGGTAGCAGTCTCTATGCTTTTAATTGGGATCTGGCTTTGTTATTTTGGGAAAAAAATCAGCTTCCTGAGAGAGTGATCTCCAGCCTGACAGAGGATTAGTTTTAATTGGAAGTCTTGGTAAATTGTTAAAATTGAAGCATTAATTCCCACTTTTCTATAATATTGGTTTTGTTTGTTTGTTTTCTAAAGAGTTTACAATATTGTGTTCGTAACAAGAAGCATTTTTCAATTCAAATTGTATTTTGCTTTTTCAGAGGAAGGTGTAGGACAGCCAGTGAAATACATGAGGTGGATTTCGTGCATCTCATGGTGCTTCTGAGGGTCTATTTTTGCTGTTTCTTTTAGAGCAATGCAATATAAATAGGAAGAAAGATGTAATCATTGGGAATCCTTCTAAGATATAACGTGTACTATTCGGAGTTTTCATAAGTCATTGTCCTGGTTTTGGCTTGGATAAAGTTAACTTTCTTCATGGTACGCTCTTGTTCTTTGGATTTAGGATGAGAATAAAGTTGATAAAAAATGATGTTTTGGTTGTTGCAAAGCAGTGCTTACATTTGGTTGAGGACTCATGGCTCCTCATGCTGCCCTGCCAGCCAGCAGGCTGGGGGTGCGTGAGCAGAAGGGACAGAACCAGGACAGCTAACCCAACCTGGACACAAGGGTATCCCATGCCATATGGCATGGTGCTCAGCAATAAAACGGGAGGGGTTGGCTGTCGTCATACCTGAAGTTTGCTTGTTTGTTATAAATACGTACAACTGGTCCGTGTCTCCTATTAAAATGTGTGGTAAACCTGATGAGGAGTAGAATGACGTATGTACTAAATGTACTAATTGCTTGCAGGAATCACCTGCAAATTATAGCTATGTAAAGAAAGTAACTAGCAAAATAAGTGGGTAGTGCTACAGCAATTCCTTATTTTTCTCTCATTCCCACTTTGCCTGTGCCTGCCATACAGGCCTCTTGGCAGCTTCTGTGTCCAATGGTAACTTCTGGATTTCCAGCATAATCTTACAATTGGCTCTTCCTTACTGAAAATGTTGTGGAGTTAAAAGGTTGAAATAAGAACAAACTAACATTTGGAACAGCATTCTTCCATGAAATGCAGAGAGGAAGGTGGATCATAATGTTTGGAGAGAGACAGAGAACACATTTTGCTGTAGAGAAGTGTGAGAGAAGAGGGACACGATGCATAAGGCAGGCTGCAGGTAGTTAATAGAGCTGTAGAAAGAAGGAGGGGTGTCTGAAGCTGGGAATTTTATAATGGAAAGTCTAGCAGTCACCACTAAAGTTATGGACATTAGTGCAGAGTGTCAGATGTTTCATGGAAGTCATATGATTGGGTAGAGAGGATTCCCTTAATTTTTTCTTTTTCTGTTTATACATTATGCTGCAATTTGTTTTGCTTTACTACTTTGAAATCCCTATCAGGGTAACTTTGGAGTAGTAATTTTATCTTTCATGGGTGTCATACTGTTGAGTAGCTTAAATATGAAATGTAGCTCTGGAGACAAAAGCTCATACAACCTACAGGTGTAGAAATGTATGGAAAGATCCATTTATTGTACAAGGTTGCTTGTGCATTATGACAAATCTCAGCTAGGTTTTATGGTTCTATATATTCATTATGAATATTAAAGTTTAAGTATTCTGACAATCTAATAAAAGGCGTAAATGATGCAAGCAATAACATTTTCCAGTAGGAGGAATGCAGTTAATTTTACTTCGTGCAAAAACAGCCAAACTTTTGGAATAAGTTTGTGGGTTCCATTGAAGTTGTAGCAAATAAAATTTCATAATTTACTTTAGTTTGGTGGGAAGAGGGTTTCATCCATGCATTTGGGGCACCTCGCTGTCTGTTTTGCAAGTTCCGTCTTCATTCCTGTAATAAAGGTATGAAAATCCCGTAGATGTTATTACGCACACTGCCTACTGCATCTTAAATGGAATGCACGAAACTATTTTGTGCCCTGTTTACTCTTTCTGGACTTGGATCTCTGCAGTAGTATAATAACAGTAGATTAAATGATGCTCAGTGCAGTCATCAAATTTCATACTGTGGCTGTTGGATCATCTTCCCTGGTTTTCATCTGTTGTGTACTTCACAGACAGGCTTGAGTGAGGGCAAATTGTAGTCACTAGAAATAGTCATTCCTTTGGAATCTGCACATTTTTATTTCCATGTGAGATGCAATTTAATCATTAAGGGAATTTTTTTTAGCGCCAGCGTAGCATACCTTTATAGGAGGAAGTTGACCCCAATTTTGTAAGCGGGTGTTTATGAAGTCAAAGGTGGACTCTTAAACAGACTTAGAAGCCGGGCCAGCAGCAGAATGCCCGATCTGGCACACACAGGAGAAATTATCCACGATTAAAGAGTTTCTGATTAATATGGCTTATGTGCCAAAACTGCACATGCAGCGTATGATCTCAATTAGAGTGAAACCTAATTCTTCAAGGCTAAGCTCCAGATTCATTCTGTAATTTCTTCTTTGTTTAACTTGGACATTTTTTGACAACAGGATCTAAAAGAAACGTGGGGGAATGGGGCAGTAACCCCCCTAACCATTATAAACTGCAGTTTTGTTGAAAATATCGTTCTCAAGGTATTGCTCTGAATACCTCGACTATTGAGTTTTTAGAGGAGTTGTTGTGCATTCCTCTCGGGCGCTGCCGTTTAGTATTGCTAATGGAGCTGTAACAGTTTTTGGGAAAGAATGAATACTCGTGTGCAGCTTTTCTGCTTAAAAAGTAACTCCTGCCAAAGAAAACCGCTTGAAGGTGGAAAGGAATAAGTATATAATCACGCCACTGTCATTACCTCTGATATTAAGAAAGTAGGAAATGTCAAAGGTCTGTAAGAAAAATAAGTCCAGGTTTAATGAGTCTGCTGGAGGGGAATTATCAACATTAATCATTTAGCCAGTGGACTAACATAGCTGGCATCAATAGAATAACTTTTTCCATCCTGTTTTAATACACAGCAGTTGCTCTAGCTTGTTTCTGGGACTGCTTTTTTTAGCCACTAATCCCAAAACATCCTGGAAACACAAACTCTAACGAGCTAGTATCATCGCATTTTAAGTGCTGTTCCAAACCAATGTTAGAACTACTTAGAGGGAGTTCGGCCGTCGGGCTCCTCGTGTGTGGGAAAGGAGGGGTCCCGGACCCAGGAGGACCCGAGCACGGAGCTGCACAGCGGCTGCAGGAGATGGGTACAGCTCTGTGCCTGCGGGGAGCGGGCTGAATACGGAATTAATGCCGCTCCCTGGCGTGAAGTGGTCTTTCTCTAACAAAACGCTAAGCTTCGGTCTAGCAATCTTGAGAAAAGGGTCCTTTCTGGAGGAGAAGGAGCTGTTAGCATCACGGCACCGGCCAAACCCTAACTCCATTTCAGATATCAAATCAGGTCTCGCACGGTGCACCGGAACCTCCTCCATGAGCCGGCCCTGCGGGACCGTAACGAAGCCCAGGAGCTGCTCGCACACCTCCCGCTTCCAAGCGGGGCGGGGGCGCGCCGTGCGCGGCGCCCATCAGGGGGCGCCCGAGAGCAGCGCTGCGCAGCGCGGGGCAGCGCGCCTGTGGGGCCGTGGGGCGGCGGCGGGCGCCTGAGGCTCTGCGGGTCTTTTGGCTTCTCTTTTTAACGCATCGCCGTGTGTTAAGGAAGAGAAAGTGTCTGTGACTTAGCACGGGGCAAATTCTGAAGCTCGGTATGGAAGAGGTTGTTGAAAAAGTTGGTTTGGGGTCTACGACTTGTCTGAGAGAGCTGTCGGTTGCTGTGCAAAGAAACCACGCGTTGCAACATTTTCTATCCCCGTTTTTGTTTTAAATAAATAAGGAGGAATCTAAAACTTGTTCTAAATAAATAAGGAGCAATCTAAAACTTGCCGTTGAAAGGAATGTGGTGAAGTTACAGAAGGATGCTGCCACAAGGTCCAGTCTAACACTTCTAATGACAGAGGCTGTGCAGAGCGCCTTGAGAGCAGCACGTGTGCTTGCTCAGTGCTGTAGCTGAAGGAGAAGAGTATTTTACCTGGTAAGCTAAGAGCGGCACTGAGCCACGCTGCGCTGAGCAGCCCAGCAACAGATGCTCTGTGTGACTGTCAGCAACCTGGAGGAATCCGTTGCCGCTTCTGAAATAATTTTGCGTCTTGAAATGACTTTTCTTATTCTGATCGGCAGTGGCTTCAGTGGACAGCTTTCCATTGACATCAGAGAGCAAGTATTTACACGCTCTCTTTCTCCTGTAGCATTGTAAGATCGGATGCACTCGCATTCCGTGGTAACAGGATAACCCCTGTGGCTTCTGCGTGGCTTTGGCAGATATTTTCTGTGAAATGGAATCCATATGCTGGAGTGACCCTTAATGAAACCCTTTCTCTAATTGCTGTATTAAGCTCACTATTTCCTTGTCACTGTTTACACTTTTAAATCTATAATATATTCTAAATTAAGTATGTTTGAACGATAGCATTCTGATTTAATTATAGACATTATCGTTGATTAGGCCAGACAATCTAAACAGCACATCAGCTTTTCTGGAACAACTTCATGAGCGCAGCCAAGCGACCAAGATTCTTATTCTAATAAAGTAAAACAAGTAAAAGCATTCCGTTAAGCAAATTAGAACTTCTGACTCCATAATTTTGCAACATAGTAGTTGCGTTTTCTAGATAAACTCCAGCTAAATAGTTTTCTGCCTAGCTGTATTTTCTTAAAATACTTCATTCCCCGTGTAATCTAATTCTCAACATCCATTCTTTATTCTTTACTTCTAATTCAGCATGCTCGGAATAGAATGAGTCTAGTTAGCATAGTGGAATCCATAATATCGGATTTTGTGTGGTTTTGTTTTGATTTGAAGCGAAGAAAAGGTTTGGTCTGCACTCAACTTCACAAAGCCAGCACAGTCAAGAAAGAAACCATTAGCAAATTAAGTTGGAGGGAATGTGGAGTGAGAACCAGAGTGGAGAGAACAAACTCATGAGTACCTTTGCATGCACAGGCGTGTGGATAATGGCTTCTGAAATCTCTGCTGGTGCAGATCAGAGGTGACTGCATTGGAGATGGAGTGCTGTGAGGCACAATGTGTTGCTTGTGGGAACTGCAGTTGTGGTTAGTGCTGCTAATGCACGCTGCATTCTGAAGCAGCTGCAGTTCCTAAAGTAGCCTAGTGCAAAATGTGTCACCCTGTTTTATAAGCCTGATACTGCTGTAGACTCACTTACTGTATAACTCTCTACAGCAATTACAGCACAGTTTAATTTACAAATTGTTATAGCATTTAGCCATTACCAGTACAAAGTAGTTCCTTTCTTTGTGCAATTGAAACCTAATTATTGTGCCATATGAAACGTTCAGGCATCAGGTAACACTTTATTTTATAGGGAAAAAATAACCATTTATTTAAATTGTAAAATCTGTTTATTTACAGAGTGGCTGTTCTTGCTCTTCAAGTTTCACGGCAATTACACTGGAAGCTGTTTCTGAAAATTTGGGATCTTGTTTCTGAAAAAATAAGTTATTAACAATTGCTTCCTATGCTTGCATAATTGCTTGACCATTTCTTGTGGGGTTAATATGAAACGTGTTTACAGGTCAGTGATTACAGTTTGTTGTGCCTTCAAGTTTAGAAAAAAATTGGTCATAAACACTTTCCAGTGAATTTGTCTGTCTGTGAGCTTGCTTTTGTTCACATCTTTGGGATGGTGTATCAACATAAGGTTGAAGTGCACGCTTGTGTGGCTTGGGGACAAAGTTCTGGAAGCTTTGCAGAACTGAACTTCAGATGCCTGCTGCAAATCCGTATGAACATGACAGCACTGGAATCCGGAGTGGATGACAGTGTGGGGCAGTCGTATTTCCCTGCGACCAGAAGATTTCAAGCAGAATTGTCAGATGATTTCTCACTTGAAAAATGCTTCCTCCTCATGTAAGTCTTAGCTTTATACTTCTGTCCGCACACGTGACGTTATAGGTGTCTCACTGCGTAAAGGACCCGTGTTGTTCATGGTAGAGGCTAGTATGTAGACTCTTACAAAATAATGTATTAAAAAGTTATGAAACCTGGGCTATTCACATAAGAACAAACTTCCTGAAATTGAAGGCTTCTGAATATCCTTTTTTTTTTTTTTTTTTTTTTGGTGGGAAAGGTTATTCATTTTAGTTGAGCCCACTTTTCTGATCAATTGGTAAAAGTGTGTGGCAGGAGATGTGAACTCCTTTATTTCTCATGGAATTTCTACCTCTGTGACTGTTGCTGTTACAATGTGTGCTCTGAGTGCCGTCAGTGTGCAGCCTTGGGCTTAAGAGACTAACACAAATTAAGTCAGTTTTATACAAATAGCTTTGGTCAGAGAAGTTCAGTTTTTCAGAATTGAGTCCATCGATTGTAACAACGTGTTTAATTACAGTATGTCATTAATTAGCCCCAGTATTTCTGTCAAAAACATTCCCTTTCTAAGCACCTTATACTCTTTGATTTTTGCAGTTAGCAGAAAATATAACTCTTATTCTTTTTGCCTGGTAGATGCTCGTAGTGATTTTGATACTGTGAATTCATCAGTTCTATATTATCTGCATGCTGTTTCACCAGGCATAGTCCATCCTCTATGGTACTGCAGCCAAGTTCCCTCTCCAGTAGCATACTCAGATGAAAAATAAAATCCAAACCTGGAGTTGCTTGAAAGCCTGCTATGATCTGCGTATTTCCAGCTGGACAGATGATTTTCTGCCACAGAAGTCAAGTGAATTTAAGTGTCTGCGTAATCAAAGACCTCATTGGCATTTGGTCTGTCCTTGTGCTGTTCCTTCTCCATGCCCTAACTGATTGTTTATTTGGCAGTGCCATTCACTTCAGTTTCTGAACTTTTTCTATGGTTTCCTCCGCCCACTACCTTTTCAGTGTTTGGAAGTTGTTTCAACCCTTATCATATATTCTTTCCCAAGACATCATGTTGCTATTTTTATTTTCTTCATCTTATCTTTCTACTCATGCACTTCTCTCTCTTACCACAGGTTTTCTGCTTTCTAATTTTACATCAATTTTACTTGGTAAAATTGAAATTTACTTCAGTTACTTCTGCAGGATCAAAGGCTACTGGGATAAGGATACAGTATAATAAAAATGAGTGTTATTTTTTTTTATATATCTGCTAGTATGACCTGATCATGGGATCATAGAATGGCCTGGGTTGAAAAGGACCTCAAAGATCATCTAGTTTCAACCCCCCTGCCATGTGCAGGGTTGCCAACCACTAGACCAGGCTGCCCAAAGCCACATCCAGCCTTGAATGATCTAGAAATTTCTGATTCAGAAACGTAGGTGTTCAGACACGCCTAATAGTCTCTTTTTTTCAATTTAGTTTCTTTTTGTGTATGTAAATATATTGTTGGGAAGGAGAGATTCAATCAACAGATCTAAAAACAAACAGAACTTGTAGGGTTTGTCTCATCTCTGCATAAGGGCCTCTCTGACTTCCCTTGTTTGTACTGTTTTGCCCCACTGGTTGGCCTTCAATGATAGGATTTACCTAGAGAGATGCTTGTACAAAACTGGAGGCTGGAAGGCAGAATAGTGAGCAGGGTCAGCGTCACAGATAAGGTGCAGTGGATGCGTCCAGCTGCTCCCATGAATAGGTTAAAGAGCTGAGCAGCATGGTAATCAAGTACCTTTTCAAAATGTTTTCTTACTGAGAATTTGACTATAAACTCTCTGCTAGAGGTAGACTGTTTTTATAACTGAAGTCTGAGCTTCCTGCAACTTGGAGTTTGTGTTGCTTCTCATGACAATAAGGTTTGCTGTTGTCCAGACGACATGTTTTGGATTGTAAAGTAACTTTATTCAGTAGGAATCTCAGTCAACTCTATCCACAAAAATAGAGTAAGGTGCTCTGATATGTTTCGTAAATACAACTGCAAATGTACTTTCCATTAACTGTGGAAATACAATAGCTCTAGATCTTAGATTGTAGTTCTCTTCACTAGCAGATGAAGATCCAGATCATGAGGCATTGTTTTTTTTTTTTTTTTTTTTTTTTTGGTGGTTAAACCCTACTAATTGGTTGCCAATGGACTTCCCAAAATTTCCATGTCCAAGTATCTTGAGGTTTGGTTCCAAAGCTGTGGACATCTGGAATCCTGTAGTCCCCTCCTAGAGTTTGGCTGACGTGTTTGAAAATGGAAGCAAGAAGGCAGGTGGACACTGTACTCTGATAACAAGAACCAAACAACTTGAATGTTTATATAGTGCTGTAAAGAATTTTAATAAGATACAGCATTTTATTAGCCTGGCATAGCTTTTCTTGTGGAAAGAGAAGAACCGTATAGGACAAGTCTTCCTTTTTATACCATCCCAGATGCTTGAGCTTTATTGAAGCAGCTGAAGTACTTTTCTACAGGACTGGTTGCTGTCTCTAGAACACATTTGCCACAGGCTCAGTCTACAGGGCTTGGGGATTTGTCCGTACTGTTTGGCAAAGAGGATGTGTGGGGCAATGGTAGCCTCTTCAAAAATGCCTCGTGGGAGTATTCTCCTTTTTCTGTTGGTGAAGTTCCTGTTGATTGGGCAATGGGAGTTACAGGGGACTGTACTACTTCTTTCCTTGTAAAGGTTTTCCCTGATCAGTAATCACATCCATGTATGTGGTGATTTACTGGCTTTCTGACCGTTCAGTATGGCTTCTCTGACTGCTTGAATTTAACTTCTTTTACTTCATTCTCTGGATATTCATTCTAATTTGAGATTCTTGGGGTTGAGACAGAATTTGAGTAGGGTTCCTGGTTAAACAAGCAAACAAATTATTATGACTTTGTGTCTTAACTTTTCCTTTCCTAAAAATATGACTTTTGGGAAACTTCTCTCTCTTTCTCCCTCTCTTTAGTTTTGTTTTTAAGATTTGGCCCTATCTCCGGCCATCTTATCACAGAACGTGCTCCTTTATAAAATATTGTTCCTGCTGATGAAAATAAAGAGATAATCCTCTGTCAGAGAGGTGAAAAAGATGGCCCAGAAAATATCCAGCACATAGGATTATGTCCTTTTTTGTACCTGGGGAGCGCGCTCTACCTTCAGTTCCTTCTTTGTCTTTAGGAGCTTGGAACTGGCATCAGTCATGTTGGAACTAGGTCCAGACAGCTCTGACATTCACAACACTCTTGATCATGAGCTTTAATGAAGGATGATATTTGCAGCAGTAGCCAGCGTGGTTAAATAAATGAGGGAGAAATGTGATCAGATATCTTCCAGAACTTCTGTTCTCTGCCTTAAGTGTGCTGAGGTAGGACTGTGACACTGCCACCTACTTGAAAGAAAAGGATTCATTAATCCTTGACTGGTCCTGTTTTCCAAAGCATATTTTAAGCCATGGTTTAAGCCAAGTTTCAACTCCGTTGCAACTTACCTTTCTGTATGTGCTTTACTTGAGCACGGGATGTTTATAAGCACAGGCATGTCGAAAATCTTGAACAAAAATATTTCAAATTCCTAAATAAAATGTCTTTTAAAATGTAGCAGTCTGCTAAGCATTAGGCTTTGTGTTTATGTGTTGAAAATGTTGCGAAGAATGAGACGTGCTAATGATGTAGCTAAAGCTGGTCTGTAAACTACATTTTTAACAACTGAATGTTAACAATCAGGCACATGCTGTAAATACAGCATATATCTGCAAACTGAGGATATACCAGGCTTAATTTTAAACAACAAATATATTTGAGAATTAAGCTCTTTGTTATTCCATGCTGTGGGAATAGTGGAAGAGGAACAGGCGTTCTTTCTCCTTTCTTTCAGTTTTGACTGACTGGTCTGGAAGGGTACTGACATGGCACCTGTACTTACAGACTGCTCACACTCATGTCTACAATCACCAAAGCTGATCCAGTAAGATTTGAGTTTGAATGATTCTGAATGTTCTGATTCTTAGTATTTTAATGAAGAGGGAAGATAATGATATGAGTACAAGATTCAGAAGCCAAGTGTAAAAAGGATACATCAGAAAATTGTGTTTTTTAAGCTAGGAGACAGCAGAATTGTTGAGAATATTGTGTTTCAAACCTATTGGATTTTGAAGCCACCTCCGGTTTCTTGCATTATTATCATCAGTATTTTTTTGTAAGTAGAGGGGAAAACATTATCTGTCATAATTTTGTCAGTAAATTGAGACCCAGTTAGCAAAACCTTGTAAATCTTTGTTGGGTTTGCAGAGCAGGGTGGGAGAGGGACAGGCATCATTCTATGGTCACTGGATCCAGCAGGACTCATACACTTCAGTGGTCAGTGCTGGGCAAGGACCAGAAGCTTCATAGGTGTAGTGGGCTGGTGATCTTTACTGGGACAAACGCCACAAATGATTTTCAGTTAAAATGTTCTTTTCACTTTCCCCTAAAGAACGTCAAGAAATCTCAAGTTAATAACCTAGAGTGTAAAAATATTGCAGGGATGTTTTCATGCAAGGTGCAGATTCATGTATTTATTTATTTTGCAGAAAATTAAAGCATCTGTATTTACAGTGCTTACAGTATTCAAGGCGTATTTTTTTTTCCCCCCATGATTTTAGAATGGGTAGCAACAACGGTGGTTCCCCTCATTCTGCTCTGTGTGCGCAGATGTAGACAAAAATGGCAGTGTAACTGAAATCCAACCACATTCTGTGTCTGAAGCAGAACCTCGCTGTATGGTAAGGAGAATCACGAGCCGAGTACCAGCGGTCGGTGCATTCCATCCAGCGTGTAACTTCATACTCCTGCAAGTATAAAACCTGACAAAAACAAAATCCTGTTTTGGTATGTGTAGAAAATATTCACTGTAAGGGGAAATGAAAATTATTTAGATTAAAGTCAAAACAACAATTTAACATCCCTTTGTGTACACAAACACTCTTCTGAAAGTCACAAATCATAGATGCTTGATGTTCAGAGTCATTTTAAATGCTACTTACCTAAAGCCAGGAGATGAGAAACATGTGGCAGACCTTTTTTGCAAAAGTTCAGGGAGGGGAGGGGGAAACAAGAGGATGTTTGCATCTGCAGGAGGAGGGCCTAAAAATACTCTAAAAGCCGACAGTTCACTTAAATCATTAATCCTACACCGAAGACATTTCCACATTTTAATGGACTGCAATTAAACCCAATATTTCTTAATACGAGTGTCAGGTGTTTTCAGCAGTGATGCAAATGACTGCTTAGTGCTATAATTCTGAAGGGGAAGGCATTTAGACCAGGCTCATTTGAACAGCCAAATATAAACAAGAGCACATAATTCCATCTGCTTTTTGGCAATTTGTTGTTCCTTTTAGGTTCTCTTTTCCCGTTTGTCTTGTGGACACAGTTTGCAGGAAATGTCAGCCCGTGTGATTGATAGCATGAGATTGGATGTACTGACTTCATGCTTTCATAAAGCAAGACAGCTGTTGGGAGAAACTTTCCTTCAGGAGCTGGAAAGGTTTAAATTTTCCATCTCTTTGACTATTTGGCCTGATGAAGGATTGGGTTTTACCAGACAAGTAAATAAAAAGATGGCTAAGATGTACTAGAAGGTCATTCAAATGATCTTTAAATAGCAATTACTGGAGGGGGGTGGAGGGAAAGCCCTCTACATTCTGAGTCGGCCTTAAGTGAGCCCTAAAAAATTATGCTTGTGTTCTCTCAATTTTTTTTTTAAACATTCTGTAGAACAGACAGTTTTTAATAATGTGATTTTACAATGGAAGCTTGTTACAAGGCAATAGACAAGAAGGTGGTTCAGTTATTCCCCTGGCTGTCAGCTGTGGTTCTGAGACTTTGGATCACCTCCAGAATTGTTATATACTGCAGAGTACCAATCTGCAATTCTTTTTTTCTTGCTACACATGATATGTTGGCTTAATTTTTTGTTATGTTGTTTTTTTTTTTTATAAACTAGCTGTATCATAATGAGCATGTTTTCTTTCCAAAACAGACAGTAAAAAAGTAGGCTGTCCATTTTTTTCACTTATACTCTCATTTGAAGGATATGATTTTATTCTGAGGGATACATATTTTATGGATGCTATGCATTTGCTCTTGAAGCAGATCAGTTTATTTTGGAAATGTACCTCGTTATCCTTTTTGTCATTGTTGTTATTTTATGTTACGTTCTTCTTTTCTCCTGTTTGTTTGTGAATGTGCATTAGTTGGTAGGTAGGACTAAAAACTAGGTTCCTGGCTACACTCATTCTGAAAATTATAGTTAGACTTATGGTTATGCAAGGCTAGAGTCAAAACTCAGGAGTTGAAGCCCCTTGACCCAAAATATTGGTGAAGGGCAAATTGGCGGTGGTTGATGGGTGGTTTTTCAGTTTGAATCAGACTCCAAATTATTTTTCAGTCCGCTTTTTTTTTTTTTTTTTTTTTTTTTTTTTTAAACACTCAGACACAGTCACTGCTCAAGACCTGTTAATGAGGCCTTCCAAGCTAGTTTGAGCCTTTCTGGGTTTTGGACTTGTATGAAACGCTACTGGGTATAGTAAAAAAGCATTGCAAGTCAGTAGCAAATATCACAGCATGTTTTCTTTGAACCGAAAACTGTGTGTCGTATAACGCATCTTCAAGATAAACTGCGTGGGATTAGATGAAGTGTCCCCTTCCTGATGCACGTGGGAGAGACAGAGGATGAACTAGAGAGCACACAGCATCTCTGAGCCCACCAACTGCTTATTGGTGCTGTTGGGTAGCGTGGGCTCTCCCAAATCCTCTGTCTCATTCTTTGAAATTTAAATGCAAGGCAAAATCCGTAAAGACGATGTGTTTATAGAAACAGTTGTGATTGCAAGACAATCTGCTATTGCAGCAAATCCTAAGAAACCTCAAAAAAATCTCTTAAAATGCTTTAAGAACCAGAGTGAAATAGAAACAGTTACTCTGGGCAGACAAATGGTGACATTAGCTGTTGTGTGGATTAAGTTTTGCAATGCTCTGAGGTAAGAGGATACCAAGGAGCTATGTGGGTCACTTCATTTAGATCCAGTAAACATTTCTGTAATCAGTAATCATCTGCACTGTTTCTTAACTCTGTATGGATCCCTGTAACAATCTAATCACTTACAAAAATACACAGTTTCAACATCACTAATTAGGATTGTGTAGTACTGGAAAAGAGCCAGTCTATATTCTACGCACACAACCAGTTTATTGTTGAATTTTCAAAGAGCTAACTGTTTGTTTACAACTAAATGTTCGTTCTTATTTCTTCCTGTTCTTTCTCTTTCTTTCTTCTTTCTGTTTCTTTTCTTTCTTTCTTTCTTTTTGTCTTTTTTCTGTCTTTCTTTCCATCTTTCCCTTTTCCTCTGCTTGTAAATGAGTCTTGAATTTGTCTTTCTATACGAGGTACTGTATTCACTCTTCCAGTAAACCCATTTAAACAGGTAGTGTTTCATCAGAGAGGAATTTAATGCTTTGCATTTCTTTGTCAGATTGTGGCTGAACTATGATAAATAAGGTTCTGGCAGGTCACTACTTATTTTTGAACCACTGCTCTGCTAAGTTCTCAAAATTCAGTGCGATCAAAGAACTGCTTTACTGCTGTTAGTAATACTTTTATAGCATTAGTGCTTTAAGGTCCCAGCTGAGAAGAGGCCCTACAACCCTAGACATTGTACAGACATAGAATAAGAGACAGTCCATGTCCCAACGTATTCATAATCAACTAGGAAGAGCAGACAGGAGTATGATGTACAAAAAAATGAAAAATACTAGTGAAAGAGTCTCTAAACCATTTTTTTAATATTCTCTGCCATAAATGCTGGAATATGCTGCCTCTGGAGAAGTTAATTCCATCCATTTGTGCGCTTTAACATAATTTTTTAAAACTGAGTATTTAAATATATTTTACGTCAGAAACCAAAGTGCTGACAATTTACAGAGTATGCAGGAAACAGTTAGTTACAGATACTTAGAACTGTGGTGTTTGTTTCCTAATGATATTTCTATGCTGTGTTTAATACTCATCTAAGAAATTTGTAAAAGTTAAAATTCTGTAAGATAACTGAGCATTTTTACTGATTTGCCACACTACTGGATGCCTGTGGAGTATGGATATGGATATCATTATTTCAAATGATAACCAGCAAAATTAATGTCCTTACTAAGTATATCTTTGTGAATGAAAATATTTGTTCATGCACTCAGAGTGATATTGAAGTACTCTGGTCAGAGAACAAGCTCCCAGGAAAAGATACCTAGAGCTTATGATGCCTATTGAATGTTTTGGGTTCTTTTCTTGGTTCCCCAGCTATTTGCCCTACAGCAACCTGGAGGACTTCAGTGGAAGTCACCTCCACCTCATCCCAACAAAGCAAAATTTTATGCATCTTGTGAGACAATCCTTGTTTCTCCTGAAAGATTCTGTGTGTCATTACATTGAAAGTTACAAGTATAATTCAACTGATGTTTAAAGTTTCTTGTACATATTTGCTCTGTGTCTTCATCCTACAAGAGTATAGCAAATTCTTAGTTGAGTTTTTAGGCCTCTACTATTAGAGATGTCGATGTAAAATTAATGAACCACTGCTTTATTATTGTGTTTATAGAAGGAAGAAATTGCGCTTAAGGCTTTTTGTGTCCTATAGAATGTGGAAGCACAGACTACATATATCCCCTATTTTGGATTTGTTGAGAGCTTACCAAAACAGGCGTGAGATCTTACACCAATACACTTAGAGTAAAAATGGATTGATAGATATTTTGTCAGAATAGAGAATGAGATATTATAATTCTGCACTGACCTATGGTAACTGCTACTTACTGTCCATACTGTAACTATGGGAAGGGCTGACTCTAAGAGGTGATAAAATACTGTATTCTTCCAAGTAATTAGGCATCTGAAATAGTCAACTTTTGCAAAAAGTTTAAAGAGGAAAAGTTTACTGAAATTAATTAGATACAGAGCAGTTGTAATTTGTTGATACTGAGCAGTACTTAGTGAAAACCATAGTTGTAGAAAGTGCTAAGTGTACTTAAGTGTACATAAGACTTAAGTCTGTGTTTCAAGAAAGAAAAGACTTTCTTGGATTGCATCATCATACTGCTTTGTTACGTTGTTCCATTCCCAACTGATCTGTGATTGCTGTCTAACCGTGCAAGACTCATAAGATTGTTCAAAAAGGCTGAGACTTTCAACAGAAGCAGCTTACAATTTGGGAAAAAAAACTGAGTATCTTCACCCTCTGAAGCTTAGCCAGTAAGTTTCAAATTGCTCATATATTTGATTGTGAGCTTTATCACTGCACTGTTTTCAGCACCGGGATGAGAACGCTGTAGTTTTCTTTAATGGTTCATACTTACTAGATCAATTGAAAGAAAGGAAATTTATTGTTCACGGAGATGGATTTTGCTCCTATCATTGCCAAAACTGTCATAGGCAGTTGAGAAACAGAATATAAGAATTAATAGAAAACTGCACAGCAGTAGTGTTTGGAGGGCTTCACATGCCTTGGGAAGTTCTTGGCTTACTGGCTCTAACAGAAGCCTTCTCTCTTCTGCCTAAATGGGGAGTTGTTGGTTTTCTTCACCAGAACTTCCCAACTTCAGTCAGAACTTTGCCTAGGCAAGAACTGTGTGATCAGTTGAGTCCTATGTTGAGTTTCATTTCCTACTAAGCAATAGCTTTTCAAATTTAGTTCTCTAATTCTGAGCATTTAGGAGGACAGTGTTGCCGAGGGGATTCCAGAAATGCCTTGAATGATGTGATTTTTGGAACTGAAATGTTGCATTCTGAAACAAAAATTTGCATTCCTTAGCATTGGGTTGTATTCAGCTATGTTTCAATGTTAATATGTGTCACTGAAATCCTCCTAGATTTCACCTGCTTTTCAATTCATTAATGAGTGGATGATGTTATCCTGTGACCACTTAATAAATTACAAGGGTCATGCACTATATAATTTGAAGTAAATCTTCAAATCTTATTAATAGTCTTACTGTTGTAGAAAAATGTTGCAGGAAACGTTTCCCAGGAATCCTCTTAATATCATGAGAAAACTGTAATGAGGTTTTGGGTATTATATTGAGAACATGTGAAATTAATACTTGATCTTTCTAAATGTAGGGGCAAAAACTGATTTGTAGCCTACTATATTAGCCTTCACTTGCACACAACATCAAATAAACATGGCAACCTAATATTCAGGTAAACACATTTGAAAATAAGTAAAAAAAAAATTGAGAAGTGATATAGTAAGAACAATTATAAAGAACTCTGCAAGATCCTGTATCCAAAAATGAGGTGCTAAAAAATGATGTGTTAAAACGGTATCTGATAAGAAATTAAGTTGGTCCGTAGCAGTTGTGTTGTTTGCACATCAGCATTTCTAGAAATCTTCAGGCATTTCCCACAAGAAGTTAATGAAAGTGAACAAAAGAGGAATTTTAGAATCCCACTGGATGAAGTGCAAACTTCATTTTTACTGAAAACACAACTGCTCCAATCTAGACACGTTGCAGCACTAAAAGGCTTATTCTTTTCCTTTCTCATATAGCTTCTATGAATCAGTGTTTATGCACAGGAATAAAATGGGTAGCTTTTTTTCTTTTTTTCTTTTTTATATTTTTAGAGCACTTACTTAAGGCTCTGGTCCTGATCAGTATCTTTTGTCTGTTACTGTAAGTAAATAATGGCACTGATAG
Source organism: Tragopan temminckii (assembly GCA_028571105.1). Taxonomy (NCBI): domain Eukaryota; kingdom Metazoa; phylum Chordata; class Aves; order Galliformes; family Phasianidae; genus Tragopan; species Tragopan temminckii. The sequence continues at coordinate 5,315,101 of JAOWBP010004220.1, forward strand.
GAATTCCTTGTCATTAACAGAGGACGGAGGCAAATAAAGGTTGTTACTCTGCAGCATTTTCAGTGGAACTGCAGTATTGTTGCAATATGTTGGAGGTTTCGAAAACTTAAAATGCAATCCATCAATTTTTATTAAATTGCTTATTAAAGAATTCATTAACAAATCATAGAAGATTCTACTAACAGAAGCAGAGTCTGCCAATCCCATATTCATGCAGGCTTGGCACTACAGAGTGATAAGCTGACTGATGCATTCTATATTGTATAAGGATGAGTAGGTTTGGTAGGAACTTATACAGGATCATGTATTTCCTTACAGGCTCAGTTCCTCTGTTTTCTTTGGAGGGCTAGATACAATCTTGTATTCCTTTCCACACATGCAACCATTATTTTTCATTTATGGCTTGACATAACACTTGAGCAAAAAGACCTGCAAGAAAAGCAATGCATTCATCTACCTTTATTGTGAGATTAAACAGGAAATTGTAAGCATAATAGAGGACTGTTTACTATTTTCTCCAAATAACTTAATACAACAAAATGTTATTTAAGTAATGCTGTCCTACCTCTTTCTCTGCAGAGTCACGCATACTGCCTTCATCTTTTAAATTCCTTTCCTGGGATAACAAGAATGTATTTCAGAATCCTAAGATCAGCAAGTGATATCTAAAGCAGAATATTTCATACAATACTGTAGGCTATCTCCAGGAAACTTACAGGGACTGGATTCTGATTGGATTCATGGCTAGAGCCATGTGAAGGAGTAAGAGAATGCCAGTGCTTGCTGGTGTTCTGTTCCTTTATCCCCTGCTCTCTGCTTGCGGAGGTGAGTACCTTATGGTCTTCTGTGCAGATAAATAGATGGGGAAAAGACTTTGCTCCCCTCAGCTTTGGCTATAACGTAAGGCTGTTGCAGAGAGCCAATGAAATGGTGAATGTGGTAGGGGAACATCAGTGTAAGGATTGTGATTCTTGGGCACTTGGTTGCGCTCAGTTTGGCTTTATGAGTTTTGTAACTTTGTTCTTGCAGTTGAGGTTGTAGTTTTTGAAGAAACCGGTTGCGTTCTCATGTACCATTATTAACACCTTAATACATGTGGGCAAATATTTGAATACCTTGATCTTTGCTTTTGAGTGTTTTATGTGCTAACTCCACTACAGTTGCTTGCTTACCCCACTGTTAAACAAAAATAAGACTGTCAGCATAAAGGTCTTGGAAAAAATGTTATCCTAAAATGTTTTATTGTGGTTTTTTTTTTTTTTTTTTTCCCTTAACCATAATGATAAAAAAAGTATTATGTCAATTTCAGACAGCTTTCTAAGGAAGTTTTCTTATTGTGTTAGATGGATGGCAACTAGAAAATTTTGTCATTAACATTTTATATCTATTCAGACTTGTGTAATTTTTATTGGAGTCTTAAATCAATATAAACTGATAGCTATCCCCATAAGTAACCCTGAGGTATAATTAAGTGTATGAATCAAGACACATAAAAAACAGGTGATAAAATATTACACCAACATTGAGAACATTAAAATGCTGACATTTTGAACAGCTGGCTTTGCCTTTTTTTTCCTTAGCTGGAATAAATAGTAATATTAAAGGATTAGCATAACCAACAGCAAGTGTTAAGTGACTTGATTTCATTCCAGGCAGTGGGAAGATTTAGGAACCTGCTTTTTGACCATCGTACAGCAGAAGCATTTATTTCTCCCAAATATATTTTTAAACAATGTTGTCTAGATATGTATATATTATGTTTATATTGATGTTGAATTTGGAAACTTTTGGTGTATGAACCGTGGTATTTTTTAAAATGTTTTTATATGGCACCTTTGAAAGAGTATATCATTCTGTTTTGTTTGTTTTAATTAATCACTTTGGTTAATTGATTTATCATGATTAAATGTAAAGGATAGAAAGGAGGGAGGAATACTTATCTTATGGGTGAAAATGGATCAGGCCTTTTCTGTATCAAATTGAAATCTCAATATAGGTTTCAAAGTAGTAAAATGGGACAGAGCAGTTACATAAATTTAGAAGTTTTGTGGTAGTGTCATTTCTAAGATGAGGGAGAGGCCAGAAGGTCATAAAATAAGAGTGAATATCAAACATACAAAGTGGAGAAGGTGAAGAGAATAAAATATCTTTTGGGTCTTGAAATGGATGGTATTTGATTTTATATTTTTCTGATCGTAAGAGCCAAATGATGTGAGAACTAATTGAGCACTGTAGGATATTGGAAGAGATTATTAATGAGCAGGAGTAAGCAATCAGATGTTGTATCTGAAGGACAGCTCCAGGGCAAAAACAGATTCAGATGTGGGTTGGTTTGCACAGCTTCAGGTCAAGCTGAACAAGATAGGATAAGGTTATACTTCAGAATTTGGAAGATAGTGATGCACGTTATTTTGTCTGGTTGTCATACCCATAGGTCCCACATAGGCTGTCTGTGACACCAGCTTCTCTGGCTTCTCAGTTTTGACCTTTTTAAAAGGTCTTAATGTCTTTTACAATGAAGAAAAAATAGTTAATGTGAACGCTTTCATTCCCTTTCCAGTCACGTGGGTCAGTACCTCCTTGTTGGACAAGGCGCTCTTTCTCTTGCAAGAGTGTCACTGCAGACTTTCAGTGTTAGGATTTTTCTCATCATTCCTTTTAGAGCTTTCTGGGCCTGCAGCTGGAGCAGGAGACCAGCCTTTGGTTGTTTACTGTTTTTCATGGATATCAGAAAGCTGAGAGAGTGGCTCTGAGGAAGCATCTGAAGAAAATGCACGTGGACTGTTGGAAGGAGTAGTGAGAAACTATTCAGCTTTGTTTTTATAGTTTTCTTGGATAATTTTGAAAATGAAAATGGTATTTAGGACCTTTACACATCTGAGTTGGATTTCTCACCGAAGCGAGGAGAATTCTTGCAGTGTACAGTGCGTGCAGTTGCAAAGCAACAGTCTGATTTTAATGTTTACAGTGCTTTTTGAATAATAAATCTCCAGAATTCAAGAAAGAGTAAGGAGTAGTGTTCACCATTTTTGAGACTCTTTGATTTTCTTTGCTAAAGTGTTTCAGGAAATGAACTTGATATTAGCTTAATAGTTAGGGACTCTGAGTATATCAGCCAGATCTTCATTCATTTTTTACTGACTCTGAAGTTCAATATGAGGGGATGTGCTCGAAACTTAGTTCTGCTTTGTCTTCCTATGAAATTTATAGCAGGGCCCTTTTCTGCCGGAAGGGAGCTGCACTCTTCTTGACTGTGGGTGTCTTCTGTTATACCTATAAGGAATTAAGGAGATTTGAGAGCTACGTTCTGCTACCAGGCAGTGACATCATTATGTGATGTAGTGACGCAAACTTAAATCCTGTTATCACGATTTAACACACTGTTTTCATTAAATACAAGAAATTTCATCCTACAGATGCAATGCGAGTGGTAGAACGTGATATAACAGTTGTGTAAGGATATTACATTTAGATCTAGGTGCCAGAAAGTGGTTCTGACCCTCCGCTTTTGTCACTTGGCCTGTTCAGCTAGCCAACAAGGGTGCTTCAACTACAAATGTAGGTGTTTAGAAGAATACACTCACTCCAGCTGCAGGTTTACTAAAGATGAATATGTTGAAAACAACTACTACACCCAGAAAAGGATGTTATTGTCCCTCAGACAGCTTCACATTGTCTGTGGACACAAAGATGCATCATCTCCTAGGTAGCAGCAGTAGTGCTAGCACAGAGATGGTGGTGAAGTTGCTCAGCATTTTGGTTCAGTGGCTGTGTAATGTTTTCTGACTTGCAACCTGAATGATGGACTCTAGACATATGACAGTTTCTCCAGGCATCCACTTTTTATTCCTTCTGAGTTTTCACCTTCTGTGACAGACAAAGGAAATGATTTATAATCCATGGTAGCTTTTCTTGCTTTGCTTTAGGTTCTTTTTTTTTTTTTTTTTTTTTTTTTAATTATTTTTGTGAATTCTTGTAAGAACAATTAAACTCTGAAATACCAAATAATTTTCTCTTTCAATATCAACTTCCTCTCATTTGGGAGGCAAAAGGAGAATGGCACTTGTCTCATCACTTCTGTTATGATATCTTTAATGTGACGCTTGTTCTTGTCCATCTTCCTTTTATCCAGAGGACTGTTATAACTCAAAAACTTTGGTTGTCTTCTAGCCACTGAAATGAGATTCAAAACAAATTTGTTTCCTTGCAGTGTATCTACAGTCTACAACTTTCGGATCATTGTCTCGATGATGGACGTATGAGCTGAAGACCTCTATTGCAGAGTATTCATGCCTTGGCTGTTAGCTCTTTCGTTTATGTTTATATTGAAAAACAGCGACATGCTCTAATAAATTCTTTGAAAAGGGAGAATCTGCTTAAGAAATTACCTCAATACCTTCATTTTCAGTCATGACATAGAAGCTCTGAAAAGGTGATAGTCTTTCTAGACAAACTTATGCATGTAGAAGTCTGCATTAATTATTGAGAATGATGTATGGGAATATCAATTGGAGACTAAGTGCTTTCAAATTGCAGTTACAAAACTATATCAAATAGTAAAATTTTAGTGAATTTTAGAGCTCCCATTGTTATGAAGCATGTAAAATATTTTTTTGATGGGACAAAATTATCCAAAATGCAAAAATTCCCCTCTTCCTTTTTCTTCAAAATTTCAGGAAAAAAAATGTTTTGCAGGATATATTGTCTGCTGCATTAGTCTTTCAGGTAAAAAGAAATAATTTCATTTATAGTATACTTTTCATACAAAATTGTCATTTCTTTCTCAGGACTTAAAAGTACTTGGAAAATAATTACCAAAATTAGTGGAAAATATAAAATTATTAATTAAAGAAGGGATAATGTTCACTTCATGACAAAGGTGTGAAGTTTATAAAGCAACACCACTGCCACTCTCACAGTTACGTAAGAGAGATTTTGCACCATTTTGTGTATGGGCTGTTTGTTATCAAAGGTGTCCTGTCCTCTTAGCGGTGAGGGCACCAATGTTAAAATAACTTAGGTAGATTAACAGATTCCTCTTGTTTAAAATAAAATAAAAATAAATAAATGAAGCTCTCCACGAACTTTTTGTTGGAATCTTAACGTATCCCATTTTGCAGATGTGTGTATTTACCTTTATTGTACGTAGTCTGAAAGGACACAGAGTGAGTAGCTGTTGAGACATATGTCCCGTTTCCGCTAAATGTATTGCCTTCATTGTTTGTGTGTCAAGATTATAAAGACTTCTTGTTCACATAATGGATACAGCTGGCTGGATTGGGGGTGGGGGTTCTTACAATAAAAAGGCATTTGATTGCTGCTGGGATCCCTGTCAGTAAAATACTCAAAGATGGTTAATTGGACATTAATGTGTCAGATTTTCAACAAAATAACAAGAAATTTGCCAAAAATAAAACCCGAAGGAAACACGCCTCCAAATTGTACAACAAAGCTTTGTTTAAAATAGAAGTTAAAGCTGCTAAGATTTATGACATGTTGACATAACTGATGGTAAAGGAGTTGGCTGAAGCTACGGGTGTGAAGGTCCAAATGAGAACATCTGCATTAAGAAGCTAATTCTCTTAAACATACTGATCAAAATATTAATGCTACATGTAAACACAAGTGCTTTATCTGACAGTGATTTACATTTGGAACGACCTAATCCAACTATGCACTGCATCTTTATTCATTACCAGCAGCCTTTACTTAACACTTCATGCCCGCTTGCACAGGTGGACAATCTACTCAGAGTGACTATTGTGTTTATGTTATTTTTTCATAAGCAGGGTTTGAAATTTGTCAAACTGCATCATTGTTTAACTATGTGCCAGTCAAAGGGAAATTGCCAGATGGAGCGGCTTTCCCCTAACCTTGCTCCAGGCAATGAAATTACACATAGGCCACAGTCTTATGTCAAGTCTTTAAAAAAAATAAAAAATAAAAAAATAGTCAGGCCATGAATAGGTATGACTATGTGCATTCACAAAACCTGGCTTTCTTATGCCACTAATTTTATATGAAGGCTCATGCCAATGGTAAATAAAACTTCATGTCCGTCATGTCACTCATTAACTAGGTGCTCATAATTTATATATTTAAGGCTTGCTTGTCCGCCAAGCAATCAAACAGTAAACCATGTTTTATAGGTGTTAGTGTTTATAGAAACTGTAAATAAATGTCAAACAAAAAAAATCAGGTTTCAGAAAAATGATCAGGGTTAAGTCATTTATCATTGTTCCAACTGGAAAAATCTGAGAACCTGCCAGTGCCAAAGCAAATGTTTCCCTGGCTTTTTCAAACTTGCAGCTTAAACTACCAGATTGTAGAATTCTATTAGCAGGATTTGATGAAATGGAAAATTTGCAGATCCTGCATTTAACTGAGACTCTCTCTCAAAGAATAGGACAAACTGGTTCTTTTTTAATATGGCTGCCTTTTATTGTTACGATTTGTTGCTTTTTCTGTTTATGCTCAAAAGTAACGGTTAGTTGAGATTATTTAGAAGTTAGGCTGCTTCAGAATGTGGGCAGAGAGGTTCTGTGCAAGTGTAAACCTCTGCTCCCATGGCATCCCTGCGGTAGATGCTGTCCGCTTTGCTGGGCCTGCTGCAGGATTGTTCCCTCTGCAAGGCACACCGGGAAGAAAGGGCACACAGGCACCTGCTGCTCAGTGTTGTCACGTTGCTGCCTCGCATCCAGACAAGTGCTTTCAGGAAATCAGAGTGAAATGCTGCATTTCTGGCACAGGTGTGTGTGCACCAACTTTGGGCCTACGCTTGTGCACTGCCAGGTAACAGCTACAGCTGGCTGTATCTGAAGTTGCATGCTGAACGTGATAGTAACTTTCAACTACAAGATTTGTAGAGGAGGAAATCTATGCACTCAGATGCTGCTGCTGGCATTCAGTAGTGCTGAGGATTGACAGATCATACAAAGGCTGCCTATTAGGTCCATAGCAAGGTATGGGAACCAAAGACAAAGTCCCTTAACTAATTAGAAGATAATGGAGATGCAGAGCTACCTAGTAACATGGAGCAGGAATTATTTGTTTTCTAGAGGAGGGCAAGTGAACTGAAATTATAAAGGGAAATGAACTGAAGTGCAAAGATCAGTAAGGCAATATATGCCCTAGGAAACAAAATACAAGTGAACACAAATAAATAAAGCATAAGGGAAAATAATGATATGCCTGTGTTTTGTTTTGCTTTGTTTCTAAATCACTAGAGGTATGTTAGTGACCATGAGCAGGAGGGAAGTTACTCATGCATTAACAGTGATTGTCAAATAGCCTATGCTTGCAAGTGTTGAGTGTTTAATGCTTTTACGTTTTTGTCTGTTTATAAACTTAGTTGTAGACATATACAACTGTACTGAGGTCTTCATAGTAAAACTAAAAATGAATCTTATAGCCCAGTGGCTTTAGAGAGTCGGTGAAGAGCTACTAACGTCTGGAAAACAACCAAGCTCTGTGAGGTTTCTGAAGACATCTAGAGGAAGTGAACCTGGTGGGCTGCGATCTGAATTGGCAAGTCAATTCTTGTCCTCTGTGGGCTTCTGGAATATGGCACTGCTCATATTCCTGTACCTCAAATTGCTACAGGCTTGTCGTGCCTCCTCTTGACAATGTAGAGGGAAATAACTTTTTATTAAACCTATTTATAATGTAGTTTGTATATTTTTAGAAGTCAGGGAGGTATGGTAATTCAGCATTATCTTAGTCTTGAGTCTCACGTGCTTGTAAATTTTTGTCTTTCTGTTGGTAGTGCTGAGGTGGAACATGTTGATGAAACCTGAGGGTACTATCGCTTTGGTGCATGAGGGTGCAAGAATTTTGCTACAAGATGCTCATTCTGGAAAGTATTCATACTATGCGATTGTTAGCATACCCAGCATCTTGACTCTGATTTCTATTTTTATTTGGGAAATAAACCTAGCTTTTTTAGAATTATAGTCAGCCTGTCTTATACTAGAATTCAAACTTGCCTGGAGTTTTAGAATATTAATAAATAATAATTGTACTTTATGATATCCGTTCTATTTTCCTTTCTGTCTTCTCCCTGTATGATAAAAATTCATTTTGAGCCTAAATTAATTTTTGAATTGTCACTTTTTTTTTTTTTGCACAAGCTTTGAAAACCATTCACTGAGAAAATGTGCTTTGGCACGTCTAGCACAGGCCCTTCAGAAGTGTTTATGAGTTCTCTTTCGACAGCTACAGGGAAGGGTGTATGACACATCAACTGCAGTATTTCCTGTGTGTTGTTGTGCCCACCATAGATTACTTTAGTCCTCAGTTATTTGAAAACTCATCCAAATTAAATAAGTAGACTCTCAACTTTTGAGTACGGTAATGTGTGGTATCCAATTTCACGGTACTGGTAGTGATTTTTAAAAGTGATGTTATTTCTGCTTGTTTGGCCAACTCCTGCGGTCCTCATTGAGGGCTCGGTTAAAAGCAACTTCTGAGTGGTGCTGTGCACTTGTATCAGACAAACAAGCCTTGAGGTTTTTATTTAATTCTTACTCAGCAAAACTCCCATCAGCTGTTCAGATTTGTGACTCATTGAAGCCCATAGAAATGTTCCCATAATTGTTGAAAGACTTCTGTGAAACAGTTGTAATTCACAGTACAAATGTGGCAATTTAAATACCGTATTGCTGCTCAAATTGATTTAGCAGTTTATGGATGGCATTTTAAAATATATAATCAAGCATATTTGTTCTGCGTTTTCTTGGTTTCTGAAGACAATCTCAGATTCTCTAGGCTTAAAAAAATATAGGCAGTAAATACCTTCAAATAGCTAAGGACATAATTCATGCCTTGTAATGTATGTTTTAAAAATCAGGCCCTTTTCTGGCTCATTACCCAGAGACTGCAGACTTGATTTTTTTTTTTTTTTAATTAATATAAGAACACCTTCTTTATGGCATGTTCATGTTTACCCGAAAGTCACATCATTTTTCAAATTATACAGGGTGTCAGTACTAAGTGTAATGGCCTTTATTGCTAGCATTCCAAAACGAGCACTACTTCCCAACCTCCTCCCCCTGAATCGGTCTAGTAAAAAGAACTAGAAATCTTTTTCCCCAGTAGTGTTTGTGCGCTCATGAGTGCTATACATAAAAATGGCACGGAGGAGCAGTCAGGCCTGCTTTTATGCGAGTGGTTCATAATAGCAAAGCTCTACCAACCAACGCACAGCAGATACCCGTGTGTTACTCTCTAAAGTCAGACTCCGTCACGCAGTGGGGCAGTGTTTATGTTTCTGACGACAGCATGTGGCTGGATAAGTAGGATTCTTATTTGGTAGAATGGAGCTCACATAATGCACTAAAGACAGCCTAAGCATAAGCAGACACGGTTCCTGTTGACTTTCAGGTGTCTGAAAACCTGATTGCTTCCATTACGTGTTTCTGATTTTCACTTTATTAGGTGAGATCATACCGTGCTGAGGAATGGTGTACAGAACTAGTTGAGGCTTTGGCCCTTTAATTTCTACTTCTGATCACAAGAAACTTGTCGTCCTTTCTAATTTTGTTGGTTTTCCTTAACTTTTTCCTCTCTTTGTAGGCCTTGGGGCTTTTAAATAAATGCTAATAGCTAATAGTACTTCTGTGTCTGCAAGTTCCTGATCTACCACTGGGATTCATCAGTGCTGCATTCACAGAAACACAACAGCACTGCAAGATGGAAAATGCAAGTAATTTGCAGGGTGAAATTAGAAGAAATTACTTCAAAATTTTCTTGGAAAAAACTCCTATTTTATTAATTCTGTTTATTTTCAGTGTGAAACTGTTTTAGATTAGCAATCTTGTTCACCATTATCATCCTGCGCACCTTGCAGAGTTAATAAAATTATGATTTTTATTTAGCTTATATAAAAGGAAAATATGAGAGCACTTCCTTGTGCTATTTTGCTAAGATACAGTTGCCAAAATCAAGCAGTCTGTCATGCTTAACAAAAAAGTAATGAAGCTGAATGCTCCTTTGGAATCTTCTAGCAGTGCTCATTTAAATTTTCCTTTGATGTTGTTAGTATTTGCACAGTGTATCCTAACAGTCATCAGTGTCAGGAACATGCGTGTTTGTTGATGAGGAATTCAACTCATGGTTGTATTTTGCAGCTGTCTTGGTACAAATCCTCATTTTTGTTTGTTCCTCTTGGCAAAGTTAAAGCTATACTCAGATAGAAACAGCCTTACTTCATGTAGTATGATCTTTTGCTGGCATGTAGCTGGTGTAGATCCTTTTTGACAACATTTACATCTCCAGTTGTCCAACTCCCAGCCCTATTTCTCAAGCACACTGCGGCCAATGTGATAAGCCGTGCTGCTGAAGGAGATGTATTATCAAGGCCTCCTCTGTATGTCAGTAACGCCCAGTTGTCTTCGTCTGTCATTAATGCAGTCATTATCAGAACATGGCAGCTCAAAGAATGGGGAAGTACAAAAGGATTCTTACCTCCCAAACAAGTAGGATCATTGCTGCTGTGTGTGGTAGTGGGGAGCTTCTTTGAAGACATGCTGCACTTGTAAAAGGTCAGTAAATTTCTAAGTCAAGTCTATTAATCATTTTTCTTGATGGTTTACTTATTGACTAATATGTCAGTGTGGTAAAGAATGCCTCTTTTCATGGTTGAAAAATGTGGGATAAGCCTGAGTTTCACATATCCGTAATGTTGAAACAATATACAAGAGCTGTTCTTAGATGAGGGAGATAATAATTTCTTTCAGTGTGTCATCTATCACAGGATATAGATTTGTATTCTTTCTGGATGATATTAATAGATGTTTAGCTGACTGGTTATTTTTGATCACTGAGACTCCCCTTTTGTTTTCAAAGCAGATCTATCAATCAGTTAATGCTTGGGCTTAATAGTCATGGGTGGTGCTTGTGCTGGTGTAAGTGAAGTTGATGACCTATAGGCTTCAGACCTTTGTGTCTCCTGTCCACATCCAGTAATATCAGGTTGCATTCTGTCCTTCCTTTTTCTGAACCACGTTTCATTTTTTATACTGGTTGCTTACACAACAAAACTTCACACCCTTTGCCTTCTGTCTCTCAGTGATAGAGCTGGTGTGTTTTCTTCTCTGATCTCTTTTGGAGCTCATGAAGACTTTTGTGTATTTGTATAACGTGTAAAAGAAGAGGTTGGGAATAACCATCCTGAATGTCTGTTGTAATGTTAGTTGACTGTTACAGAAGGGTGAAGTTCATTCCACAGCAATGGGGACTGATTCGCTTTGCTTACAAGTTTGTCATCAGGGTAAGGGAGCTGAGGGAATTCTTTCTTACAGTCCTGATTCATAAAGCTGTACTGCTATAAACTTATAATGATTATTTATTAACCACAATTTATATTAAAATGAATAAAAGTGCCACATATGATCAAGAATGAAAGGAAAGCTTGAATTTAAGAATTTTGCCAAATCAGAGATAAAACCTTAGTGAGATACCTCTTGTTTTCAAGAAAAGGCCAATTTTTGAAGGCATATATTTTAAAAAATATTTGAATATACAAGTTACAATTATACTTCTCAGTATTAAAAAAAAAAAAAAAGACATGATTAAACTTGTAAGTAAATATAAAATTATGCATCCAGTTATTGAGCTGCTGATAACTGCATAGATTTTTCTCAGAGACCCAGTTTAGCCTCAAAGGAGACTCGATGAATTCAACTGCAGTGTGCTGAATCAGATAAAAAATCCTTAGAGATGCTCTCATTGTCAGGAATTCTGAAACCATATTGCATTTTTGGTATCATTTGAAGACAGATTGATTTAATTCATCTCTTTGACTCCTGCTTTATAATCCTATGTAAAAGTTTATATCATCTGCTGATTTGTTTAAAACTCTAAGGCAAATCTTTTCATTGTGAGATCATAAAATAATCATTATTGTTATTATTTTTAAACAAATGTTTTATGGATACAACACAAAAATATGGATTGTATTTCCTATGCTATGATTCATAATCTGAAGCTACAAGTTGCACAGTGTGAATGCTATTTTAACTCAGAGAATGCTATTACTTCTTATATTACTTGGATTTATGTTTTCAATGTGCAGATCTTTTTATTTGGAGTTATCAAATTCTTGTTTCTACTTTGAGTAGAAATATGTCTTTGCTCTCATGCTAATATATTTGTTCTCTAAGGTAGCTGTGTTTAAAGGAGTTTCTCTTCTAAGCTCACTTACTAGCTTTCTAAAATGCTGTGGACAGTGACATTAATCAGGTTAACTGCTTTGGGTTCTGTAGCATTGGTCGATGGATTTGTTAGCTTTGTATTCACTTCTAATCAAGTTGAGAAAACAGAGAAATCTTTTCCAAAATTATTTAGCTAAATGGTGAGATGTATCATCATTTTCTTAGGAAGAATTTTACACCATTGTTTTGCTTGAAATTCCTTCTGTTATGCAGGAAACACAGTAGGACTTGTAGAATATACACACAACAGGCCTTTATGCATTGGGATGGGCACTGGTTGTCTGAAGGTAAGGAAGAGCTAATTGCTGAGGAGGAGCAATTGTCTTGTGTTATTTCACAGGAGACAGCCTGGTTCTAAACAGTGCATATGACAATGTGTGAATCCAATTGATAGTGCGTTTAATATTGATATCGTTGTCATCGGTAACAATGCAACTTTGAACAAATGGGATAAAATTCATTAACAAACTAGCCTTACTGTGGCATTCTTCTCTCTCTAGGGAGCACTGCGAAGAGCAATTATACTAAGTACAGTTAAGACAGCCTTATTTTCCTGGAACTTGTATTTGCTTGCTGGACATCACAACTGCCAGCTAAATAGCCAGATATTAACTTCTTTTAAATTGTTCAAAGAAATTTATCTAAACATCAGTATGAACTTGAGTTATTCAGAGCTGAAGTCAGGCTTTTTTATGGCAGCTTTTTAGAGCTGTTGACCTGGAGAGCATTCCAGTGTTTCAGTGAATAACATTCAATTTTTCTCTTCACACATAATGAGCAGTGAACTCCTTGATTGTTGTTGTCTGTTCTCTCTACTGAGAGACCACTGCAGCCAACAAATCCAGTGTTTCATGCTACAATCTAAACAGAGTGATGCATTGCAGGTGCTTTCCTCGTCTCCTCACACCTCTCAAAAACATTAGAGGGGATTTTCAACTTCCTATTCAACTTTTAAATGGAGAGTCAGGTCAGACTTTGGATTAGAAAACTAATAAATCTTCCAACTTCACTTATTGTACAAGTATCCAGCTAATATCTACTGTTACTGTGTCTTGCAGTACTATGCCGTACTGACCTCTTCTCAAGCTGTTAGAATGATAGCCTAATGAATATATCTAAAGGCAAGCAGAGAAAAGGACAATTCTCTGATGCTTGTGCATTAAAATTGCACCTTAAATAGCTTTCTCTGTTAATCTCTCTTTGTTTGAGTTACCCTGTAGGTGGCCGTTTCCAAAGATGGGAGCTTCAGTGCTGTAAATAAAGTCCAGCAGGATGCAAGGTGCTGAAAAGAGTGACTTCACTAGTTCTGTTGCTCCGCTGCTGCAGTGAAATGAATGATTGTTGATTTGTATTTAATGCTCAATTTCCTCTCCATTACTACAAACCATGCAAGACAGACCTTGTTTCAGGCTATTCATATGAGAGCTCAATCTATCCGGTTTCACATCTGCTAAAAGCCCCCATGTCATACTAATTACAGTCTTCCCCTGGAAAGAATTCTGGTTTTAAGACCAAAGAAAGATATACTTATTTACAGCTAATGTTCTGATCTATACAATTTGCCGTTTGCAAGATAGAATCATACATGTACAGTTGTACAAATATTCAAATGGAAGAGGGACACAAGTACAGGAAACAAGTGTAATGATTGCGACTTTTCTAAACATTTTACAACTGTGCTCAAAACTGGAAAATACAGTGCCTCTGCTTTAATTTCTCAGCCATAGCAATTTCTTCATCTAGGCATCACCATGGAGCATAAGGTAATATTTGTACTCCCAATAAATCAAAGGAGATGAAAGATTAATTCTGGATAAATAAGCCAAATTCATTTTGTAACAGAGGAATGTTTCTAGGACCTTGTTTGTTTTTGTCTCACCTCTGTCTTTTGTCTATCTCTTTGTGGCCAGCTTCCTGCCTTTATTATTGTTATTATTATTGACATTGTCTTTATATTTTGATTGGTGGGAGGTGATGCTTAATTCCTCGTGTTTATTCTGTCAGACGTCATTTTGTGGAACTGCTGGTTTTTAGCTTTGTGTTTGCTAGTAGGTGCCTTGGATTCCTCTGCATTCCTTGGTCTGAATGAAACAAATTGGATTCTTTCTTCTGGAGCTTAATTTGTCAAGGTCCTAGTTGAGATCAAGGGCGCCATTAGCAGAATAAGACTTGAAAGAATCTTTTGTCTTGATGTGTCCAGTCTACTGCTTTTACAGGAAATTATGGGATGTAATCTCTTCTGCGATCAACTTCAGTCTTAAAAATAGTAATTTGTTTCTTATTCCAATCATTGTCTGAGAATATTAGAAATATTTTTCTAAATTTTAAACTGGAATGTATTCATCATCAATTTTTACCCATATATTCTGTATTGTTATACTACAGTTTACAATTTTTTTTCATGATATTTGCCTTGAATGCATTCGCTCTGGAAGTAATTTGGGAGGGACTACAGCTAGGAATTTAGCTAGGCAGGAGAGCTGATAAATTCTTCAAATCCTCCAATCTCACTCCTCAGTCAATTATGTAGGAAGTTCTCCTAGAGTGAAGATAGAACAGATCCTCTCTACCAGGATGAAATATTTAGCCCAACTCTTTTTTTTTTTTCCTTTTTAAAAATAGTGGTCAATAGCAGATGCTTAAGAGAGGCATAGGAACTTTGTCAGGCATGAAATTGCACTCATAGGCTGCAGCAGTTTGTAGTGTAGGGATTTTATGAGCCAGAAGTGGTTTCTTGTTGCTTAATAGCCCCAGTGGATTTTTGCTCCAAGAATTTGAACAGACACTTTTGAATCCAGGCGAGTTCTTAGCAATCATCCTCTCAGAGTCAGCTCTTCTGCAACTTAGTGTGAATTACATAAAGATTTGCCTTTTTCTGTTTGCTTTGTACCACCTTCTTCTTAATTTTATATGATGCCCACAGTTTTTTTTTCCTCCATTATAAGAGTTAGGGAACATTAGTTCACTATTCTGTGTCGTGATTTGCTAAGTTTCTCCCATCTATTGTCTCTATCAGTGTCCTTGAGGTGGCTATAAAACATGGTCTCATTCATTTGTCTTTAAAAAAAAAAAGGCTCTATCAAGATCAGATTTTGTCTACGTAGCATTTTATTCTGCTTTCCATTTACTTCTGTACCTTTTTTCTGGAATCATAGTGTTGAAACCATTGGTACGTTGCTATCTTCTGAATATCTTATATCACTTTCGATGTAAAAGTAAAAATAAAATCACTACTGTTAGATAGTGCTCTCTCAGTTTGGGCTGGGGATGATTTGATTTCCTTCATCTTGAGTGTGTTTGGCTTCTGGAGCTTTGCATGCATTTGATGGAGTTCTTTTTACATAGTCTTATATTGATGAAGCATCCTTCTTCATGTTTTACATCATTATCCTGACTGATAGCAGAGATAGAGCTTTCCTGTACTTTCTGTGTTTTTCTGCATTCTTTCTTTGGGGTTGCTAAACCTCATGCAGGTAAACCTCTGGCTCTTTTGCATTACAGTTGCTCATTTTGTACTATATTTTATCTTCTTTTCTTACTTGTATTAGCCTATTTCAGTGAGCCTTTATCTCCATAATGTAGATTTTTTTCCCTACGAGGTTTTATTTATCTCTGCTATGCAATTCCTACTAGTTAAGCACATCTGAGCAGTAAGAAGTTTCAAGCTTTCCGTGTATCCAGAAAGCACAAGTTTTTCAACAGTTTTACGTTGCCCAAGTGTTGTCCACTTCCATTACATTCGTCTGGATTGTAGGCTCCACCATTTCACTAACTGGACTCAGTGTCGCAAATCAAAACTAGCACTTATTTCTACTTGTTTTTGTACCCGAAAAGACTTTTAGAAGGGCAGGCATGCACTTTTTAAAACATTGATTACATTTCTCCCTTAGTGTGGGGACTTCTGTACCTCTTCAAAGTGTTGTTCTGTACCACAGAGAGATTTTTCCTTTTAAAAAATGAAATTGAAATCATCTGTTTTTCTGGGTTGTTGACCAGAATAGTGCAGTCCAGGATTGTTCCTTCAGGCTTTATTCTCACTTTGTTTTACAGGTAATGTGGATAAAGTGCTCTTATTGAGTAGCTGGTAGAGCAACATAAAAATCATGTATCTCTTTCAGTTGGTACGTATGGATATTGTAAATGGAAATTCTTAACTGAAACCTATAGATTAAACAGAAATTTCAAGTTATCTAATTTTGCACTTGATTATGTCTAATGCATAGCCGAGTTTGAATTTCCTCAGTATTGTTAGTCATTTCCTCTCTCTCTCTCTCTCTCTCTATTTTTTTTTGCTAGATTTTCTCTTGAAATGGGGATAAAAAAGGAATATCAGATTTTAACACTCAGAAAACAATCGAGAGATTTCAGGAATGGATTATTATTGTAAGTTTCTTCTATTTTGGAAAAATATTGCGGCATATACTGAATTGCATGGAACAGATTTAAGATTATTCTATTGCAGCCAAAATGCAGCCTGATGGAATTTAGGGGCTTTCAAAGGTACTTACATTGCAGGTGCTTTTTGGCCAACTCTTAAGTATCCCAAATAATCCAGTTTTAAATTTCGTATGACGTTATGTGGTGCATCATTTCCTTGTGTTTGGTTCAACTGCAGCAAATTATTCAATATATAAAAACCTTAAATTTTTCTTTTTTACTCCCACTGCTCATTTGCTGGTGAAATACACATTACATTTACTGCTCGTTTATAGTGCAGTGAAGGGATCCCTGTAGATGGCCCAAACTAACAGCCTCATACTGATGGAGAAAAATAAAATAAAACGCAAAGTTTAACTCCTACACAGGCTTTATGAATTAATTGTGAACTGTGGAGATAAACAAGTCAGAGTGAGGAAACAACAGCAGGAACCAAGAAACTAACTGCTGTTTATTCTTCTAGTTATAGATGGTCTGTGTGCCTGGTCCTTTTAAGTTACTATTTTGGTTACCTTAAGAAGTACTTTGCTTCATATTGATGCATGTAGATGAATTATAAGTGTCATATAGATGTTATGCTTCTGGAGAGGGTATTCTTTATAGTCCTTAGGGTTACCTGATCCATGTCTGTAGGATTGATTATGTGTACTGCAGTTATGGATAATGATATTTCTGCACCTTCCATGTGAAGTACGGTGAAGCAGTTTTTCCTTTTTACCAGGAAATGATCATATAGTCCATAAACCTCCATGGGCTTTATTCATATCATGCAGAGATGATGGGAAGCCATCATCTGAAGAAATATGATGAGTTTTGATATAAGCTTGCTTTGTTTCTGGAGAAATGTGGAGTGCTGCTGACAGAGAATATATGCTTCTCCTTAAAAAGATTCCAGTGATAAAACAATTGTGAAATACAGTGTGATCAGACACATACCACAAATTAGGAATGTTGTGGCTCTGTATAAGAAGCTGTTTAAATCAAGGCCTTTGTCTATGAGACAATGCTAGCAGTTCAGTATCGATCAGATTCAATATTTAAATAATTAATTAACACACTAACGAGAACCTGCCAGTATCAACTAAAGTTCAATGTCAGGTGTCTTGGTTGCATCAGCAATTTCTTTTTATATATGAGTCATACTGCATCCAACACACTGGACCTATATGTAGAGAAAGAACATTCTTATATAGAGATACAAACACATCATAAATCATCTGTCATTTACAATTTCTTGGTATGAAGTGTTTATGGTTTATGAGTCACAGCTGTTGAAAAGCTTATGATGAAAAAATGATACCTTAGAAATGGCTGCAGAAGCATGAGCTGCAATTTATTACTATTACTATTTTAAAATATGGCAGAGTTTTGATCCTCAAATTATTCTTATTGCTCACTTACTCAGCTATTGTATAAATGTAGCAGGAAAATATGAGCATTAACAAATATATACCAATGCATTTCTTCTGAGCACTTTTTATGCCCATTTTTTTACATGCATACTTATATTGATGGGCTTTACAAATTCTATTTCAAACGCATTTGTCCTTAAATGGAATAATATTGTTCTGTTTTTCTTTGCTTGTTGATGCAGAAATCTAGTGAAAAAAAATCTCAAAGTCTGAAAAACGGCCAGTGTTCTGTTGTTTGTTTGTTTGTTTGAAGAAGGTTGTTTGCATTTGTTCAGAGCTCTGTGCTTCACCTGTAAGGAACTGTGCCTCATTGCATTCAGAACACCTGAATTCCGTTTGTTGATAAAACCTCTAAGAATCAGTATAAAACAGCTAAAGCTTAATTTGCCATAAAGATAAAAAGCATTTCATCTGTGCAGTGTGTCACAAGTGAAATATTGCCAGAAGCGCTTTGGATTTCTGGGAGAGGAAAAAAGTGGTGGTAGATTGCATGCTGTCTGCTCTCAGTGGCATCTGCTTTGGTGGTTCTTGCAGTAACATGAAGAAATGCTGAATTGTTGAGGTCTAAAGATTTTCTTCTGAAGCACAATGGGAGGAGTTGCTCCTACTATTCTGGAAATGGTTTAAATTTTAAGGCCCACTTAGCAGTCAGAATTTGCTTAGGACTTTTTTTTTTCTGTTTTATTCCTTTATGCCTTGCTATTACTTGTAGTTTTTGTGACCCACACTTAGGTAGTATCCAGGTACTTCACATTCTTCTATGTATCTATCTGGCAACAAGCCTGGGAAATATAAAAGTGTTGCTGTTCTCAATCCTGTTTCTGGATGGAAAATGTAAGCAAAGAAATAGCATAGAGAACTTTCTTACATCTGCATAAGACATCTGTGAGAAAAGGGAAGCTGGGAAGCCATTTGTAATCTACTGCTTTTATAGTGAACTGTTCAGATCTCTGAAGGCATGAGTAACTCCGTGCCTAGCTGGAAGTGTGAGCACACTTCCATGAACTTTACAGGGAGGTATAGACTTAAATCAGCTATTTGCAAATAAAGCAAAAAAAGGTTTGGACTGAAAAAAAGATTCCATGTGTAATTTCTTACAGTCAAGCACGTGTATATAAACTCAGTCTTGTTCTCTAAAAATAGAGGGAAAGAGATTGCCAAGGCTTTTCTGACCTCTTATAAAGAAAATGTAGATTCCTTCTTGCAGAAGTATCTTCTGTTTCAAAGAAGTGCTCCTGCAATTCTGCTTCCTCGAATACAGGTTGTCTAATCTCTGTGTTTTATCTTATTCTTTCCTTTACTCTACGAGTTCCCACTTTTTCCCCTGCGCGGATGCTAACACTGGTTCTCTGATGTGGCTCCTAACATGGCTATGTGAGCAATACTTCCGACAAAGGAAAGCACAGAAACTCATAGCTGGGGAGAAAAACATAAAGCAGACACCAGGCCTTAAGAGAATAATGGCAGCACAGCTGCTGGGAATAGCATAAAATCTTGAGCCATCATAAGCCACAGTCAGCAAAAGCAAACAGGAGGGGAGTCAACTCTTTACAAGGGTAGACAGCAGCAGCACAAGGGAAAATGGTTTCAAATTGAAGGAGGGAAGATTTTGGTTGGGTACTGGGGAAGTTCTTTACCAAGAGAGTGGTGAGGTGCTGGAACAGGCTGCCCAGAGAGGTTGTGCATGCCCCGTCCCTGGAGGTGTTCAAGGCCAGGTTGGATGGGGCCCTGGGCAGCCTGGTCTAGTATTAACTGGCCTAGCATTAAATGGGGAGGTTGGTGGCCCTGCCTGTGGCAGGGGGGTTGGAGATTCACGATCCTTGGGGTCCCTTCCAACTCAAGTCGGTCTATGATTCTATGAAAACTTGATGACAAGGTGATGACTTGGTGACAAGATAGCCTTTTCAAAGTGTGTCATTTTTTATCAGTGTACCGTGTTTTATGATCTTAGGTTAGATACAGAGCTGCAAAGAATAAAGTTATAAATATAGTCTCTGTCACACAAAATCATGACAACGGCCAGCAGAGTCCTTCAGCTGACCCACTGTACTTTGTTTTTGGGTGATAATGTTTCTTTTTTTTAGTCTGGTTATTTCCCTTGGTGTGTCCTTAGGCATGATGCAAGACAAAGCATTTGATGATCAGGTTTCCCTAGTCACGTGTGGGTATGTCTCTTCTGATTATCCCTGTAACGACTGTTTAACTGACATTATCTCATGAAGTGATGTTCTAAGCTGTGAAATTACCTAATAAGCTAATTTTAGGTTTTATTTCAGTAAAAATTTACATTTGAAATGAAGGTTGAATTTGGATTCCTTTCTCTCACTGTATTTTAAATAGTTCAGGCTTTTTCTTCATGTTAGTTTCAGTGTTGTCAGCAAACCCTTTAGTTCAGACATGCTTATAGCATCGTATTGTTTTTTATGATGGAGGTATCTTCCAGCAGAGCAGTGACCCAGACAGCCATCAACAGAAAGTTCCATACATTTGTAAAAAATACAAATAAGAAAATTAATTGGCTCACAGGCTTCACTAGCACAGCCAATTCTGCTGAGAGGTTTTATGCAGACTTACAGATCTAAACCTACTAAAATAAAGGTTTCAAGTAATGATCTGTGTTTATTTTCTATTGTAGAGTTCTGCTTCTAGTTTTTTTTGTTTTTTGTTTTTTGTTTTCAGGAACCTCTTATACTTTCTCCTTCAGATTTGTTTTGAAATACAGATCTAACCTTGTTTGTATCAAACTCTGAAAAAGAGTTAAGTAAAATGAATGCTTAATTTTTTCTTCCCAGCATAAGTGAATCCAAGAGTCGCACAGCATAGTTGCACTTCATCCAGGGCCAAAAGGAAATCAGATCCTCACAAATGTGGTGGTAGCTTGACAAAGTCTCTTGGTTAGACATTTTCATAAAAGGAAATAATTTGTCTTATTTCTTTATTTACTATCCCACGTGACACTGAATTTCAAGGAACTGTCAGCTCACTGTGGTTTATTCCTTTTCATGACAGATGCAAGAAAAAGAAATGTTGAAATTGAAAACACTCGTGTCGCATGCATCTCCCTATTTTGCTGGAGCCAGTCAATGCCCAGTGGACACTAATAATAAATGAGCGTCACTTTAGAAAAATGTCTTCAGTTGCCTTATACATCTGAATGTTTTAACATTCCATAGGACTTTGAATTAGTCTTGTACTCAGGCAAAGCTTACTCTGGGAAATGCTAGCTTCGGGGAAAATGGCATTGTATGCATGTTTAGAAGCCACTGTCTGAATTGATTTTTATTTTTTTATTTTTTTCCCACTGCCCTATCTAAGCTGTTCCGTGCCTTCATTTTACTTATTCTGTGTCTGAAGTCTGTGGAGAATTGCATGAAGTAGCACTCTTGCCTGGCCTGAAACAAACAGCAGCGCAGAACTACTCAGTTTGCAGACGGGTTTTCTGACTGTCTGAAGTGAAGAACACAAAATATGGTTCAATTCCTCTGGTAAAAAATCAACTAAACATTTCTGCTAACTTTCTTTGCACATGAAAAAGGCTTAGGCAGTCCTGGAAACTGAGTAGGGGTTTATCCTGGGAGAGCAGTTGGAAGGGACCAAAGCAGCTGGAGAGATGCAGATGTTTGCTACCTGCTTGCCTTCCAGGTGACAAATAAAATATACATTTCACATAGCAACTGTGTTATCTGTATTAATTTGTGCCGAACGCAAGAAAACAGGCTGTGTTGGGGACAGTATACTTGTTGTATTTGGCCTAGCTAATAATGGGAACACTCATAATCCCTGATGAAATTTATTTATACCACATGATTTCAGTCTTGTTCTTGGCAGTTCTTCAGACTCTTTATCTCCTGGTGGCTAACAAGATAGCCAAAGGGCACAGGAGTTCTCCAGTGTGACACCTCTGTGGCAATTTAAATGAAGAACCTTGCTTTGTAACTGTTAGTGTTGCTGTTATTCTGTGGCTCGACTAGGCATCAGAACGCTTGTTGCCTCTTTTCAAAAGGCTAACTTGAATTATAATATTTGACGTAATAATTACTTCTGTATTGAGTACAAAAACCAGACTTTTGAAATTAAGCAGTTAACTAAGCAGGCTTTTTCATCCCCTCTATATGCTTCTACATAATATACTTTAACTTGCATGCTTTGTCTAAGTTTCATACCGTATTATCCAGCATGTCTTGAGAAACCATCTTTGATCTTGAGGATTGAATAGTCCCAGCTATAAGACGTCAGGGGAACAAACCACCAAGGCTAAGAAAAATGATTATTGAATTTCCAAGTTTTTTTCCTCTTTAAAAGTTCCTCCTGTAGCCTCCTCTTGGCCCCAGATACTGAAAACCAGATATTGTTGGTGAGTATTATGAATTCCAATACTCTTTGCTGTGTGTATCTACTTTTCTATCTGTATATGTTGCAATAAAACAACATGAACAAGGTTATAAAAATAGCCTGGAAGTGATTGACACACTAATAATGCTCCATCAAGTCAATAATGCTCATGTAACAAGCTCCTGAGAAAATAATATTTTCAGTCAATAATACACATTTTAAAAATGAACTGTTTGTTTTTAATTAACCTCATATTTAGCCATTTAGTCATGCCATGTCCATCAACTGCAGCAGAGAAAAACACGTGCTGTCTTGAAACATTGTGTTGTTGCCTTCAACTTTCATCTCTTCCTTCTTGGCTTTCTCTTCTGCATTCCGCTTTTGCATGTTTTAGAGGATTGAGGCAAATCACGGCTTGTCACGTTCCTTTGAATTCTGTGCTTGTCCTTTGTATGAATGGTGTTAGGTGATTCATCTGTGACAGAGCATCCCATTGTGTTGTGACAGACTGTCAAGGTGAACTTGCTGTAAGTACTTAGCAACAATATAGAGCTTCTAATGTGTCATTTGGCAATTTTTCTTTTTCTTTTTTTCTTTCTTTTTTTTTTTTTTTTGGCTAAAAGCTGACAGTCTTTAATCCATTAAGTGATCCAAAAAGCAGTGTTTGGAATAGTGTAATGCTCAGTAACACTGAACAGGACAGACAGTGCCCACACATTCCTGACAGGGAGGAAATAGGTCCCACGGTCTTAAGATGACTCTTGTCGCATGACGTTAAGTAGTACACTGTGGGGTCTTGCTTTGAGTGTTTCTGCCTCTTAACAGAAAAATGGTATATTATCAGTGAAGGAATTTTTAAAGAGAAAATGGATTCACAGTCCAGTTATGAAGGAGATCTGAAATAAATTCTAACAGTTGTGACATGACATCAGATGTATAATTCCTCAGGTTGCATTATTTCTGTACTTACTTACATACAGGTATGGAATTTTTATTTCATTCAATTAAAAAATAAGTATTCCTGTCCACAAATCCTTGCGTCTGAGGTGTGATAAAGAGTTTCTTTGTGTACTTTAGTTCATTTTGTGCTTCCTATTGGACTGAATGGCATATCAGTACTCCACAACTTTTCATACCTTTGCATGTGTTCTGTTTCAGCCCAGGATTACACAAACAAGAATTTTCATAGAGATGAAATAGAAGTGGGACTTGGCTGGAGTGCTCGCTCCTCTCCAGGCTACATGCTGGGCACCTGAGTTCAGGTTAGACAAGCTTAGGAGCTGTGTGCTTCCCTGGCAGTTCTGTCTCTCAGCTGCTCCCAGGATTTCACAGTAGCTCCTTGTCTTTTGTGCTGGGCTTGTGATTACTGTATGTTTGCATCCTTCTCATTAAAAAATATTTTTGTAGCTATCGGTGCAATCAAATTGTATGGCTGAATTTGTATTAGAAGTAGAAACGCGAAGCTGAACTTCGGACATAGCTTTTATAACTTCCTTAGCTCTGGCTGTTGAGTGCTTTTGTAAATATGATGTCTTTATTAGCTGCTTAAGTGCTATGCTTCTCAGTCCGCATTCTGCATCTGTTTTACATTTAATAAATACCTGAAAAATCATGTCTGTTTTGATTGAATTGTTTTATCTAGCCCTGATATTCCTTCCAAGAGCCCTTGAAGCATTGAAAGGAGGGTGGAAATAGGTACAGTATTGACACTGTCAGCTGTCAGTGCACCCAGAGACGATCCCATAATTTGGGATGCTACCTGAGTGATCCAGTTAGAATAGTTTCACATTTCAGTGGATCAAAATGACACAGCAGAATGTTTGGAAGGAAAAGAAGAGGGTCAGGATCCTTGTTTCTATTCTCATAGAATTCAGCTGTGCGCAGACACCTGACATGGCAGTGTTATAACCTGAGTAATGAAAATGAATGTTGAAGGTCGCTATGGTTTACAATAGCTTGTAACACAAAGACAGCAGGAGAGGAGAAAGCTGTAGAAAGGGTCATGGAAATTTCTTTAGAACCTGTCTACCTGATTGCGTGTGACAAATTATCTTGTTGTGATGTCTCAGCTGTAGTTGAAGATCAGGGAATTTTATTATTTTTACTTGCTGCATTTGTGAAATATGCAAAAGTTGATGCATTTTCAACACTTTCCTTATTTATTGTTTTCCATCATATGCAAAGCAAGCAAATAATTTAGGAGGATTTGCATTTCACTGAATACATTCATATTCCATGGAGCACTATTACAAGAAAAAAACAAACAAAAAAACCCTTAGATATTTTATTCTTCTGTTATTGGATAAAATTCTCAAGAATATATTACTGTAAATACTTATGTGTATTTTAATACATGGGTAAATTTACTGGAGATATTGTGGAAGCACTAATACAAAATGAACAGGATTGAGAAGGAAATTAGCTTTCTAATATTTTCCTTTTTTGCCTATATGCTGCAGAGGCCTGATAGTACCATGCTGACAAATTAGTGCAGTATTGGAACCTTGATACATCCTGGACCAGATTTATCCTGTGATGGATAAGGAGACATTCCACATGCTATTTGTATATTTAAAGATTACCTAATGTACTTAAATGAAGTTGCATGACTTTTGATGGGAACAAAGTAGGATAATGTTTGGCTTTGAATCTGAGGGATCAACAACTTTTTTCACTGGTTCTTCTTTCATGGTTGTCACTGGATGCTACATACTACACGACAAAAGATGTGATTTGCTAACCACAAAACATAGCACTTTTACTATAGCTTTTACTAATGAACTCTAAAGCGATAGTATTTCAATAAATACATAAGGAAGCAATATATTTCACTTTAGCTTTTTTATGTTTGTACCAGAGCAAAATATTTTTCCTTTTTCCAAAAGGGGATGCATATTCATGTTTTGAGGGATTTTTCTGCAAAGAGATATCAAATTTCAGCAGATTCTAAAATAAAAAGCTACATTATGAGAAAAATTCTTAATTTTTTGCCTGTATGCACTCATGGTCTGCATTAACCAGCTTCTGCGCAGTGAGGATTTAATACCCAGTCTTAACCTTTTTATGTTCGCTAGTGCAGATTTTTACTAAAATGTTTAAATCTTAGGTAGAATGCTCAACAGAAAAAGGAATAAACTTGAAAACTAAAACCACTTTCAGATGTGAGAAGGAAAACCTGAAAATGTCTTTTTTTCCTGTTTCCTATTTGATTGCTAGTGGCGTACATTTTTGGCTCATCTTTGAATTGCTCATAATCCAGTTTTATAACTGCTTCAAGAAAATGGAACTTTCCTCTCTTGGATTTCCTTTAAAAATTCTCTCCTCGTTGCAAAGC
The DNA here is from genome assembly GCA_028571105.1 of Tragopan temminckii. Lineage (NCBI taxonomy): Eukaryota > Metazoa > Chordata > Aves > Galliformes > Phasianidae > Tragopan > Tragopan temminckii. Next base: position 5,340,828 of record JAOWBP010004220.1, read on the forward strand.
TGACATACTTTACCTTATACACACTTGGGCTGAAATGCTATTCAGAGAGCTGTTAAATTGGTCTCAGTTTTATGCACCAGTTTGATGATTAGTAAGTTTTGTAAACAGTCTGGGAAAGCAAACAGCAGTGTTAGTTCCCTAGTATAGGTAAGGAGCCTTGTGTGGAAAGGGAGAGATGAATGAATGCTTTTGTGTGACTCTGGGGCATGAGAACAAAACAGAATGCACTGATGTGATTGCAGTGGTGCAAGTTACATTCAGTATGGCTTGGGAAGTTGTAATGCCATTATCCTTCAGTGTGGGATCCTTGGCTGTGAGGTTACAGGAGTTCCACAGTCTCTGTTAGTCAGAAGAGAAAGTGCAAGCCAAATAAAGTGGGAATGATTCAAGTGTTCTGGACATCATACTGGAGCTTAGGCTGGCGCCAAACAGAGAGGAACTGTTGCTGTGGTGGCATCTTTTAGTAAGTTATATTTCAGAGGAAAAAGAATAGCTGTGGGGAACACGAGCTCCTTTTCTCATCTGAATTAGATGGAGTAAACCTCAAGACAAATAATGAGTTTAGCTTCACATCAAATTCAGTTGAGTAGTTTTCAGATCTTACATAGTTGGTGTCTTTATAGCAGAGATGAAAATTTCATCTAAATTTTTTTGGACTTGTAGCAGATATCGTAAATCTTCACTTTAGTAAGGTTTATGAGTCTGTTTTGTAGAATCATAGATTCAATTGAGTTGGAAGGGATCTTTAAAGGTCATCTAGTCCAACTCCTCTGTCATGAACATCTCTTGTACTATCTTTGTAAGCCACAAAGTGGTAGTAACATAGAAAATATTCTGGAATGGGTCACACTTTATGGAAAACCAGTCTTAGTAACTATTATTCATTCTCTGCCACAGTGGAAGGGGCATACCGAGTGGCCATTTGAGGTTGGTTTATTCTCCCAAATTTTATTTGGAAATGAAAGAGATATTTAAGAAAATGGAAACAATGAAGGTCTGCAAGTATGTTGGAGAACAAGCTTAACATTGCAAATGATTTTGAAGAAAAGGATGTGGATTTTGGTTAGTTATTTTGTCTTTATTGAATAGAGAAAAAAATATTGAGTGCTTCAGCACAATCCATGGACTTGAGCAACAGTGTCTGCAAAAGAGGACTCGTTATCTAGTGGGACTGAATGTGAATTAGCAATGTTTTCTTGTTGTGAAAATGCTAGCGCAGTGATAAAAATTAACAGTAGAATTATAGCTAGAGAGATGCATAATGTTACCGTTCTTCTGTACTCGGCAGTTGAAAACCAAAGACCTTAGCTGGAAAATCATAGCTAGTTTTGAGTACCAAATTTCAGTACAAGTGTTGAGTCAGAAGGGCATCAATGGAAGAGATTAACAGTCTGGAAACCTGAAGTACAAGGGGAGAGCAGTGCTTGCTTATAGAAGAAAATGCTTGAGGGAAAATAGCATGAAATATATTGAAGGCTACTGTAACGAAAAAGAGAATTACCTTTTTTTAAAATTATTTTTTCCTCTGTATATTTAATTGATATGATGAACTACAGCAGAATGCCATAGGGAAGAAAGTTCCTGTTCTGTAAAGACTGTTGCCATTAAAATGATAAGGATTATTTGTATGAGTTGGGAATTTTCTGTCATTAGACGTATCGGACAATAGGCTAGACAGGCATCTGCCAGGAATTGTGCAAGGAAGATGTTCCTATTATTGAGATTGATAATAGAGTGTGTAGTATTTTGCTATATGATTTTTTTTATTTTTATTTTTTAAGCTAATATAACATTTGGAGACCTTTTGGAGACGTTAAAGCTTACTTATTTGGCTTTGTTTTTTTTTGTCAAGATTGCATTTGGAACAATTCATTATGAGTTACCACTGAAAGATGTAATGCAGCAGACACGATAAATACAGCACACGTGGCACAGTTTTAGTTTTTTGATACCTAGTTTCAAAGTCTCTATATGCATGTGTTTCTTTCCCCTTCAGCAATAGTGGAGATAATAATATTAAGCAGCTCAACTAAAAGAAGCACTGAAATATGTGTACTGCCTGATTAGCCCCAGAGAAAACAGACAGGAAATATCCAATAAAGTGTAAAATATCCAGTAAGTGTAGTTAGTTTTTTTTAACTTTTATTTCGGAAAGCAGACAAGCTATTGAATGTATAGTCCTTAGCTACAATCTTCCTCTTCAGCTGTTTGCTCTTACTGCTTCTTCAGTACTCCAGCAATAGGAATTTCACATCGTTACTTAATGTATGTGTATGTAACGATGAGGCTTAAACTGACATGGGAAAGTTTTCCCTCACTCCAGTTCAGTGTTCAGTTCAGTATCAGTTCAGAATCAAGTTCAGCGAGGTCAGTGCACCTCAGGTGGAATTAAACATCTAATCCATGTCTGCAGCAAGGCAGTCAGTTGTGTAAGCTATATGTTTTTGCAGGCATTCCGTAATGCCCATCACTGCAGGTTGTGAAGGCTCTAATAAACATGAGTGATAAGGAAACAGAAATGCTATTTTGTGTGAATGGAGGTTGAGGCTGAGTGGGGCTAAATGACCAATCCAAGTGCTACAGAGTGGCAAACACACATGTGCTCTGAAACTCAAAGTAGAGATCGGCACAGTCACTTTGCATTTTAAGAGTAAGGGCATTTTGTGTGTCCAGAATTATATTTTATTTATATTTTTCTTTATTTATATTATTATTTTTATTAAATTCGTAAATACATTTTGAAAGTCGTTGGCAAATCTTTTGCTGACAACAAAGAGCACTTATGCGATGAAGCACAACTTAACTGCTTCATTGTGAAAGTAACTGCTTGCTTAGGTTGTGATCAGTTATCCTCTCCATGAAGTGGTGCTACAGGACAATGGGTAGAGAAAGCTTTTCAGGTCTGTGACATGGCATCTATGCTGATCACTTCAATTCTGCAGCATTTGGTCATACGTTATACAGTAGATTGCAAGACTGAGAAGCCCATCTGTAGTATGCTCTAGGTGTCAATTTTCTTGTTTGTGCATGTATATCTGTTCTCTTAAGTTTGTAACATTTATTATGATTTGTTTGGAATCTTACTTCTATATTGACATAAACAGGGAATTTGAAATGGCCAGGACTTCACTTTAGAATATGTGTGTTTAAAAAGCGTGAGGAGTTGGAGCATTAAGTCTCCTTTTTCATCTCCATATGGTGTATCAGGTGCACACAAGTAATGTTTGTATCTTTACATTTGATATATTAAACATATACTGTGCATTTCTTGTTGTATAGTAGGGACAATGGTTTAGACCTTATTAAGGTGGTTGTTATTTTCATCTGACTTCTGCTCCGTATTTCTCCAAAGCGCAACCTGTGAGTGAGCTGCTTGGAGTCCTTCGGCTCAGTACCAACCTGATGCCTGCATGTCAAAGCTAGTGCTCAAATCGCTTGCCCATTCCTTCTGAAAATGGTAGGAGAAAGCAGTCTCCACGATTGCTGGCAGATAGCCACATTTCTGGGTGAACTCACCACCTTTTATTCCAAAGTAAACACTCTTTTTGAAGAGGTGAGGCTCCTCAGAGTGACATTCCTTTTGGCTCACTGAAGGCATGTAGTTGAGCTCCAAATAGGCGGCTGATGCCGATAGAGCACTGACAGCACTGACGCTACAGCATAGCCCTGCTTCCCTAAGAGTTCTTCCAGAAGTACTATTTTCCTCTCACCCTTGCAGAAAGAGAAGCAAAAGGGATTTGTTTAGAGTGTTATCTAGTGTGGAGGTTTAATCTCTTTTTTTGGTGGGGCAACCTGCAAATTGGAGTTGGTGCAGAATGACAGAGAGAAATGTGCAAATAAAACCCATTAGATTTTGTTATGGGAACCCCTTCTTCCTCAATTTTCTTTCTGAGAATATTTAAGACAGTGTGTTATGTTGTAAGCAAAACAGGAAACTTCAAGCACATACTCCGGCTTTTTGTTTCTGTGAAAGTTTAGAGTTTATTGTTTTTAGCATGGAACGAGTATCCTTACGCCAAGAAATAAGCACATCTGACTAACATATTTTGAATTAGAAAGCTTTCAAGAAACTGCTCAAGAAATTATTTGATGTGTTCATAGACAGTTTTGAAATGGAAAGGATTCCTAAATGCGTGGAATAGATTATTCATTAGCCATTACTCACCTACCCTGTTTCTATTAGGTAACTGTTGGTCTTTCACATTCAAGCTCTGGATTTATTAGGAAGACCTGGCAAGCTTCCTTGCCAAATATGGTTAATGAAGCTAATTGCATTGCCTGTTTTCAGGTTTGTTTTCCAGAATACATAAATACCATTAGATTTAGAGGCATTATTGAGGTAAACATTTGTTCTGCTGTTAAATACAATTGTGGCACCAGAGAAATACTTTATGCTTAAGTGCTGGCCAGCTGTGGATTTGAGGTTTCGTCTATTTTTGTTATTATTTTTAGTTCGTTTTGCTTTAGAGTGCAGACTTGCTGAGTGCTAACTCTTGAGGTATGAACAGCTGCATGGTTGGATTTTGTCTGCTCTATGTATATGCACAACCCTAGTGGATATTCTTTTTGTTTTGTTTTTGTTTTGATGTATTTTTTGTCCAAATAAATACTCAGTATCTGGGCAAGTATCCACAGTGAAGCTGGACTCTAAATATCTTTTTCTTAGTGCAAAAGCTGATAGCCAGAGTGTTGGGTGAGTGGGAGTATTTGGTTGTTAGACTCCAGCTAGAATAGTTCATAGAAGCCAACACCATTATGCAACAATTGCAGTGAATGTAAAGAGACTACCACTGCCATGGCAGCTAGCAGGATGAAATGAGGGGGAAGATAATATCAGGAACGTAGAGATGTGTCTTCTCCTTTTGCTCCAAGACCTGGTTGATCATTGCAGGCTCAGTTGCAGTGTTTTGGAAGAGCCTGATGTCATAAGAGACTTCAAAGTCCATCTGCTTCAGGAACTAAACCTCAGGATTTTATGGCTGCTCAGTGTGTCAGAAATGTCACTTTCATTGACATTTTGTGTGATTCTTTATCTTCTATTTTTCAAACTGAACATTTCAATGGACTCTTGGATTTTGAAGGATGGGGAATGAGCAGATCCTAAATAATTTGGATATATGCATGCCGAGAGCACTGAAGTATTTTACGTGTGAGGCCACTCATCCGTCAGTGATGGACAGGAGATAGAAGAATAGAGGTTAAGATCATAGTAGCAGTCAGGAGGAACTGTTATGTAAACCATATAAAATTGGGTATCAGGAAAGTAGCAAGAAACTGTAGCTTGTTCTTTGAAGCTACAAGTTGCAGTTGTAAAAATTTATATTTGTTATTAATTTCATACATTTGAATTTCATGTGAAGAGTCTTTGAAAGGAAATTTCATTGTATTTGTTGGATGGATGTCATTAAGAAAATTGTTTTTCTTGTGTTGAAAACGTCAGTGAACATCCCTGAACGGACAGTATTCATGCTCTTATTGAAAGGGTTTCTGTACAAGTATTTTTGTTTGTTTGTTTTCTGTTTGTTTTGGGTTTTTTTCTTCCTTTTTTTCTTTACAGTAGATAATTGTAGATAATTGGTAAGGGGAAAAAATAGAGTTATAAAATGATGATGTGTGTTCAATCTGAGTTCTGGATTCCTGTTTTCCTCATCTACATTTTGCTTCTGGAGAGGCTCATTTTGTATTTATTGGAGGAGGCTCAGATGTCATGGTTTCTTTAGGTCCCTACATATGATTAAAAAATTCAATGTATGCAAACATATACACAAAGCAAAACTGACAAAAATCATACAAAAAATACCCCCTAAACCAGTATGTTCTGAGCATTCAAGTAGAGGGCTCAAGAAAAAAATAATTGATGAGAAACACTGCAGTTTGGGATAACAAGGAGAAGGCTTCAGAGGAAAAAAAAAATAAACACGATGAGGTCACCCAACCACATCTGCGTAAATTGCAGGAGCTTAGTCCACCTTGAAAACAACTTATCTACTTTGGGGAAAAAATGATAGCATTTATGTTTGAGAGAAGACTTGTGCAATTATTTGCAGAACAATTAACTACTTATTTTTTCCATTGCAAAACTTGGGAAAAAAAGCTAATCTTTTAACACGTGAATGTGACCACAATTTGCAGACAAAGTAGTCCAGGTACTTTGTGCCTTATCCAAGCCAATGTAGTTTTCATAGGCTTTCACAAGAGATGGGAAACTATCATGTGTTTATAATATGGATATCTTTGAGAGCTGAATATGTGACCACTTCTGCTTCGTGTCTTGGTATACCTACAATTGAATTATCTGCAATATTGCATTGCATCTCCTGCTGGATGTACTTCTCTTACCTGACCATTTTAGGTAACCTGAGCTAATAGCACAGTAGTTGTGAAATCAACAATGGTCTAAAGAGCTCAGTGCCAGAAGGTACAGAGAGTCCTCATGTCCCACTGAAGATATTCCATTACTTCATTACTTCATCTCATCATACAGGCATGTTTAGTCATTAGCATTAGAAGTGAAAAACTTCACTACGTTTCTGGCTAAGTGTTTTTTTTTCTCCTAGTTATATCCGCACAGACATCTCATTAAAGCAGCAGAAAGTTCTGTAATAGCTGTACCTTGAGTAAAACTCCTGGCATTGATAATGGCACAAGCCTATGGGACTAAATACTGTCTGCGTGGATCCTGTTTGTTTTTTCCTATGGAAATCCAAGTTTATACAAGGGCCATCAGATAGAACCTGCACACCATTATTATTACTAATAGTGGTTAGGAGTGCAGCTCCAAATGATGCATAACATTTTTTCAAAAGTAAACCATAAGCCAAGTTAAATGAACTTTAAAAGTGAACATGATTCATAACAGATACAATTTTAAAACTGACCAGACACAGCAAATGTAAATTCTGTCCTTTTAACTGTAAAATGTTTAAGCTTATTTGCAAAGGAGTTTGAAAAATTAAAACCATACCTCCTCTGTATTTCTCCAGCCATGAAGAAACATCAGAGTTTGCATTTGAAAGGGTGGCAATACAAACTATATAGACAGACCAGATGTCTATTTGAATTATCTTGCTTGCTGAGGGGAAGTCTTAAACTGATGATCGCATATAATCTGTAATGTATTAAAAGCATATTCTTTATTGGAGTCCCTATATTACATTTCAAATACATTTCCATGGAATGTTTCGAAATGTCATTTAAAATTATTACTTTTTTCATTGAAATGACATGTGTCCCCTCAACACTAATCTAGAACTTTATTTTATGATTCTTTGGACAGTTTAAAGACATGAGATCACTTTTTGTGGTTTCGTGTGCCTCACACTACCCCTGTTCCTTTGTCAGTGCTAATGCCAGCTTCATATTCACCCTAACAGTTTAGCTTCTTGGCCTGCGTAGGTTTTGCTTCAGTTGATCAGAGGTTTGGCTAACTTAAATATTTAGGTAAGATATAATAACTGTATCTCAAACAAACACTTATTATAGTGATTGTTTGCAGTGTTTACTATTGTTAAGGAATACAGTTCTGGCTTCCATTCTAACCCCGCTTTTTTTCCATTGCTTCTTGCTTTCCACCCCATTTCCCCATGATTTCACTCACCTGGAGCGTGATTTTGCAATAAGAAATTGAAAATCTGGAAGTCAACAATGGATTATGTGAGACCACAACTAAGTAAGAGCTTTAAATATGTATAGAATTATGCTGTGTTTATAGTCTAGTGGCAGAACAGCCAGTTGGAGCTGTATGTGTGTGTATATACGTATATACATACACACATGCCATATGTATAAAACTGTATATATATATATATATATATATACACCCCCCCACCCCCAGTAACAGAGCATGAAAAAAATCATGTCTGTTTCAGTACTGAAGATGGGAGTTGGACCAGTGCTGCCTGAAGCCATTGGGATTACAAAATATCATTAAAACACTTAAAATCCGAAGGCTGCTTTACTGAAATAGGAGACTTTAAGAAAGTATCACCTCAATTGATTTAAATCACTTTCTACTCTTAAGCACTTAATCTATCCTGAGCCTTATATTTGTTGGCTTAGATGTGTTGTGTCTAGTGAAAGTACCTTGGTTTGGAACATGCTTCAGCTTGCATCAGAAGTGAGCTATGAAAAAGTGTGTACTTCCAGGCCATAGGACAATTATCACTGCATATTTATTTTCCTCCACTCCTGTTTCACTTAGAGCAGTGGAATTTCATGGAAATATTCCAAGTATTTGATTAAAAAAAAAAAAAAGAGAGGAAAAAAAAAGTAAGAAAAAAGATTGGCTTAATCAAACCACCAAATTCTATTCAGTAATGTAATGCATAGAGTAGCATGCAGAGATGTATACATGCTTAAAAATTTTATTTTGTTTACAGTTGACACCTTCAGGAAGACTCTTAAGGGTATGGTCTTGTAGTTGGTGGATCCTCAACTGCTTCTATGATCTAAGAAGGGAAAAGTCTCGTACTGATAGCTCTCAAAACAATGAATTTTCTGGTTCTTAAAGTGCTAAAAAGAAAAATAGGTACATGGATCTGTCTCTTTACTGGATCTTTAAAACTCTCTGAAACTTGAGGCCTTAGCTGTGCATGCATTGAACTGTGAGCATGTAAATTGACCTAATTTCAAACTGGGAAATAAGAGTTCCTCATCCTTCTACAACAGTAAGCCTTGCTGTGTGGCTTTTCCCTAAGCTTCTTCTCCTGTCATCTGGTACAATTATTTTTCTGCCTTACTCTGATCTTGATGCATACTATTCCTCTGTATTCGTCTTCCCTAATGAGATTCTAAACTGGACAGCAGTTTGGGATTACAAAATATGCTTTTCTAATTAGATTACAAGCTAATGAGGGCAGAGATTGTCTGCCGTGCTGTCTGTACAATGCTGACATGGTGCAGCACTCTCATGAAACTGCTCTAGGCTGTACCATCATCTGCCCAGGGTCTAACTGCGGCCTACCTCCTTACCCACTTGGAGTATTTATTAAATTCTTTGTAACACATAGGAAACTTCTGTTGAATCAAAATGTTGCTCCTAATAAGTGCAAATTATCACGGAGGGAATACTTGGAAATTAGTTCCTAGAGGAGTAGAAGTGTAGTTCTTCTTCATTAGTATTACCAAGGTCACCTTTATTTTTGTGCATTTATTTATGAAAGGTAAAATTCAATATTGTTAGTTCTGTCCCTGCTTCCAATGATGTAACATTCTTCCAAGGGGACAAAGCTGCAAATGCTTCAGTCTTGCTGAAATTTATGCACATTTAGAACAGCCAATACACCTAGGGCTTACGAGACCTATTTTCCATTAAGCTAGCATGTATTTCTTGTATTTCATCATGCCATCTCATGTGTTTTTTCCCAAGAAACCTTTGTTCCAGATCATCTGACTGTTTCAGGAGCACTTGAACAAGAAGAAAAACACGACTGCCAATTAAAAAACAATTTTTTTTGCTGTGGTATCATTAATCAAACGCAAAGCAGTCCAACCACTGACACCTGGCAGGGTTAATGTTTAAGACCCGTGGCAATTATAGCTCCCCTGAAAATCGCTTGGCCAGCAAGTCACATAAAAGCCTGTGATTATGAAGGAAATGGGAATTAGCAGAAAAATTTAGGGAAACCAGTTGAAATACATTGGTAGCAAAAAAGGCAGAGAGAATTCTGACTGATTGGAGCTCCCCCAGGGAGAAGAAACAAGGTCTAGGGGTCACTCCTTCACTAAATTAGTAGTGTCTGTCATTCGAAACCAAAATAAAGCAGGAACAGAAGTAAAAGATTTTCTGTGGAGAAACTGGGCTCTGTTCTCTTGCGCCTACATCTCAGGGAGGCCAAGTGCAATTAGCGGGTTGATTTTTACCAATCCTAATTCATCCGTAATTCTTTTCCCTTAAATATTTCTGTGATGCCCAGAGAATTTGACACACTAATTTTTTTTGCAGTGAGAAAAAAAGCAATTTTTTCCAAAGATCACGTGCAGACATTGTATCCGTTAGCACCTTGTCTGTTACATCCTCTATTGTGCATCTTTGCTCTTTCCAAAAGTGACTCAGCTAGAGTAAACGCAGCTTTAATGAAAATTAAGTCTTTTGCCGTTAGAGCACACTACTTCTGCAGTTGAAGAACATTAGCTGAATGCTTCTTTTGCCAGACACAATCTTACCTTACAAAAATGTCTAGTAAGTAAATAGTAGTTTAAACAAGGAATTATGACTATTCTGAGCCAATTTCTTAATATCAATTGCAAACAAATCCTTAGTCTGGAACTAATGAACAATCTCTTGTTACAAAGTGTGGTGCCATAATCTTAGTTTTATGAGTTTAATTCATGTTAGGAAAATATAGGGAGGCAGTGAGTGGCCTTGCTTCTTGCCTGACCAATGATCTTTTCCACTTGAAAGCAATTCTGTGCTATAGCAGCTTGTTCACTGCATCCATGAAAGCAATCGTTTGTTGTATGCTTTATTACAAACACTTTGCTGTCTCGCATAGTTGAAAAGTATACTAGACTTCTGGTTAACTTTATATTACTTGGAATTGTGACATACTCTAAAGAAGTAATTAATTTCAAAGCATGGGACTAATTCAGTAGAGATAGAGAAAACGATGAAATTGTTTAGACGTGAGACGCAAAAACACTAAAAGAACTCTGCAGTTGTGGCAAATTACTGTGGAAATTCTGGAGTGTGGATCCAAACCAATATCATGCAGCTTCAGTGCTGGAGGATAGAAAGTCACTTTTTGTAGCACAAACATCAGTGGAGCAGAAGTTGCCCAAAACCTCAAAATGCCATCCAGGTATCTGAATGGTGTTTTGATCATCGTCTTAGCGTCTATGAGGCAACAAAGTAAAAGAAAACTTGAAGCTATTTTGGACTTTTTTTGTTTTATTGAAAGTTGCTTTTCATCATTTGTGTTTCATGAACTTCATGGGGTTGTACTGTAGCAATGTCATTTACTTCTAGTAGAAGTATATTTTTTACCACTAAATAAATAAAAGTTGGTCAAGCTATACTTTGAGTTAGCATTTATTGCTTGTTAATAAATATTAAGCAATCTTTTGCTCAGGGATCTACAAACCAATCTATTACCTCTCTGTAATACCATCCATCAATGAAGTTGTAACTAACAGCAGACTAAATGTAGATAAGCTTAAATTTTAATTTTTATTTATTAATTCTTATAAATTCAGTTAAACCACATACAATATTACCTTGGTTATTTTTCTTCTTCCTGCCATGTCTGCAAACTCAAGAACTTAGAAGTCGATCTGATATCCTTTTATCACTAGTAATTAATCTTTTAGCACCAGGTTTTGTTAATACTTATGTTGGCTGAAAATGAGTGTACTGAATGTGCCAATTGCTGTCAATTAATAATACAGAATTTTTAAATGGTTTCATGGAGGCACCTCATTTGTGTTGACTTTTCCCAGTATAGAAGTCTACTTTAAACTCAGATACTCCTAGAAAAGGAATGATATGGAAGTTATGCTTCATTCAACTACATGTAACACAAAAAAACTTAGGATAGAAATAAAAGCTGGCAATGACGTCTAAAGAAAAATGATTTGAAATTTGCTAAGGCTTCCCAGATGCAAATCAATATTCCTAATGTTAGTAATAATTAAAACTGGAACCTACTTTGTTTCACTGTAAAGATATTTTTCCTGAAATTTAGAATCACTTAGATATCAGAATGGGGAACATTACTAATAGATGCATACAGGTGGAAAATGCACATAGAGAAGAAGAATTATTGCTGTGGGCAGTGTTGTCTTCATGGTCTTTCACTGCTCTGCACAACAAAAATGAATGGAGAGTTTTTATAGCATTTCTGCAATGCTCCAGTTTTGCAAAATCTGCAATTCATAGCTAACATTGTTTTCTTTGAGGTCAGTGGAATTGGTTGCTAAAGATAAGTATGTTCTTTTTAACTATATAATGTTACTTCTCAATGATCAGAGAGAAAAACTGTATAATTTCAAATAGTTTAATGGTAGAGGCAGAAAGAAGAAACTTTTCTGTGGTTTTAAAAATTTCTCTGAAATAAATACAAAGCATAGTAAAGAGAGAGGGAAATGAGGAGCAGGGTTTGCCATGCACGTTTGTGATAGGCTTTGAAGGACCCTGACTGAAGGAAGAGACATTGATAGCATTTGGACTCAGAAGGGGAGAGTCACACGTGGTGGGGAACTGAGCAAGGAATGGACATTTCAGAAACTGAAGCAATCAATGAAAGAAAAGGTAAAGAAGTGACTGAGAAATGCGTCTGGGAAATTGGAGTGATATGAAGGGATATTCTGGCTTTTCAAAGTAGTTTATAGATTTAAAATAGTGCAGTGAACAAAGCCCTGGTAATGCAATTGGTACTTCTTAATGTTCCAACTGCAGAAATAGATAGGTGTTTATATAATAAGAAAATAAATTTCATTATGAAATGGAATATGAAAAATGTAAAATATCAATTCAGTGCAGAAAAGACACTTAAATTAACCCTACACAGGTGATTTTCGTGCATATTTGAAACATCTGCTATAGAATAATGCCACAATCTGCATTTTGTGTGTTTTAAAATGTAGAGTTTTTTACATTTCAATGGAATATTTTTCCAGCTCATTCTGGAAAGGGGATGAAGAGGATGTTTCTTTTTTTTTTTTTTCTTCATTTCTTTCTTGTTTATACTAACGCTAAAATTACATGTGTAGACTTAAATAGGTAAAATATTGACAAATACAATAGAAGTAAGTTACTTATTTCTCTTTTTTTAGTCTTTCATGTTTTCAGTACAAATAGGTCAACTAATTTCATTCATCACTTTATTTTTTTTAGACAGGATATATATAACATACGAATAATAACCATGAAACAAAAATATCATTTTTATATTATCTGAATTAAGGCTGCCATGACTCACTCTTAAGTATTGTTTCCAGTTTTTTATTTCCATGATATTTCCTCCTAAATCTATGTTTGCTTTTCAGACGCATTGTTGAGCTTTATGTTGATATCTATCCCAGATGTTTTCAAGTCCTCCTAATTTGTTTTCCATCTGATACCTACTTACAAAACCATTTCACTTGTAGTTATTGAATTGTATCTGCTAGCTGCAATCCCTTTGGATGTAACACTGTTCTTCCATTAGGATAGGTTTTCCCACTGCTTCTGCTATTTATTTCTGTATTTCCAGAGTTGTGTCCAGGTGCATTTAAAGTCTGGTTTATGTCCTTAAGAGTTCACAGGTTGAGACTTCAAACTTAGAAACAAATCGATACTTAAGTCCATTCAAATAGTTTATTTATTTAGTAAAGTAATACAAAATTAGATCTCACTTTTAGAAATGAGATAAGAAAGGTTTGGGTTCTAGTAATCTAGTAATGCCTAACTTCATGCATTATGTAGTAATGGATTTTGGTGTTGCTTTAAGTTCTGTATTTTGTTAGTAGGTTTTAAACACGCACTTAGACACTTCTGGTACCTTACCCATAATAGTTCATCTGGTTATATAGAATAAACCCTTTTTGGTAAGTTATGAAAAGGAAAAAATACCCACTACTTCTACATACTTGGGTTGTTTAACATCCAAACTGGGATGTGAATTCCAGTTTTATAGTATTGGACCATCTTGCAGAAAGAATTTTAAATGAAAATATCTGAACTAAGCATTTGACCATGCATTGAGTAGCCTAATAACCAGAAGTGCAGGGCATGCAAAGCTCTGAAGACTGGACATCAGAAACTAGGATTTGTAGGTATATTTAGCTGAAGTCATTGACGTTTCCCAAAGAAATGAACATTTCCTTAAGTTGAACATCCTATCATCAAATCTCAGAATCATATGTAGACTGACTTCAAAAATCATCTAGTTCCAACCCTGCAGTGGACTTGCCAGGTCTCTGCCTGAACCAATGGCTGAGCACCAGGTGCAACTAACGCAGGGAGCTCAGGTGCAAGAATGCAGCTGAGTGATCTGAAGGGGAGGAGCCTGGATCCACCTCTCCTCACCCTCATTTAAAGGTTAGCAGGTGAAGAGGTAGCTTCTCTCTGTGTAGAGATTGTACTTCTCTTGAGCTGTCGCCAGTTATCGGAAGGGTAAGCTAATTTCCTTTTTCACTTCTTGTTGCTCCGTAGTGTTTGTATCCCATTAGAGGGCACTGTTATCGCCTTCTTTTGCTATACGAATGCCCATGCTGTGGACATGGTTCCAGCCACCAAATGAGGCACTAGATAAGGTACTAGATCTAGGAGTAGATCTACTAGTAGAAGTAGTATTTCTGAAAAACTTAGTATAGATTTTAGATGGGACAGCATGAGATCTTGCCATCTTAGGGTTTGATGTCCAGTTTCATGTAATGCTCCTGCTGCTCGTTGAAGATCCTGGGGCGGGCTTTACTTTGCAGTTAATGAGACAAGAGTCGCTTAACAAGAGTATCTGGAATAAATGGCTTAACAGAAAGCCTAAGGATAGGAGTGAATAAAAATATACAGAGCTTTGAAAGATCAGGAGCTATTGTGTTAACTATCTAGTGATAAAGTGGTATTTTCTACTAGTTCTGTTAATTCTTCATTTGCCAATTCTTTTTTTAATAGCAAAAAAATAACAGTGAGAGATGAGGTGAATTTTGGAGGACCTTCTGGTTTGAAAGTGAAGGTTGATGGGCAGTACTCATGCATCTCTTCAGCTTACTTTCATCTGTTTTGTTTCAGCTATCATTAACACTTACAGACAGCATATAAGATTATTCTTTCAAGAAAATTTGTTACTAATTCTTAGTGAAAAGAATTTGAGAACTGCAGGTGTCATGCAGGCAGTCACTCTTGTTTTACAGGTATGGCCATGATGGCTAACAAGATTCTTAATACTATTTCGTGTTGTCTTAAAGAAATTCCTTATTTAGTGATTTTTTTTTTTGATAGGATTGACTTGGTTGTTTTTGACTTGGTTATTTTTTCCCTTTCAGTAAGCAGAGGACTTGATGCATATGGACCTTGTAGATCATAGACAAGGTTGGGTGGATTACAGTTGTAGATATAAGAAAAGATAAAATAGTTGGCTTCTGTAATGCTACACATGAAAGAGAATTTTAAATGATTTTGTTTAAAAGTTCTTTGTATTCTTTTCTATAGAAGGCCAAGTTAGTAATGCCATTTGTTTTTTTGAGTTAGTAATGCGTGATATGTAGAAGATTCTAAGGAATACTTCTAAATGGGACATATTTGATATTCCTGCTAAGACTCAGGAGTTTTAAGAGCAAGGAAATCTTCATTGTGGCTGTTAGGAAAGTAAGCACTACCTTCTGTGTAGAGATTTCTTTGTTTCTAGCTACTCAACAGGGAAAACAAATATCTCTGATTTTCAGATGGAGTATTGCAATAAAGAAAATATCAAGCGAAACGAAAAATTGAGTAAACCTGTGAGAACTTGAGAAGTTGACTCATTAGTGAGGAGAAAGTACAGAGAGGAAATAATTTGGTGGCCTTGTGAGTGTGGATTGTGACACTTTAAATCCTTTATTATGTTAGTGTACAACAAAAATACCACACATGAATCATGAGAATAAATAACAGTGGATGTAGATGATGCTGGATTTAGTAATAAAGTGTTTGGTCCGGGCAAGTCCTTGACAACTCTGAGGAACCAGACCAGTTTATGTTGTTATGAAAATGTTTGTGTCCTGGGTTTTGTTAGCTGGTCTAGTCTCATTTTTTTTTTCCATCCATTTTAAAGGGGATTTTTTGTGTGTGTGTTTAATGTGACAGGGAAATTTTTCCAAGCTTCTTTTAGGAGCTGGATGATCAGCAGCCATTAATGCACTGTGAAGTCTCTCTCGTTGTTTCTTATGTCAAGTTTTCATGGATTTTTTTAAAATATATTTGCAAACAATTTTGTCTTTCTCTGCCTTGGTAAGATGTGTATAGTTGAATAGCCCACAGGACAGGAATTATTATTTAGCCCATGTCAACAGATATAGTGAAGCTACATTTTCTAACTACTGTGGATATTATGCTCGGCATTCATGGGCAAATGGAAAATATTCTTGAAAAGTTCTGGCAGTCATGGCCAACTTAATGCTAGTATCACACTGCAAACATCAAACCTGCATTAGCTCTGCAAATAACCTGCTCAGTCTCCAGTCTGACATACTCAGTTGCCTTTATAGGGTTTTGTAAGGAAAGACCTAGGGGAATTAGTAATGCTGGTTTAAGAATGTCAGAAATTATAAAACTTCTCTCACCTCCCTTGTGCTTGTCCTAGTCTCTAATGCACTTGCAGCATGTATGAGGATGGTAATGCAGGCAAGGTATTAGAAAAAGGCCAAGCTGCTAATGTGAAAATTGGTCTCAAAGATAAAATTCTTTCAGATAAACACATTTAGTAATTAACCAGAGAAGGCATCAGTTTTCATGGCAAGACTCAGTTTCTGGTTGCTGTGGTCTTGGCTATAGCCTACTTTTCTGTAATTACAGGTTAAGCTAGTATGCAGTATAAATAACACGAATAAAGCAACCTTTTTTATTTTTTTTTTTAGAGTTTTGAACTCTGTTGGGTCCTGTTATCTGGTACATAAACTAATCCGAAATCTATTAAATTTTATCTTCAGGAAATTAGTATATTTAAGTAATGTAAAACTGTATTTTAACTGAAAATTGTTCTTTAAACAGCATGGCGTTAATATTCAGTTGTGCATACACTTTTAAAATGATATTTGTATGTAATTTCTTCCTAGAACAGGATATGAAGCAGCACAAAATTACAAAGAAAAATAACGGCTGAAAAGCAGAAATGAAATTCATAATAGAGATACTAAATTTAACGAACTTCCTCTTGAGTTAGACTCAGTTAATGAGTTGGGCTCAGTGACCATTTTGGGCTCCTTCCAACCTGGGATTATTTTCTATCCTTTTCTATAAGGACTGCTTTAGGAAGATCATCAGAAATAAAATCTTTTGTTCTTTTTTTTAACATTGTGCTTTATGTCACTATTTAGTATGAATACCGTCTCTGTGTTAGTAAGGTTTGTTTGAAGAAACAACACTTATTTTTTTTCGAGAGTTCTTTGATATCTCTTTTGTGTCTTTATATCTTCAATAGTATTCTTATAAATGAGCTATTGCAATTACTGGGTTACTCTATAGAATATAACCTCTTTATTGAACTATCAAATATTACAGGGTAGCTGGTAGAGATGAACTATTGCACATGCACAGATCTTCTGTGACAGCAGTGAGACTGTCACAGTCTGGACTATCACACTATGCTGGAGAATCTCTCCATCCAGCCACTGTTAGATCAGGACTGGGTCTGAAAATCCTGTTTTTATATGGTATATTCATAAAAACCATATGGAAATATTGTTGATGTACACTGTGCTTCAGAAAATGACTGAATTGTTTGATACTTACCTTGGAGTAGTGATTTTGCTCAGTAACTTTGTATTTTTCTATTTGAATATGCCAAAAATATTGAAATTATCAAATTGCATGTGGCTATGCCACAGGCAGGTACTTGCACCTGCCCGTTTTCAGACTTACACTCAGGCACTGACTAGAAGGTCTACTGAAAAAGCTCAAGGTTGGATCAGAAGGCTGTGTGGATTTGCTGCAGTTTAGAAGACAATTATTTTAACGCATTGGTATTATCAATTTTCAATTAAGTTTAATTATATTATACAGATTACATAGATTCTTGCTTTTAAGATCGTTAAAATGCTAGAAGCTAAGTTTATTGTTCATAGTTTTCTTCATACTTCCAATTCTGAAATCTTCATAAAATGGGAACAAAATCAGATACTGTGAATTTTTTCAGGTAGAAAAGGTGCATTAAAAATAAGGACAAACCTGTATGTCATTACATGCCTGGATTATTTAACTTTTTTCATTCATAATGATATTTTTTTCTTATCTGTAAGCAATTGTCCAGTATTTGTAGAACACAATATACCCAACACTGATCAGTTTTTGTACCTACTAAAGAAAACATTTCATTTCAAGGACTGCAAAACATCCATAAATGGGCTGGACACAGGCACAAATTACTTTTCAATTGTGATCAGCCTTTCCTAATGAATTTGGACTTTCCAAAACTTCTCAAATTGAACTTGTATGCATAATGTTTCTATGAACTTCTCAAATGCTCACAAATAATCACACTTGACAATGGATCCTTTGAAAAGAGATTGCGTTACCTTTTAGAAAAAAGATGGCTTGAACTATGCAAACTTATTGGTAAAATAAGTAATTGTCCTACAGAAGATTATGTTTCTTAAGAATTTCAGATTTAAACTTGAGATGTAGGCTTTCCTTTTCTATACCACTCTGCAGCTAGTACTTGTGAAATTAATGGTATATTTTAGTTAAGTTAATAAATCATAAAGAACATTCTTCTCCCTGCATTTCAGATTAGGATACTACCCTTACGAGTTGTGTATAGAACTATTAAAAAAAAAAAGTCACTATCGTTCTTCCCTCTCTTTTAAAGACTGGGTAACTGGTGTCATATTTACTGCTTTCAAAATAATATTCTTGCATGCTGTGATTATTCTACTTGGGGTGTCTCCTTTTTGTGACTTTTTTTGTATGAATAAATCCAAAAGCAGCGAAATAACAGATCGGAATAAATATACCCTCTGTTACTGTGCCATCCTGGAGAGTTATGCTATGGTAGAGAAGAATTTGAGAAGGCGCTCTCACTTACTGGCCACCAGTTAGGTACTCTCTGTTCTGCACTGGTCTAGAAACTGCCTGCGAAGCATGTTCCTCTAATAGATTGACTCAAAATATACTAGATTGAGTGTTAGATAAGTTGGTATTAAATCCTTGCTGTACATTTGCTGTACTGAAGACTGTATCCGCATCTCTGGGGATTAACAAATTTAGTGGCTTAAGCTAAAGACATTTGGTAAATATACCCCGTAAATTACATATGGGCTTTTGAGAACTGTGCTGTGGGATACATATCCCAGCTACAAAGTAAGTCAAGGATGGCCAGTGTGTGGCTTTTCCATGGCGTGTGGGTTTGGAGAATGTTCTCAGGTATGTGTCAACCCCGCAGGCGTTTGTGCTGTGCTGGCCTGGGGCTGCTGCCTTAAGGAAACCAAGGGATGTGGGGAGGTGAGGAGCAGTAAGGGTCGATGGAGCCGGTGTTGCTGGGCCTGCTGTGGAAGCACTGGCACTGAGTGTGAGCTGAGAGGAGCCCCGCACTGTGCCGGGCCACACAGTGCGTCACGTGCACATCAGCTATGTCTTGGTGTGGATCTGGTGAGGTCAAGAATCCATCCTATGTTCTCATTTTTTTTTGTATTTGTAGTCCTTACAGCTTTCTTTTTGCACTCCTACATAGCAGAGGTAAAATCTTTCTTCCTTATCATTAATCCTCGGTGTGCATTTCTTCATACAGACCACCCTGATTCTCTACTGCTAACGGCTTGGTACTTAGTTGCATCATTGCAAGCATTGTACACTCAGGAATCAAAACCCATTTTTTAATGTTACCTTGGGAAAGCCTGCCCTAATGAAGAAACATTTCCCCCCCTCCCCTCTCCTTTCTAACATAATTAAATTCAAATTAATGGTCTCAACATTCTAAATGTTGGCACAACTTATGTCATGGATAAATCTCGTATTTCCTTCAGTGTTGTGATCTGATATACACTGCCACATGCATGTGCTACATATTATGAATAAAGCTTTAAAAAGCCTCCTTTTATAGCTGTTTATGTTATGTGATTGAGTTCTCGTAGAGAGAGAATTTGCCAGGACTAAAGGTTATTACTGGCTGTTCTGCAACTAATATTGTGTAGAACTACAGCAATTAGGCTTGACAAAATATGAGCTGCTTAAAAAATACATGCTTTTGAAAGTTGGGCTTGTAATGGAACTTGATTTAATATATGTTACTGACATTAAGATTTTAATTAGAAGATATAGAAATAAATAGCTTCTCTACCAAACTGGGAAGTGAAGAGATTTTTCTGCAGGTGAACAGGGTGTAGTTCTGAATATAATATAGAACACTAGGGGGATGGGATGGATGATACAGTATGAGTGTATTCTGAAATTTGCAATAATGATTAATGTAATGTTTTAGGAGAAGAAAAATCAACCTTTTTGTAATTTTATCTTTCTCTCCTAGGACCCTAGAAGTGTTTTTCAGTGGATTACCTTTATTATCTTACAGCAAACACTAGAGGTTTTGACCAGGAATGGTAGCCATGCATCTAGAAGCACTAACTCCTATGCTTTATTATATGACTGCCAAAAAGGACAAGGTGGAAAAAATGCTGTAGTACTGTCCAGAAGATTCTCACTCATCATTCTGCAAGTGAGCTTTAACTCAGACCTTTTAGCCTAAACCAGGTGTGTCTAAAATAAAAGATAAAGTATTCACACATCTGTAATTTCTCTCGCCAAGCTAAATTAAACAATTCTGAATCGCAAAATCATTAAATTGAAAGATATCTCTAAGTCTGACATTGACATAGGACTTCCAAGTCACTATAGAAGGAAGCATACATATGTATTTCTTTTCCTAAACTGAAAAACAAGTCACACAAAAACAACAAAAATTCCAACCCCCTAAGCAACGAAAACACTTGGTTTACAAGCCCTAACGTATAATTAAAAAAAATCATGTGCTTAATCAATGTATGGGTGTTTTTCAGATCAAACTTAGTCCTTGTACGTTTTTTTTGCATCTGGCTCAAGTTTTCCAAGAGGTGTCACATGTATGTATCTTTTATCTGGCTCAGGTTTGGCAAGAGGAGTCAATGCCAACTCCGTTGACACAAGCAAGGCTCTGTTCCCTCACTGAGTTGTTCCATGTTGGTACTTTTCAAATTATATTTTACCAATGTTATTGTTTCATTTGAGCTTCTCAGTCCTCTGGGATTTAACTTTTAATCACCAGACACTGATAATCTGGTATAGATGCACTATTTATAATTCACAATTTTTTGTATGCTGTGAATAAACTGAATGTCGTCTTAGAAATAAATATTAGGCTTAGTGCCTCGAGCTCTACATTCTCCATTAGCTTGTAATTTAGCACTATTTCAAACAGCTAGATGAAATGCAATTGTAATATAGCTTTATGCTGTACAGTGTTTTAAATCAAATATTATTTTCTGAGAAAGATTTACCTTAAAATTAACCATCACCTGGATAAGCAAAATACACCTACAGGAGGCTACTTAGTTGGAAGAGGGGTGTGTGTGTGTGCTCTCAAACTTAACTCCTCTTGCAATAACTAGTTTCTGCGGAGACAGCAAGTTCATTCAGATAGTTAAATTCAGGGTGCTATGACAACTGTATTCTTGTTGCTGGATTTTGCAGTAGTCTTCACAGATAGGGCTTTAGGCAAGCATCACAGGATGCTTGTTCACGTCAAGATAGTTAGCAGTGATGTCTTCCCACGGGCTCCACCTGCAGTCCTGCTCTGAGCTGGATGCTTTGTCTGAGCATTTTGTACGTTGTCCCAAGGATGTTTGCCCGCTTCCTCCTATGCCTGTGTGCCTGGTGACCAAGTGAAATAACCAACAAGGAGTAAGAGCTGTGTTCCTTCTGTGTCCTCTGGCTTTTTAACATTCTCTTTCTGAGAACGTTGTTTTGGGGAGAAATGCAGGTTGTCTTAGAAGCATGGTGCAATATGATATGGTTTGGTGCATTCAGGTTCCCACAGTTGTAGAGGTAAATGAACAGTTAGCAGAAGTGTTTGGCTGATGTCAGCACCACCACTTCTGGACAAACAAGCCTTTATACCCTCCTTTCAGTCCTCACCATGTGCACTTCAATCTTATCTGGGCGTGGAGGAAATAGGGTAGCTGTTCCAACGTGGTGGCAAAGGAAAGAAGAGATACATTCAGCCTTGCATCCAGGAACTCTGCTTAAAAAGGGAAAACAAGTCCTGCTATGTCTAACTTGGTCTCTGAACTTTCAAGACTGTGCTGCTTTAACTCTGTACAAAGTGATGTCATTAATCCTTCATTTCTGTGTTTGAGTTTATTGCAAAACCGTATTCCTCATCTATTTAGAAATCTTGATTAGTTTCTTCACCACAGTTTTGTACAGAAGTATGATTTTTAGGTATCTAGTGATAAACAGTACCATAACTGATCACAAACACTTCATATGTGCTCATATTTGATTTCATAAATTAAGAAATACTGAAAGGATGAGTTTTTTCCATGCTGATTTGAGATCTTACTGGAGAAATGCCACTCAACTTAATGATATAAGACTGAACTGTATGTGCATGCAGCAATATATATATTAATACATACTGAGCTGGGAAGAAAGGCAATGGTCTGAGAACTGAAAATGCATATGGCAGAAGTCTTGAAAGTAATGTAGCAAGACAAGCTGTCTCATCTCAGTGATTCTTGTGGAAGTTTCTCAAACTTTTCTGTTGTGATGCACTGTTAGATTTCTGTTTTGGGATTTTCAATTGAGTATAGGCAGTTAGAGGAAAAAATCATATATGCTGTTAAATAATACTGCTGTGAGTTGTTTCTAGGAAGAGCTTTATTTACAATACATGTCACAATTGCCTATGGAGATTGCCCATATAATGACAAAAAACATCTTACTGCATATATTTTAGAGTGCCTGTCAGCTTGAAGACAGAATATAACAGAAAATAACATTGCGTAAGGAAGGCTATAGGCTATAGTCAAGGTATTTCTAATTTAGAATTCTACAGGAGCATAAAGAATATAATTATTTTTATTTTGCTATGTTTTCTAAGCTGCACAATACAGTCATTCTTCTGGATCTTGAAGTTGTCATTTTACAGTCCAGTTCAGGACTGCAGCGGTAACATATTTTCCAAAGGTCAGTTTTCCAATTATAATCCAAAATTTGACATTAATATTTTTTCTTATAGCCATGTTGTAACCGCATTCTGTTAATTTCATAAAGATACCATTTAGCTGAGGTAGGTGGTATTCTGGGCATACGAACAGTCACCTAATGTCAACAGTAAGCAGTAACTGTAACTACTGACTTCCCATCACTTTCAAAAAAATATTTTCCCCCAAATTATAGCATGTAGAACTAGACAGCATCCAAGTCTCTCACTGGGAAATCACAGAGATGTTCTTATTGCGTTATGTACTTCAGACTACCTTTAAATCTCATTAGAGCTTGCTGGTTACCTTATGAGCTCTTCAGTTAATAGCTGAGATAAATTTGTTTTCCACGTCCCAGAAGTTGCAGTGACTAATGATTGTTCATTATTTGTGTCTTTCCTTTAGGCCTTTCTTAATGAAAAAACACCTTTTGAGAAACTTGAAGTAATTAATATAAATATTAGAATTAGAATAAAATATTTTACTTTTTGTTAGCGGTTTTCAGATTCTAGTATTTTCTTTATATCGACTGCCATAAACTCATTAGTTATTCTCTGGAGTAACTTCCATGCTAATTGCTCAGAAATCCCAACATGCAACCTCAGCAGCCACAGAAAGATCCACCATTGGCTCTGTTCTTGGATATCCCAAAGCTTTTATGTTCTTGTTTTATATTTGGTTTTGAAGTGCCAGCTATAGGGTGCTGCTGCCCTCTCACACCCCTAAAGGCAGCACACATAAGCTGCACACAAATCAGCAGGGTTTCTTTCTGTGACAAAGCAGGCAAATGTGGAGATCTTTGTGGTCTAGACTACAGGACGAATCTTATTTTCATATTTGCCGAACAGTATCTTACTGATTCTTATTGCAAAATGTATACCTAACTTGAGGCTCAAATTGCTCTGAGATTAATTAGTTCAGAGTGATTTTTCTAATCTGGGTAGGTAACCTTACACCTTACAATCAGCATTTCAGTGTTACGTCACACAATTCCTGCTCAATAAATGTTTTCTGTGTTCTAAATTGAGCTAGCAAGTGGTATGTGCACTCCAACAGGTAATTATCTGATGTCAAGGGCACTGGTTCATAGCCAGATCCAGTAAACAACTCCATAAAACTCAGTTACTGAAAGGAGCAAAATTCCTTTCATAAACGGTGAAAGACTGCTTCTCTTCCCATTCTGAAGCCACGGGCATAATAATTTACTATTTCATTCATGCTGATGTAGAACATGTCAGTTACAGTTTTATATTAATAAAATACATGTCATATTTCTGTCCCTGTAAACAAACAGGTAGTTTCTGATGCAGTTGTTCAAACACATTCCAACTGAAAGCTTTGCTTTCTTGCAAGTTTTTTGGTTAATTAAATTCAAATGTCCAAATATTTGCAGAAGCAAATATTTAGTGGGAAAGGAGGCAGGTGGGAGTAGCCAGCAATCTAACAGAAGTGGAAAGCATCCTGCTGTATTTAGCCAGTTGGCAATCCTACCATCACTTCTGTTAATCGCTGTGGAAAGTCACAGGAGAGCCTTTAATTTCTTATTTTTTCTACTTTTTGAGCCACTCTAATTGATATTGTAGAGGAGGAATGATGAATGGGCAAGAGTGGAGAAAGCTGTAGGAATTTCACCTTTTGGATTATTTGCTTATGTGTAATTCTAAATTTACCGTTAGAGATCTTCAAATATGAAATATTTCTGAAATATATGAAAATAGTTATTCAGTGCTGTTCTTTTCTTTCATCTTTACATAATTTCTTTTAATAATTTCAGTACACTCCTGAATTAGGGGAAGAGGAATGACCTTCTGGCAGTTTCATCTGATAATTCAGAACTAACACGTGCCTGAAAATGTTTCCCTTTATCTGTTATCTGCTACTTAAGTTAAGCAACGAGATATTTTAAAATATATTTTCAGTAAGTATATAACAGTATTTTTACAAAAATTGTATCTGGTATCAGTTTGGATTTATAAGGACTCTGCATGGAAAATGTGGCAAAATAAAATGACTCCAGTGAAATCCCAAGCTCACTGAAATAAATGAAGTGCAAACAGTGGAGTCAGAGCTTCATCTTTCAGTAATTTTTTATGCTTTCTAAATTTAACTACTTAAATCCTGAAGTTTTTGCGTATTTCAGTTGTTGAAACACTTTCAAAGTCTTCTGAAAGCAGAATCTTTAAAAAAAAAAAAGCAAAGTTTCCTCTGTGTTTCAGCCATAGAAAGATAATTCATTGTCTTGGAAATTAACAGCAGAAAGATTTACGGTGAAATGGATTGTACTCATAAGCTGGGTAGCCCTACAGAATCTATTCTTAGAGCAGAGAGGCGATGCTGTTTTTCCACATCTTGCTATTGGTGCACCACAATGCTAACCTGCAGCGTTCTAGCTATTTCAGCTCTGGTCTTCTGAGCAAAAACATTCAGTTGAATAGGTGTGTGCCAAATTACGTGGTGGTTTTGTAGCATATGGACAAATGTGTTTTGCTTTGGGACCACCAAACTCATTTTCACTTGTGACTTGAACTAGGTTTGAACCCAGGCCTCCAGAAGGAATGAAGGAATATATTAACCTCTCAGTCCCCACTGTATTTAATCTCATAGCTGATGTGCTCATAAACATACGGATATCTTACGTCTGCCTCAAGCTATAATGTGTTCCAGATAATAATTTTATGTTAAATATCTATGTAAAATTATACTAATATTACTTACTGTAATACAAGCTGAGGTAATGAGATGTCAGTTTAACATTTGTTTCTGAAATTTTCATTTCTCATGAAATCTGCAGGTATGTTTTGTTAAGCAATAAGTTGAGAAAATTCTACACATAGAAATGCTAAATTTGTACCTTTGACATCCACTAATGAAGCTACTGCTATGTGTTAACACCTCCTACAATGTGTTTGGTAAATAAATATTTGGTCCAGCAGGCAGAATTCTATTTTCCACCATACTCTGCATTTTGTTTATTCTACAGCAAGGAGAATGTGGAATAAAACTAGCCTGAAAGAGTAATTATTGGAACCAAGTACATCTGGTACAGAAAAGAAGTGTGGAATTCTTTCATCTCTGCAGCGCATGATAAATTATGCACACAAATCCATTTACCATGGATAAATAACTTCTAAGCAAGAAACAGTGCATTTCATAGTAAAGCACTGAATATGAAGTTTAAAAGAATTTTAGAAAAAGAAATCTGAATTGACACGTGAGGGTTAGGAAACTTTTTAAATGAGCTGTAAACTAAACTCGCATGGTGACGTAAAGTCCAACTTTTATCTAATTTCTGCTGGATATGCAGCTGTGGCTTCTGAAAACTGTTTATTTTTGCAAAATAAATTATCAAGTGCTTTCTGCATCGTTGAGTTTCAGTCTTCCATGACTGTTAAATGCAATTCTGAGTAAACAAAGTTGAAGCAAAGGAAAGTTTCTTAAGGACCTAATTTTGCACTTTAAATCCCATTATTCTAGAGGCTTTTTTATGAATCATAGTGAAAAGTTAGCAACTGTATTTTATTGGAAATAAAAAATAAAAATAAAAATTGGAATCATCTTTGTCATATGACTTTTTTTCTAAGCAGCTCTGCTGCTTGAGGTAATGGAATGATAGAGACATTCTAAAATTATGATTTCTAAAATGCTTGCTATTGCATAGATTCATGTTTAACGTGCAGCTTAACTTGTACCTTATGTGATTCAGTGTTCAGGAGTTACCTCTTTATTCACTGGGATGCACCGATAGCCTGCAACCCAGAGGAAGTAATTGCTTCTGTCATTATATGGTGAGCTTAATGGCTCAAAGTTGAAAGATCTTCTTCGAGGTGTTAGGAAATAAATAATACTGGAGGAAGTTGTTATTCAATGTTTTTGACAGTGTTTTGCTTTTCCTTTAGATTATCTCTAGATAACTGTGCATCTGACACCACTGCAGGTGCCTTTCTCCAGAGGGGTTAACAGAGCAGGTCAGCTGCTGTTAGTGAATTGTGGACTTGCTGTGAGGAGATGCCAACAAATGTAGCAGAAATAGGAGTGATCTGCTGAGTATGAAGACTTGAAGTTTTGAGAAGGGTACTCACAGTTTAGCTGAGGGTGGAAAAGCTGGTCTGCAATTTGTGTTTTGGATGTTTTATTATAAATGGAGCCAAATCCTGAGGGAAGTTTTTGGGTTGTGCACACTGGATACATCAGTGGGCTTTTCTATTTGTTTATTATCATTATCTTACTCATCTCTTATGCTGAATTTGGTGAGGAGAGAGATATTAAAAATATTCCCTTTGCTGTTCCCCCTTCTAGTATGGAAGTGGCACAACCCACCCTGGGTTCACTAGCAGCACTGGGGGCAGCTTGTGTTCCTCCAGAGAAGAGATGTGTCCCGCTGCCTTTCTCCATCCTCCATGGCTATTGTCTGTGCTAGGGATGCTGGCCACGTCCCTGATGGTTATTCTGTGAAAAGCTGTCCGAGGAAGTGAATGAGTTTTGAACCTGGGGACATGTGTTTGACTGTGTGCCCAGTTGGCCTGTATCACACCTGTGGTGGTCAGATAACCTTGAGAGAGGAAAAGCAACAAGTGCACTATTTGATGGGGCAGTGACTGTTTGGTAGGCTGGCTGTGGGCAAAGCAGGGTGGGCAGCACCCAAAGGGTGGGCTCTCACCAAAGCTCTGCACACTGATTCTGCGCACAGCTGAGATAAGGCACAGAACCAAAGGTGGTTAATGTCTGGTAGTGAGAGTGAAGGGAGGTGTATTTAATCCTGTAGCAGCTGTGCTCAAATGCTCCTGTGTCAGCATGCTGCCTGAGAGCTGTCCTTGACTATTAAATCAGGTCTGACAGATAATAGCAGCTCTCAACAGAAAAGATTCGCACCTCTTTTCAGCCCCCATCAATTATACTCTCAGGTTCTTTCACCTATCAGTCAAGCTCATGTTTTCCCTCTACCCTTTCCATTAACCACGCAGCCTTGCGTGTAGTTCTGATTCCCCACTGATCTTCTTGTGTGGCATCACCCAGCCAGGACCTGCGTGTGCTGGTCTGCCCACTGCCACTCTACCAGGCTGTGCCATTTGCTGCCAGCACATTTGGCATCCAGCTCTCCAACTTTCACGAGTAATAAGAAACTCTGTTCAAGTCTCCCATGACGCTGATCCTAAAATATGCATTGTGGTATCACTGAAGCACTTGCAGTACTGCATTTTGAACCCCTGGTGCAATGCAGTGTCCAACTGCAAAGCAGTCTTGGTGAGAATTGCTTCAGCATAACTACACCAATAAAGCTGTATACAAAAAGAGCAAAATCTGTAATCTTCAGATCATTTTCACAAGAAGCCTACTTTACATTCTTTTTGATCAAACCAGCATACCACGTTGGGGTGAAAGAGGCTATTTTGGATTATCTGGTGTTCATATCACATTGTCTTGGTGTCTGTGGGTTTCACTCGTGCTCTTCTCATGCCTTATCCTCCTCCACTATTGCTTAATGTGAGTACACAAGTACTCCTGGTGCAAAACAGCCCTTTCACTGCCAGCCATCAGCCCACTGCATAAAACTCTTCCCAGAAGAGTGATGAAAGGCAGTGCTGGCACTTGATGATGGCACAGTGTTCTTGCTAAAAATGTTAAGATACTTAGCTGTAGGTATTGTGGAATGCAGTGATGTAGCCATAACTCATACCTCATTTATTTTCAGCTGAAATACAAGCCTGTCTACTCTGCCAGTTGCTTGGTAATTGCACACATGTAGATATTGCTTGTCAGGTTGATCTGCAGCTGGTCACTGCCCAATCAAGTTTGTATACACAGCACATGTATTTTAAATGATAATAGGAATAATAATGGAAACAGATGTGTAGAACTCGAAAGCAGCATTTATAATTAGTGGCTGACGTTGTTTGTTAATGCTACTTTGTTGTACAGCATGGAACTTGCTCATGAGTTAAGCAGTTAGGTGCGTGTGTGTGTATAGGCTTATGCCTGTAAACTGACCCAAATAATATATCCCTAAATTATGGATTTAATTCTGTAGTTTTCATTTACCTGAGAAGTGTAATGAGCATAATTAAATACTCGTTATATGTTTTGACTGGTAATCTGAAAATCAAATAAGCTATGTATTAGGTAAAGGCATTATTTTTATTATTAATATTACAACCAGGAAACCTGAAAATTCAAACAACATTTTGTTCTTGCACGTGGAAAACTTAACACACAATCTAATAGAAAAATTGAAAGAAATCAGACAATGAAGTTATTTCCCAATATATCCACTTGGTGATTTCAGTGTGCATTATGTTGTAGAAAGCTGCCTGCCATCCTGCAGGGCTGAGACCAAGAGCTTAGGAGAAGAATCCTTGCAAAGGTAAAAGCATGCAGAGGTATTAATGCGAAGGAAGACATGACAATGCTATGTTGAAAGATGGCTGCAGCGTTAATTTCTTGCTAGCAGAGCGATTTTGACAGAGACAGTACAGCAAAAGCAGCTGAGCTCTGATTTGCTTTGTTTGTCTGACACAGGTTATGTTAATTGCTTTTGGGCAAACAGTAACACCTATCACAGAATGAATGCGTTTGTCACTGGTCTGCTAACAAACAGAAATTCATGTGCAAACACAGGTGTAAAGTCCTAAATAATTTCTTAGGATTATTTCTTTCATAAGGATCATTATTCTTATAAAAGGCAAATAATGTACATTCCTTTTGTGTTAGTCACTAATAAAGAATCATCTGTCTATTCTGAAAACATGTAATATATGTAGTTTAAAGGGTTGCTGATGTTTTCCTAGAAATAGTTGAGGAGAGCAGGTGTCTCTGCGCATTTCAATAGATTTAAGTTTTAAATCTTGATCACAGCCTTATTTTAAGTTATATTCAAAGTAAGCATTCTATTGTGTTCATCTCAGAAGCAGGAAAAGATACTGAATAGTTCAAAGTAATTGATAACTTGTGCTAAGTTAAGACCTGTGGATAGTAAAGGAACAATACTGCAATAAAAGCAGAAGGCATAAATGGGGACGTCTTTAAAAGCCTGTTTGTATTCCAAGTTGTTAATACTAAATCTAGTACTGCATTTACTAATTATTAATATCTCAATGTAATTAATTATATTAATGAATACATTTAAAAGTTGAGGCTGTTGTAGTTATTAAATGAATCTGTTCACTGAATGAAATTATTTCTGCACGTAGGCAGTAACTTGAAAAATCACTCTAGAGCATGTTTGGCTGCTTTGTGCAAAAATGGCATCTTCATAACTATTTCCAGAGAGCTTCAGTAAGAACAGCAGTGCACATAAAGGCAAGTGAGATTCATCTCCTTTATGTTTTTGCTCATTTAGCATATGGATGTA
Organism: Tragopan temminckii; assembly: GCA_028571105.1. Classification (NCBI taxonomy): domain Eukaryota; kingdom Metazoa; phylum Chordata; class Aves; order Galliformes; family Phasianidae; genus Tragopan; species Tragopan temminckii. The sequence continues at coordinate 5,371,018 of JAOWBP010004220.1, forward strand.
CTAATATATGGACATAGGAACATCTGAGAATCACAAACGTAGCCTGTGAGTGAACGGATGAAAAATACTTTTTCTCCTTTGAAATACCTATACAGAAAGACCATTTCTTTTTGCACACAAGTGTGGATTAAGGTGAGCATTTTGATTTTATTAAATACAGAATTAGAAAAGAAATACAATATAATGTCATGCAACAGTCACGTGTGCAGCATCAGCAAGTTTATTTCTGTCATTATCTTGTATGTTCTCGTGTGGGTTTTACTGTACCCATCTGGCAGATTTCTAGGTGACCAGAGATTTGTCTGTGAAGTCTTTTCTTGTAGAAGTTCTGGATTTGTGTGCGCCAGGCATGTTTGTGTTCAGTTTGCAAAGAATTGCTAAGCAAACAATTTGCATGATTTCCTTTATAGGACAATTTGCAGAGGAACTATCGGAGTCATGTTAAAACATTTTTTTTTCACCCCCTGGTTTGATAATTAGCCTGTAACTAATAATTCTCTCAGATGGAAATTCATCAGATTCCATGGATGTGAATTTATGCCCATTGTGAAAGAGTAATTTGTTAGGATTTCCCACATGACTGAAAATGAAGCCTTGATTACTCTTCTGAAGTAACCTGGGAAGTGAAGGCTGCTCTAGCATTGACTGCAGTAATCAGCTGCACTAATAGCATAATGATAGCCTGCTGGTGGTGTTTCAGACGGCTTTCCTCAACTTATGTCCACCCAAACCTTTTCTCCCCGACAGTTGAATTCCAACAAATCTTACTAAGTTACAAAATAAAAACCAAGCTCCATCGCTGCAGATAACATTGATTCTACGTGAACCGACTGGTCTAACAATTTCTTCAAAAGATAAAATGATAATGGACCCAAATAAGTGGGGTGAACATGCATAGGTAAATGTCACCCCACGCATTCAAGATGTCCATTCAACCACAATTATTTTAACTTTTAGTGTTCCTTGGCAACTTGTGCCCGCGGGTCTCTTTACTGAAGTCAGTTGCTCGTATGGTGGCAGGCTCACTAGGATATTTCACGGTCTGTGAGACTACTTCTCCATGTTCTCTGAGAACTTGTGAATTATTTTGGGGCAATAGGAGACTCTTAATTGAACAGATGAAATCAAGCTTGCCATATTTGAAGAAATGATTTGTCAAGCTAATCTGAAGCAAGCTCAGCAAACTTTGCAGACCTGCATTGATAACATTACTTTGTGTTGGACTTATAAAAGCACGCCATGACACTGATTTTCTGTTGCTACTGGCTGCTGGTAGTTTTGACCTTATAGCTGAAAGCTGAAAATCTGATTGTGAACTGAGTCACTGAAACTCTTAGGGATTTCGTGAGTTGGTTTGGTTTGTTCTGGTTTGATTTAGTCTTTCTTCTTTCCTCCTTTCTTTCTAGTTGGGAGAATTATGATTATTTTTAGTTCTAGTAGCATATAAAGAAAGTTGGGGGGAGGGGGAAATCAAGAGTAATTGCTCAATTGCTTTAGAGGTATTTATTCCATTTATCTGTAAGAGTGATTATTTCAATGAAAATACCATATGAAAATAGCAACCCTGTGCGGGTCACAGTGATGAATAAACTTGATGCTTAACTTTGTTACAGTAAAAATATTTCTAAAAACCACCTGTAGAATTGGTATTATTTTTTTGAGGTTAAAAGCATTAGCTGGAATGATAATTGTTTGACTTGATAATTGAACAATATATCAATTAAAAAAAAACCCAAAAAACTACAGAAATCTCCCAGGAGAACTAGTGACTGCTGAACGTATGTTGGAATTACATAGACACTAGGGTGGGATATGTGGAGTGGTGCACAGTTCATTCTAGTTTCCTCTAATCCACAATCAACAATGTGTTCGAGTTGTGTGGAGCCTGGCAGCCTCCTGTGCTGGCACTGCTAGCAGCCTGAAAATCATGGCTGGATCTCATAAAGACAGTGTGTGTTTCAGTGCTAGATTCTGGGACCTAATTCCAGCCCTAAAATCACAACACATCTTTTCCACATGTAGAAGGAAAAGAAATAAGATATATAAATACTGAAGAGTTTTCAGACAGAAGAGTGAGAAGGAAGTTGCCCCTCCATTTGTGTCTTGTAAACATATTTCCAAAATGATGGGTCAGTACTAAAGAATTTTAATGTCCTCCTTTAAAGTTCTCCCGAAAAACAGCTTATCATCTGGGATGAATCACTGCAATATCATTTATTAGATAAAGTTCACTTTTGCTGACAGTGTGTCCCACAAAGAAGTATGCAGTATCTACAGTTATGCAGTTGCACTGGTGAATAGGAGAGGAGCCCTTTAGAGCAATATGCCTGTAGGTTTTCCGTTTGCATGCACTGCTCTTTTGAAAGGAAAAATGCTCATTACAATTATTTGTGTTAACGTAGCACTTAAGAGCCTTGGTTGTGTGCCATAAGCCTATTACAGACAACACTATCAAAACAGAAAATGGAAAAGGTTCTTATTGTTGGCTTTTATTAAACAGTGAATTAACGCAGTAGTTGGTGACTTACATTGTTCAGGGGTGGGTGAAGCCTGTGTTAGCTGGAAGAATGCACAGTAGGTGGAAAAAGACATACTAAGAGTCAAATCTTAGCAACGTGTCTTTCCTTTGTCTACATAAGAGCAGGGTTTCTTTGATTCAACAGCTTAAAGAGGGATTTCATATCAGGAAGCATATGCAGGAGGACTGCAGAATGAAGATGGTTTTGTATGTAACAATACTTCTTCCTCTTGCTTTCCTGCAGAAGCCCCCCCACAGCTTCCCTGCCAGAGAGAAGGAAGCCACAGGTTGGTGTGGCAAGCAGATGCTATGGGGATGTATTTTTTTTTTTTTAAAGATGTGTTGCAGTGGCCTCTGTATCTGTATTGTGTGCTGATGAGTGCCATGTCAACAGAAGGATGATCTGGAGGTGTGTTCTCCTCCCCTCTCTCCCACTTGTCCCGTAAAAGGAAGTTAGATGTTTTAAATGGATAGGATTGCTTTCTTTGGTGTGTAAATCATGTGAGTGCAGGGCCAGTTGTCCCTGCTTCCAGTAGATGAGCTGTAAACTGATGCCTCATACCTTGTTCATTAATGTGGAATGATGCTGTCAGGATTAGAAAAGATTCATTGGAGTTCTTCAAATTAAGTCATTTGGTGCACTTGTATTTGATTCAGCAGGTTTTGCTGAAAGTGTGCTTTAATTCATGTATTTAATGTATCTGAATTTACCACTCTGCTAGTACTTAGCATACATAACATTGAATCTAATATTTACGCTGAAACTGATTTATCATTAATGCTTGCATTTAATTTAAAAAAGAAATCTGAGTGCTATTGTTTTTTTGTTGCTTTTTCTAAAAATAAACAAAGAGCCCTTCATCACCCATGCAGCACTGAAAAGAAATCAAGGATTGCTTGATTGGCTTTTAGTCACTGCCATATGCTTTTTTCCTTAGCAAAGGGCAGTAGGAAATTATTGCATTACACAAGTGGAATTTAAAATGTTGCTGATGTACTTAAGGATGCTCTTTCCTGAGAAGAATCATTATGTATGACCATGCTCTTTAAAAATGTGATTACAACAGTTCAGCAGATGGTAGACACTTGGGGTCAGCTCTAAGGAGATCTGTATTTACAGTGCATTAATAATGGTTTAAACTTTCTCATAAATAGATGTTGATTAATTTTAAATCCATTTGTAGAAACCTAGCGTTGCCAGACTATTTCCTGAAACCACAATACAAAGTATGATAAACACCATCCGTTAATCCAGACTAATGTACTCCACACGTTAAAAAAATTCACTAAAAGGATTAATGTAATTTTTCAAACATGAAAAAAAACAGATTGTATATTTCATATGTACTTTGTGTGTTGAATTTTTGACAGTCAACTCTTTTCATTGATGGAATTATGTGTTTTTATCCTCTGCTGTAACATACTTTCAAATAATTTATATCTAATTTTATATTCTGTTTGGGATTTCTTTTTCACTTTGTTACACAGTTATTTCATACCATGGAGTGGAAAATAGATTAATCCAATCAGGTGAAGCAGCAGGAGGAAAACTTAGGAAAAGGCTATTTTAAAGACACTCTGACATAATTTTGCTGGAAATAAATGGCATTAAACTGTGATTCTTAATATTTTGACCCTACATTCTAGGTATGGACATGTCTACAGATCCTGACACCTGTTTGGAACCCCCAGCAAAAAAATCATTGGGCGGAAATCTTGATCAGTTTATGTCAGTAAGGGTTTTATCATGCTCTCAAGGAAGTAGAGAGGCAAAGCGTTTGTAGATATCTAAAATATTTAATCACATACGTACATACGTAGTTTGGCTACAGCACCTAAATACAGATATATGTGTACTTATATGACTCTGTATGTGAACAAGCAAATGCAGGAGCATGTGCTCAATGACTTCAGATAACTTTCTGAAATCTAAGAGCAATCAGATTAAATACTAACCAACAGCTGAGGCCACATCACAGCCAACAAAAATGTGAACAGCACGTTTAGGTTTACAAGTCATTTTATTTTCCTCCTAAAAGCTTGGTTAAGAGAGGAAATTCTCAGTGTATTTTAACCTATGGACAATGTATAGACAAACAAGAAAACATAAGTTGATCTTCAGTTGCTATGAAGCAGTTATCACACTCCTGAAATTCTGTTTTAACAAGTTTTAATGTTGGATCTAGAGTGCGAAGAACTGCTGTTGAGTTTTTAGCTCAATTTTAATGTCCAAGTCTTTTGAGCAATTTTTTCATAGACACACAATTATAGGAAGCTTTGAGTTCCCTTCCTTCTCATTGTTTGTCTGATTTAGAAAGATAAAGTCTAGAAATTACCTATACAGCAGTAGCTCTAGGAGCTCCAAACTTTGACATAAGCTGTACAGGTAGGAGCTATTGGATAGAGATTTCCTTACCAAGATCATCTAAGTACTGAGAAAATTATTCTTTTTCATCTTTGGTTGGCATCTTGTTAATGCCAACTGAACTGTAAAGCTTTAGCCTAGGTGTGCCCTCCTACTGGAATGGATAAAACCTGAGAAAGCTCAAAACGTACAGAAGTATCATAGTGTAGCCCAAAGAAAGAAGTCACAAGTGTCAAAGTAGATTAAGACTGAAGGGCCTCTGTCAGCGTTAGAACTATCGCTTTGACAGTGTAAAATGGATTAATGCCAATTAGTAATATACTTAAGCTGCATCTTGAAATCACGCTAAAATTAAGAACCTGATTAATTCAGATGGGACAGACTTCAGAATACACTTTGTCCTGGGACAAAGGAGCAATGATGATATTCTTGTGAGATGACTTCATCTTTATGCCCATTTCCAGTCTGCTTTTTAGCTCAGCATGTAATAACTTTCTACTGTGATCTTTGTCTTCAATTCCTGTATGCTTATGCATAGTCTATTTTGGATGGCTAATGCAGCTTGTCAGAATTTGTGTGCTTTGAAGAAACTGTCATTTTGATGTCATTAGTTCTATTCATTTTATAAGTTGGATGAAATTCTGGCAATCGCTGCACCTTACACTTCAAAAATTAATGATTTGTATGCCTTGTAACATAGCTGTACTTCCTAAGGCATGATTTTATAAGCTTTACAAAGATGTGTGATGCCTCAGTACTCACCTTTGTATCTCAGCAGGATATTTTCTCTAATGTGTTTCATTATCACTAATGACACTGCATTGTCAGACTCGTGTATTGCTATCATAACAGTCCTTCCCCTGTCTGTTTTCTATCCAGTTATCCTTTCTCAAAATGTTTTCCTACAGTTACATTTAAAGTCTTCAACGTTCTTTTCTGGTTGAAAAAGTGAGCTCCTATGTCTCATCATCAAGAAACTCATTCTTTGTTCTGTTTTTAAGAGTTTCTCCCTGTTAGGAGCTAGAACTGTGCATCACCTCACAAACCCAATAAGTGCCTGTAGCATAAGAGTGCTTTGTGTTGTATATATGATGAGTTCTTTGGGCTGTATGCAAGAGGAGGACTGCTCTGGTTTCATTCCCATTCATGCCATGTGTAAATATGGAGAGTTCCTATTTACCCAAACACGCAATTTCCTAATGCTCCTATGTTCATTTCTTTTCCTCAGGCAGTGCAATTTTTTTCCCCCCATTTATTAGTACTATTGTTTAACTTATATATGACTTGCCTGTCTAATCCCCTTACGTCAGATCTGAGTAGGTACGCTGGTAGTCAGTTTGAGTTCTTCAGAAACCTAAATAAATTTTATGCTCTGTGTGCTAATATTTCTATCCTTTTAAATCATTTCTGAAGTATTTATAAAGGTGTTAGCAGTTCCTGAAATGCCCTAATTTTGAACACTTTGGAATGCGTTTGCCGTAAATGTTTCCAGTCTTTTTGTTGTTGTTGTTTGGTTGCTTTATTTAACCGATTGCTAATTACAACGTTGGCCCTTTTCTTAGGTTTATCAGCTGACATGCTAAAGAACATTCCAGTACTTCAATTTCCACCAAATGTTTTTCCGTTCTGTACTGTATCGTCATTACTGCTGGATATTCTGAAGATCATTACTACATAAACCAGCTATGTTAAAATACTGTGATCTTATTTTTGGAAGCAGGGAAAAAGAGCATCAAGTGCATTAGGGAAATACTTCATAATGACCTCTGTTATCATTCTTTTGGATCCATTAAAACTGTCTGTGCGTGGTAAGTGCCATAATCATGGAATAATAGGAAGCCTGCAGTAGCCCAGAATATGCTTGATGCTGAAGAAATTCATTTGCAGCTGTCCTTGATCCTTGACTGTTTGTTACTGATGAAATTAAATAGCCCTTGACTGAAGTGTCCATTTGTTGTTCAGGTCTATAACACGGATATTTTAGAGCTTAGAAGTACTTACTGTTACTCTTATTGTAAGGTGGTAGCAAGAGCGTGAGAAGTTTCAGCAGTTCGCATCTGCTGCAGTAAAAAGAAAAAGTTTGACTTCATGCCCAGCATTGCTAAATACAGAAACTTGGAAAAATAGGAATGTAAAAATACCCTTTCCCCTGAAAAAGCTCTGTAATGCTGTTTCCCAGGATATGTGGGTTTTGTTGTTGTTTTGAATAACACGGTGATGGATTTTTTGTGTGTGTGCTAAAATGTACGTGTTAGAATTCATTGTTTAATTTAGTCGGATGTAAATTGTAACTAGGAATTGCAAAGATTGGGATACAGGAGATACAGCAGTTAGAATGGCAGAATGGTACTTTGATCTTAAGCTGCATTCCCTACTTTCCCACCTCACAATCGTTTGGTGAATATGTCTCTCTAAAACTTTTAAAAGCTGGATGTTATAGATATCCTAAGTACTACCTTATGCTGTTTAATACAGTAATAAGATATTAATTTTTCATGAGCATAGGCTTAAGTTCAGCAAAACAGTTCCTATTTAACTGCGTTCACAGGATTAAACCCTCTGTGTCAAATGGAGAGTGGGGGTAATGCACTGTCAGGGAATGCGCAGCGACTTAATCCCATCTGACTGAACTCTGCATCAAGACAGTTTAATAACTTTAAACATTTGAGAGTCGCACAAGGACTGCGTGCCACAGCACTGGGTGTTTGCACCTCTCCTGCCTTATAACTGGCTGGTTGGTGCTACCTTTCTTTTTTCATAGCAAAGAACCTTTGGCAGAATAAAGTTGGTGGCTACTTGGTAGTATGCACGAGTACTATATATAGCACAGTTCTTTTGGTTGCTCATTAGTAATTTCCTGCGTGGTGGATGCAGCATTAAGACTAGAGTACGAAACATAAATCTGTGGCCCTCTAGTCACTCACTTTATTAGGATAGGAAAAATCCTTATATGTTGCAGCAAAAATTCAGCCTAATGCAAGTACCAGCTGAAACTGTTCCTTAAACTCTGTGGAGATTTGGCTTTTAGAACAATTTTGAGGGGATAAGAGCACTACAGTCAGAAAGCAAAGGCAAGCACATGAGTGCATTCATTGTTGGCCCAGATGGCATGACTTAATTAAATAAAATATCTGTGCTGCTTATGTGTTGATGTCTGACACTAGCCCTGGGCCAGGCTTGCAAATAACTGTGGTTTGCTAACGTGTGGCTTTTCAAACAAAATCTGTATTAGCGCTCATGAACCGTGAGTAGTAATGTGGCCCGGGCTTGGGGCACAAGCTGGGTACTGAGAGATGAACAGAGTGAGGTCTGAAGGAGGAATTTCACAACCTTTAGGAGACGGTACATTTGTGATGGAATGCACTTACTGAGAAATCCTAGAAATCAGTCTCATGAAGAAATAGCGAGCATCCTTTGGCATTGGTTTTGATTTGTTTCAGGTATGCTAAGACCTTTTTTTGGCTGTTCTATTTCAGTGGAAAGCGTAGGACAAGGGTGGGTTAATCAGTTAATAACCGATGATGTCTTCTAGCATCTCAGTGAGAAGAATGCAATGGTGGCATTAAGGCACTCTTCCAACTTCAGGCTTGCCTCAGACTTCTGATTTTCACTGTGCTGCGACAGCTCCCAACATGACACTGCTTTAACTCAGAGAAAGCATCCCAGCCCCCTCAATTACTGGTGTCATTGAGGTATTTCTGACCATTTCTCACCCAGGGCAGCTAAGGAAATTTCTCTGCTTTACAGCAGTAAGATGTCATCTTCCCTGGAGTAATATTCCTTAGTGGCAAATTCTGCTCTGTAGGGTCTCTGTGGCCCCTGCTCACCATCAGAATTCGGTAAAGGATACAGAGGGAAGCAGAGTGTTTGGATTGCCAAAATGGTGATGTTTTTTCCTCTGTTCTCCCAATGGTAAATATCGAGGTTCCACTTTCAGCTATAATGTGTGAAGTTACTGTGAAAAGATGCTGTCTGAGGAGCAAAAACAGACAGTGTATTCATGTCTAGACTAAAACATGTGCAAGTTTCCAGCTTGGAAAAAAGGTCCAAAGAAAAGTGCTGAAAGAGGATTAAGTGAAAGTTACCTTTGCCACCTGTAGCTGATCAAGAATGTGAATAGCAGAGTGGGGAGCAGAGGGAGGGACTCAGGGCAGGGAAGCACGGGGTGGGAAGAAGTCCACGGAGGGCAGGTAGAAGGCTCTGGGGGAGTGAGATGCCACAAACAGTAACTGGGACTCTGCTGTGATTGTGTGAAGGGTTTGTCCAGTTATTGTATCTCTGTTCTTGTCAGAGCATTCCCATGTCTCTTGGGAAGTATATATAAGTAGATATCAGTCAAAAGACTAAAAACACTCTTTCAATTGAAATGGTTTAATATGGGGAGTTATTGCATGTTATTTCAATGGGAACTGGAAGGGATGTCTCTTAATTCCTACTTAAGAGGTGCACTTCATGCTGTCTGGGAATTGAGATATTATTCTTTGTTACTGTAGTGTTTAGATAATTTGCCAAGAACACTGAAAAACCCAGAACACTTCATTCTGCAATACATTTCCTTTTTAACTACTAATGCCCTTTTATTCAGACAGATAAATGAATATCTGGTCACACTTTGTATTTGATAAAGAGTTAGCAAGCGAGTCTCCAGCTGGGAGAGAAAACAGCATTTGTGCTGGGTTTTCCTGCACTCCTGTCACCCTCATCCATTTTCTGTGGGAGTGCAATCTCTCATTCAGTAAAACCTGGAAGCACGATGTACTAAGCTTAACATATTTGCCTAAGTAGCATTTAATTTAACCCTAGACTAAAGGTCTATTACAGTTTCTTTTAACAATATATGTCTAACCTTTAGAATCAATTAAAGAAGAAATGAGTTATGCTTCAGCACTCCAACTATGCGGATTAAGAAGAAATTCTGACACAGAGGAAAGCATGCAAGTGCAAGCTGCCCCGAGGCAGCCTTAATGTAAAAACTGACAAGCCAGTGCATACCTTCTTGCTTGCTAATTTACTTTTTTTTCCCAACAAAATGGTGACCTGATCATGGCAGCTCCCTCCGCACATGTGGATGATCCTGTGAACAGTCAACAGGTAGCATAGCAACTCATTCTTCCTTTTGAGTGTGTGAAGAGTATTACTCTGATCATTTTGATAGCTTAAGAGAAAATAAGTATCTGAGATAATAAAAATACTATAAATGATAAAATAAGACTGCTAGCAGGAAAATAAATCTTGCGCTTTGTTTTATACTATTGCATTTGGAGCATAATCTTGCATAATTCAGCTGGATCAGAACAGAATCTTGCTTCTGCTACGAGTCTTTGGCTGTAATTATGCTGCTAGTCTATCTTCTGTCTAGTAAAAAATGGGCAAGTTACTTGTTCTGGGCTTTATTTTTTTCCTCATAGAAGGAGCCTGCTAGCATCAGATGCAGAGCATCATGGTGCCAGGAGGCATTTGATTGCTTCTTCAGATGACAGTGAATTTCTTGAGCAGAATTTTGCAGTCTAGGAACCCAGCCTCTGAACACATAAACCGGTTTGTTTTTTGCCTCCCTGAGGACGTTTGATAGGGTGCTAGCTCTGACTGGAGCTGCTCTAATGGTGCACTTCTGGTCTGTGTTGCTCAGTAGTTCACCTGACCCAACGTGGGTGGCTGTGTCACTGCAGCAGGGTTTGGTGTGGACTTCTCAAACACAGGGTGTAGAGATGTCCAGCTCTGTGTGCTGCTGCACTGACACTGCTATGGGTACTGGAACAAATAAAATTAAAGCTGATTTGGTTCTCGATGAAAGCAAGATTGTATTTGTTGCAGTGTAGACGTACCCCATGGAAACCTTAGCATTTAGGGCTGGTTTCAGCCAGCACCAAGATAGTCTATCAGTTTGGGAGCAGCTTGTCTTCCAGTTTGTTAAACTTTAGAAACAGCTTTATTGTCTTTAATAAACTCTTTGCATTCTACAGAGTAAATAATGCTATCTCAGAGTTACGCTGACAGAAATTATGAAAATCCTTCTAAAGCTTTAATAGGCCTGCTGGACACTCTTCCTGTTTTCCTTTTAGCTTGCCAGCTTAGCCCTGGCAATGACATTTTAATCCTCTGTACCCACCAACGCCACCACCTTGTTTAGCCAGACCAAGAGGCTACAGCTCTGGTCATTATATTCATTGCTCTTCACAATAAAACATTTGTACTCAAGCTGTCAGTAAATGTTTCTATTTAACTAGTGATTTAGTGTCCTGGATTATGCTGAAAATACTTTGAACTGATGGTTTTCTTAAAAGGCCAAACCGCTTTTTACATTGCATCCAATATTGCTTTGAATACACTGAGAAGACTTATCCAGCACTGAATGTTTCTGCAGTCCCTAATGTTAGGAACAAATTCAGAGAATGAAAAATTGCTTTGAAGGTTCTCAAAAGTTCTCACATTTGAAGGAAGAAGTCGATTTTATTATCCTTCCTTAGGATTAGCAGTACCCCTAATACCAATGGATTTCCCTGTGCAAAAGCAAGGAAAGTAAGTCCCTTAGCAAGTACTGGCTTGCTTCTCAGGATATGTTTTCCAGGTGATTTGTGGATTTTTCACAGTGTGCTTTCCATTAATCTTAGGATGAGTGCTGTGCAAGTTCCTAGTCAGCACTTGGAATATCTTCCCATTATTTTTTAAAGTACAGAATTCTTTGTAAGTGGAGCTGTACTAGCAGGTACTGGTTTTTGCTAGTTGTGTAGAAAAGCATTCTCAGAAAATGCTCCCATGAATATGTGTAAGATATATATATTCTAGTATTCCTTTTTTCAAAAATTTTATTATGCATACGTCTTTTTATATGGCTGAAAAAAGGACAAATCAAATAGAGTAGCTAATTACAGCTTCTGGTATGTGGGTTATCATAATTCACACCGGTTTAAGCTGAAGGCTGTTGAAATGAGCGTGTCTTTCTGTTGAGCTTCCTGTGCTTTGCAGCCACTCCTTAAACTCCTCTGCAGCTCCACGCGTTCATCACCAAGTGCTGCTGCAGTCTCTCAGCTCCGGTCCCCAGGACGGTCCTTACAAAGTGTTGTTTGCATTGGAGCAGCAGGGCTGCTCAGCAGACAGAAGTGAAATGTGCCCTGTAGGTACGTCAAATATAAAGTAATTAAAAAAAAAAAAACAACAACACCCAACACAATGCATCTTTAGGGAATAGCTAGTCCATGCAACATGCGTATTTTTAACTCTGAACGATTTTAGAAAGGTAGTTTTAGTACCGTTAAAATGTTGCTCTGAAGAGTTTGCATGCGCAGCTGTAATTCCAAGCTCTATTTCAGCCGTGCTGAAGACAGAAACAAGGTGATTACTTACACAGACTGCAACGCAGAACGCATTTGAAGGCTGACATATAACACAGTGCGAGCAGTCCGTGAGCCTTTCCTTTATAGCTGTTGTTGTAAAACTTTGCATGTAACTTAATGGGTCGTTCGCGGTGCAGACCGCGGCGCTGAGACCGCAGAGCGCGGCCCGCTGCTAACCCCGAGCGGCGGCCATGCGGGCGCTGCGCTGCGCTGCCCCCTGGCGGGCCGGCCGTGCGCTGCAGGCTGTGGCGGGAAGGCGGCGGGGCTGCCCTGTGGTGATCCGTTCTGAACAGATTTCTCTACAACATGAGCTGCATGCGATTTTCTTTTCTTTTTTTTACTGTTTCCAAACTCTCCTAAAGCAACCAAAGAAGTGTTAGCGTGTTTGTTTTCTTGCACTGAAATCACTGTTGAATCCTCTCCGTGTTTTCCACCGTGCCTTTCTGAACTTACCTTTAGTGCTTCATGTCTTGTCAGCTGGTTCCCGAGAAAGGAGCACTAGTGCTGTTTCTCTCAATAATGTTTTGTCTGTCTCCGGTAGTAGGACTTTGGAGCACGTAATTGGTGTGAGAAGGAGGCGGCTCAAAATGCAGCATTAGCAGTGCAAAGTAGCAAGCTTTACAGCTGCACATCACAGTGATTTCTGGTAGTGAGATGTGTCTCTATGGAGGAATCCCATGGAAGATCGTAATAAGAATTTAAGAGCTTTGAATGTGATAACATCAGTGGCAGATAAGTATGCACAAAAAGAAGCAAGTGCAAGTTTACAGTTATATCCTTCCATACTAATTTTGGCGCCTTCTGATCTTACACTCAGTTTTATTTCATAGCTAAGTGTAGGAATCAAGGAAAAAGAATGTGTACAAAAAGAGATTTGAAGCATTCAATAATAACGTTTGTCCACACAATAACAAAGCACCACCCAGCAGGGGCGAAAATGAAGAAGTTGTTTCAAAGAGAAACCCTTAGCACAGAAGCATTTTCCTGAGATGATACTGAGCTCCATGGTCTGCTCCTTAGCTGTAGCTCACAGTCTATTCGCACCAGCTGAGCCTCTCACTTTCTGGTTAACTACAGAAAACCTTCCTAATGAGTACATGGCAGGTTTGTATTGACAGCATGGGTAAATATTGAGTGTTTGGAATTAATAGAAGGAAAATGCAACTGTTGTAGTAATTGAGAGGTTCTTATTAGTAAGTGATGTGTTCTCTAACTTCCATACACTGTGTGTCAAGTGTAGCTGCTGAATTGCCGTAGCTGTGCGTCTCATTGGAAATCCTTATTTTCAGAAACGTTATAAAGAATGGAGAGAATTTTCTGCTCACTTAAATTTGGACTCTATACCATCAGCAAAGGCAGAAATCTGAGCGTGAAGGCCCGAGCCAGGTCCTAGAGGCATGAGAGTGAAAATTGTCATTTAAAGTACTTTCAAAGAAATTCTGCAACTTCCTTGTATATTTGAATCAGATTTTTGTGGAAAACCTCAGTGTATTTCCAGTGAAGGTAATACTTCATGCATACTAAACTTTGTACTTGAAACTAAATCAGTGGGTAGATGAGCTCGGATTTCTTTTAAATATAATTACTTGCTCAACTGATCAATCGTGCAAGCAAAGCATCCCAGCTGTGTTGTTTAAATGTATGTATGTTGCTTATTTCTTTGGGTTGTGCTCATGAAGTAACGTGAATATTTGTGTTAACATTGGCTTGTAATAACAGCGGGCATAGTTCAAACAGCTGATGCTGTAGATCTGTTTGCACAACAGGATGTAAACGGGACTAATCTTGTTTAAGGTTGGTAATGTTTTGTTACTTTTGTCTTGGTCTCCTTTGGCGCTGCTGATGTAAGGGAGGGCCGTGGCTCTTGCAGCGTAACCTTGATGGTGCTCTACACCTGCTTGCACTTAGGAAAAGAAACATTTGTTACTCTTATTTACGTAATTGCTTAAATTGCATTTTAATTTTAACAGCTTAAGTATGTTGGTGGAGAAAAATGTTTTCTGAATGAAAGTTTGATCCAGTGCCATAGGAGCCAGCGCAAGTCTTTCCACTGACTTGAGATTCTTGTTTCGAGCATTTAATTTAAACAGTGCTGCTCTCAACCATAACTGAGTAAAATTACAAGCTACTCATGGATAGAAAATCTGAATAAAAATGTGTCAAATGTTGATGTTTAATTTAATATTTTAAGGAAAAAATCTGAAAATGAAATCTTTCCATTTTGCATTTTTCATGAAATTTAAAATCTACAGAAGCTGGCACTTAGATTTTTGAAGACAACGTATCTGAGTTACAAAACTCAATTTCTTGCTAAAATGGAAATTGGATTAGATTCTATTGGAGCAAGCTCAACAATTGCTTAACTTCTTTTGTGTTATTCTTCATTCCCATTAATAGGAATAACATGATACCTATACTCAGCAATTCCCATCGCTGTGGGCTCTTAGATAAACATTAGGAAATTTTAGTCTCAAAGTTAAAGACTCCATTTAGCACATTGCCCAGCTATGTATTTTATATTTGCAAATAGGTCTGGCAGTCCAGCCTTTTTTGACCACTCATTACACTAATGCTCACAAGCTTTCCTGGCAAAATTCTTTATAGAGCTGAGCAGGTTCAGAATGTATCAGGGGGCCTTATCACTCAAAGTAAACATTCAAAGCATATTTCCCCTTTGCTGAAAGATTTACATTAGTTCCCTGTTAGGCAGTGTATCAGTTACAGTGCTGTGTTTCTTCCATTTCATAGGTACGAGCTTCCCTTTTTCTGCTACCCCAGTGCAAGCTTAAAGCACAGCTGCTACAAAAGCAGAATCTGGCTGCGTGCGTTTAATAAAACTCTTTGAAATTACTCAGTTGGAATACTGGAAGTGTTAAATCACCCGTCTTTACATGTAGAGCTTTGATGCACTTGGTTGTGCCCAGCAGCACAATATGCTGCACGGGTTACCAAAGACTTTTCCAGTGCTACTGTATAAACATCACTTAGCTGATCTGATAAGGCTTATCTCCTTGCTGTCCCTGAGATACGCGATCCTTGGCTAATCTGAGTAATAATTCAGGTGACGTGCTTACTGATGAGCCAGCATGGAGGAAAGTTATGTTTTAGAGGCTGGATTTTTCAGAGATTGAGACGGAGCCCGAACTGCCCTTCTGTGGGTGTCAGCATCCCCTTGCAGCTCTGGGACCAGGAGCCTGGGCTCTGTGCAAGTGGACAAGAGAGTCAAGGTACTGCTGGCACAGGAATGTGCAGGGAGGTTCCCACGTGGGAATGTGACAACAGGAATGAGGATGGATGTATTTTGATCTCTGCGTGGATGCTCTGCTTTATGTGTGAAGCAGCTTTGAATCAGCATTAAACAGCAGCTCTTTCTCAAACGCTTAGCAGACAAATTCACATCACCCAGCTGAAGGCACAGACATGGGTAATTTCTGCTGATGTTAGATAAAAATCACAATCGTTGGTGAATGGGATCTTTTTTGGTTAGTTACGTAGGTGGGGAAGAAACAACTAAAATTCTAATTGACATAAACAAGTTTCTGTTTACAGAGGTTGCCGTCATGCTGTGCTCATATTCCCCATTTCCCAGGAAAGCTTTCCTTTTTGCCACATCTATTTATAAACTGTGACTTGATATTTTTTGTTCAGAGAAGTTGTAACAGGAACCAGATTAATCTAAACATGGGGAAAAATAAAACATGATGAGGAATGAGAAAGCGGAGTAGGCTGGGAAAAAGCTCTTGTCTTAGAGAGTGGAGAATTGTACATTGTGTTTAGTGCAGGGCTCAATTCTTTCCTCTTTTCAAAGATTGAATTTTGTCCTAAGTGACTACTGGAGATCTCCATTGTCTGTGTATATGTAGAGATCACTTCGTTTGAAATTCCTGTACTGTACATTTCTACTAATTATGTTTAATAGATAAATGTTGTGTTCAGGCTATGGAGGTGTTAGCTGAAGTTCTGTGAAAAGTAAGTTTACAGGAAATCGAAAGAGATCATCGTAGTGGTCCCCTGTTTATCAGTGTCTGTAGCTCTGTTCAAGTTTATTTCCTGTAATTTTCATTAAGAACTCTAAAATAGATGCTTCTTATCACAACATAAATTCAAAGAACTGAAAGATAAATTGATTAAGTCTTGGTGTAAGTTTGTTTGTTTGTTGCATGTTTTCCAAAGATGAAAAGAAAAGAACAGATGATTACCTCAAGGTATGAAGGCTGTGCAAGCTGGTCATGTGAACCAAAGGAGGCATAGGTCTGAACCTAAAAGTCAGAGCATCTAAGGTTCTGAGTGAGTCATTTACTGCAAGGTCATCTTTTTCTTCCTCAGAGAATATTTCCAGTCTTGAAGAAATCAGAATATTTTTGCTTTGAATGTGAAATACAAAATGGCTGTGAAAGCTCAATTCTTTTCACTATGGAAAAACGTAAGTATTTGGGGTATCAGAACCTCCCATGTAGTGTACAACCCAAAGTGTTTTGGTTTAGTTTGTTTTGTCACTGTTACAATCAGCAGTCCTTGTATTAAAGAAACAAAAAAGAATGCTTTTACAGTCAGACATTCCCACATATCCATCTGTGCACCTGAGGCTGTTTGTAAAATAGAAATGAGGGAAAACCCATCAAGCATTTTCTTCCTGTGGCAGGCTGTCTTGTCACTGCTGAGTGCTGTCGGCAGAATGAGAATGATGAGACACCAAACCCCAGGACACAGCTGTGCTGAAGGGAGGAGACCTGATGGGCACACAGCAGCTGCCACTCAAGGTCTTGGGAGTGTGTTGTCCAAAGTTTGTTTCCATGTGGGGTAATAATCCTCATCTTAAATGTATTCCAGCTATTAACTGAGTCTTTTAATTATTCAGCGAACTGAGAGTTCTGTGCTTTGGAGGTTCTTGGTTGTAGGGCTTTTATAATTCTTCTTCACCATAGTGAGCAAAAGTCCAAGTGAAACTCGGTCATATTTTAAGCAGCAGCTGTTTAAAATTCCAGTCAGTGATTGACTCCTGATGCAATATTTTTGCTCTGAAATTCCACAAATTAACTACTTACTGCACTTTATCAAGTAAATACTCACTGGACACTTCATACCTAATCATTTTGATCTACCTTAATCAAGATTTCTTCTAATCTGTCCAACTCCTTGGCAAATGCAACAGCCAGCTATACTAATATGTTAATGTTTATAGCTCTGTTATATGTAATGCTGTCTTAGTTTAGGATCTTGAAGAAAAATGCAAGAATTGTCTGCCTTCTGTCAGGATTTCAACTCCACTGGCTTCATTGAGGTTCTCAGGCCAGGGTGAAATAACAAAATTTGTGCAAAGGTGAGGAGTGGTGTAGGATAAACTGTCACTTGTACAGGGATGAATGACAGAATGCTTCCCTATGAAGTATTCATACGGGGAAGAAATGCATCCAATTTGCTCTCATGTTTGTCCAGAATAACCATAAAGAATTCACTTCTGTGGGGATTTTGTCAACTTTGTGAAGTCTAGAGGTATCTCAGAACCAGTTTGTATGTACATGTAAACATGAAGGCTAAAACAGAAGGGAACTGTGTGGTTACAAAGCAGGAGACTCAGTGTTCGCTCAGCTCATCACAGAAACCTTTGTGTGCCCAGGTGTATGTACTTGCAAAAAGTTTTGCTTTTCATAACTTATTTCTTAAATATTTCTGCTTTATTAGCTATGTGCAGCACTGCAAGAGATCCCAGTTTGAGGTGTTTTTTTTTTTCTCTTAAATGAGAGCAGGTGTTTCTATATGAAATTTTGGAGTAAATGTGAAGCTTAGTCCAGTATTTTCCAGTTTGCAAATGAATGTTGTGACAGTGCTGCAGTATTTACACGTCAGGTGCAAATTCCATTTGTGGAATCAGCCTCAGACTGGGGTTTAATTCATTCTTCACATTGATAGATATTTGTCACTTGAACATATGTCTTGTGATTATTTGGCTTCAGCTGAATGTGAGTCAATAGAACCACCACAAGACATTTTTTTATTATGAGAATGACTGTGAAAAAAAATAGCTCGTGGCATCAGAACCCTGGGCTGAGAAGTAAAATATCTGATTTTAAAAGGAGAAGGATTTTACCTTCACAAATATACTTGCTCTTTCAACAAGCACAGATTGAAAGCAAAGTGAAGAGGGTATTTTCATTTATAGTATTTGTGGTGTTTCTGTGGTCAGTGAATAATTGATCTGGTCTTTCAAAAACCGTTGCAGAAATTGGAATCCTTCTTCCAGTGGAGATAAAGATGTCATTTAAAATGTCTTTAAGTTAATGACAAGGAGAAGCAGGCTGATTTAAAGCCTTTCTAAGAAATTGTTAGAATTGGTAGAATTCTAGGGCAGATATCTTTACAAGGATAACATAATCAGTGTTCAATCCATATATGTGCCCTCTTTTCAGGTGGCACACAGCTAAAATGCCATTTGCAAAATGCGTAGTATGTGGTATTGGACTCTCCTATACCATAAACACTTCTTACAGGCAATGCCTGCTTACAGACATTGCCTGCTTACACTTGATGTAATTGCAAATTAAGGCAAAGCAGAAGCTTTGCCAGTGATACTTAGAAAGAGACACCAGTATATAAGGAGAATGTTTTAGTTTTCTGCCTCCAGGTTTTGTAGCAAAACTGTACACTCTTAAAGCAGACGCTAGTATTTAGCAGCTCTGTGTGCACGAAACAGAGCTCCTTCTAAATCCAGCCTGTTCATTTCATTGCACATAAACGGTAGATAATATGGTTTTACTTAGGAATTGCTCTGCAAGGATCTGTTCGTTCGTCACTGGTGATGAATGAGTGGAAATGATTTCAAGAGATATGAAAGAGTTATTTCATGTTTTATTCACTGTCTTACACATACATACACACACATACATATATACACACATGAACATTTTTACATGCTTGCTCAAAGAAACAGTCTGCATGAAACAGTTACATTTGTGGAGTTTCATGTGGTTGTGCAAAAGTGCAGCCGTATAAAGAGATGCTTACGTTCTGTCAGGTAGTGAACCTCTCTCTTCTTTCCAGCTCTGCCATTTTGTCCTCAGTGCAGTTATGAGCAGCTTGTGTTTGCAGTGTAAAACTCACGCCAGAAAACTGGCAGCTTTGCTCCTGCAGTTCCAGGGGCTTAAAACTTTTCCCATTAGCAGCAGAAGAGAACAATGCTGATACTTTCTCCATAGTGAATGCTGGGACAGACTTCAAAATGTAAATTTAGATTAAACAATCAAAAACTTGTATAACTTGCTTATGTTGTCTGTCAGAGTGTAAAGGAGAAATATATCTGTGCTTTAATATCTTTTGAATCTAAATGCTTGGATCCAGAGATATATTTGGTCCAGTGACTGCATAAATGAAAAATCGTGGAGATGCAAGCTGCTCCTTTAATTCTTCATGTGAACCTTTCCTAAAACTCTTTACAGGACATGTCAGCCAACAAAGAAGTAACACAATACATTAGAATAAAAGAATCTCGTCAGTTCTTTGGGCTGGAGCTGTCTTGTGTTAGATTTCACAGGCTTTGGATAAGTTTGCATTCTTATTACTGAAGATTTTGCATGCGATAAGCCAAATTTTACTTGTCTTGATCATGTAATCATCCTGCTGATTTCAGTTAGTCATTTCCCTTGATGAAGTCTAGCTTGTTTTTGGCACGTTGAGGAGCAGCAACCTTAACATGACACAGCACTGCATTCCAGTTTGCAAAGGACAGGAAGAAATGGACGCAATAATACTTGGGTGTCTCAGCAATGCTATTAATAAGTGTTTTAAGATGTGAAAGTGGGAACTTGGAAACCGGACCACCACATACTCAAATATAGACATGGATTTAATACAGCTCATTTATAATTGCTGATTGCTCAGAGGCATCGCGGACAAAATCCTTAATGTAAGAGGAAAAAGTGTAGGCTGTCACTTTCAGTTCCAGACTTTAATTTCAATTGTATGAGCAGGAGCAGCTGCATGTTGCTATCAGGCATATGAAGTTTTTAGTGCTAAAAAGGCAGCTGGACTGGAAATACCCCAGAAGTACATATCCATTTGTCTGGTTAACTTCAGCACTTAGACTATCAATCAGGTCAGCCTAAAGAAAAATGAATGACATCAGTCAAAACAATAGGATATCTCTGTGCAGTGATTAGCTCCGTGTAGTACAAAAACTTAAATAATTTGTTCTTTGAAAATGTGATGATTGATTGGCTTCCATTAGGCTTGGATTTTAAAACATTCCATGAACTCTCAGATAAAATGGCACTAAAATGTTATTGCAATAACCAAATAAATCATATTAGACCATAGTGTATATAAGTACTTTAAAACATTATAGATACTAGAACTCTGTGTATAATAAAAAGGTGAAGAATGTAATCCATGAATTTTTTTTTTATGCTCTCATCTCCCACCAGCATTACATTGGGTTGTTTTCAGGGATAGTGTTCCTATAGATATGAATTTTTGTATTTAAATTATATTATAAGTACATATATGTAAAAGTTGCACAGTTCTGGCTATGCTTGGTCAAATGGAGAGGTATTTTAAGCAGAATATATCTGAGCTTTTGTTGAGATGGCCATTTGAGCAGTTGACAAGAATGCAGTTACCGTTTAAACATGGTGCTCTTTTCAGTATGGAATATTTGTGGTTCTATTTGTGGTCCTTTCATTCTGGCTCTAGAATCTCTGACGTGTAGCACTGTTTGGTCTTAAACCTTGTATAGAGGAATCAAACAAAATCTTGCCCTGATATTTAAGGTGGCAGTGTGGTTAACACTTGTGATTTATGATGCTTCTCCTAATATTTTAGGTTTTCCTAATAACCCTGACTCCGTAGGCAAATAGTTGTACAAATCATCACTTCAAAATGAACTCTAGGCCCAATGCATGAAAGAATTGCCTAAATATTACAAACCCTAAGCATTATAAATCAGGAGGCGAGGAAAATAATCCCATCACAAATGTTTTATTTCATTATTTTAGGATTTCAGTCATGCATTTTAAGCTGTTGAGCTTAATTGATGACATTGTAGAAAGAGAATCAAAGACAGCATGCATACACCATGCACATGCTTGCTTTTGAAGTCAATTGAAAGTACATGGCTTTCATACCATTTGCCAATGCTATTTTTTAACTTGTTTTTCAGTGAGATAAAAATGAGTGTATTGAGAAGGCCCAGATACCTTCAAAAGAGTCATAGCTTTTACACTGTCTGTTCTCCTCTAAACATCTAGGATTTTGCTTCTTGCTGGAAGTACTGCTCACAAGTTTACCACGTTTCTGTAGTGAAAGACAGACCTGAGTGACATCATCACATTCAAGACTGTCTCACTCCAGAGCTGATGCAACATTGTAGGTATCTAATGAGATGGCCAAGGGGAAGATCTCAGGTCCACCTGTATGCGTTTATAAAGTCATTGCTACTAATAAGCATGTCAGTTCAGTCTCCAACTTCTACATTTTGAAAAGGGAAGGCTCAGGGGGATCTTACTAGTGTGTGTAAAAAACTGATGGGAGATGGTGGAAAAAAAATGGAGCCAGGCTTTTCTCAGTGGTGCCCAGTGACAGGATGAAAGGCAATGGGCATAAATTAAAATGCGGGAGATTCTACTTAAACGTAAGAAAAGCATGTTTATGGTTCCAGACATGGAATACATTGCCCAGAGAGATTGTTGGGTCCAGTTCTTGGAGACAATCAGTATCTGACAAAACACATCCTCGAGAAACCTTCTGTACTTGACCCTGGTTCAAACAGAGGGTTTGGAATGGACAATCTCCAGAGGTGCCATTCAGCCTCATTGATTTTGTGGTTGCAGTGCAAACATTCCACTGAAATTACATGAGAGGTGACTAATTACTAGTGATTAATGGCCATGTTATACATTTCCTGATTTTGACATTAACGTTTTGTATCATCACAAAAAATGAAATTTTATTTCTTTGAATCAGAAAACCATATTCAGCATTTATTATTAACTTATATTTACTCACTGTAGCTTGATTACAGACTATCAGAGATAGGCTTGGATTGCCACCTGGGCATCAGAGTTATAGTCTACTATAACTCTAAGGAGCAAACATAAAGGCAGCACTGTCCAGCTCTTTGAAATGGGATGTAATTGAAGCATAGCCTTAATGTTACACAGTAAGAAATTGTGTCCCAAGTTGTTATTGTTTAACAAAAGGAGTAGATGTAATGTTAACTTCTGGTTCAGACTAGAGATCATTTGCATTTTGAAACAAATCTGCATGTTAACAAAAAAGCTTGAGATTTTCTTTAGTCTTTGTTGAGAAAACCTGTATGTGCAAAAATCATTTCCTAAAAATTGGTGAGATCAAAGCTAGAGCTGAACTGTGTTGTATTTCCCAGTGCCATCTGCTGATAATAGCCGTTGCCGCTGGCTTACTTTTTAGATTTTTCCTTGGTAGATTATTTTGGAATTGGGTGCCTTGAAGGGAAACAAAGAATTTGCTTGTGTATTTGTGCAGTCCCCCACTCACTGGGGCTGCCATGTCACACTCTACAAAAACTGCCTGCAGCTCAGGCAAAATGAAGACTTGGCTCCTGCCTGGATTCAGGTTTGGGAGTTATCTCTCCTGCTTTGGTTGTCTCCTACCTTTCACAACGAATTTTCAACCCTTCATACTTCATAGCAAACTTCTCTGCGTATACTACTTATGGCGCTGTCGGGAATGCAGTTATAAAGTAGTTCTCATTCCTAAGAAAAAACTAGTAGATAATTACACTTGAAATGTATCTGTAAGTGACTTTTTTTTCTAGGTGAAGTCACATGGCTGTTTAGGCCCTAGACTAAAGCTTAGCATCTTTCATGGCATCTAGTGCAAAATAAATAGGCTCATGGTAAGCACCATTCCAGAAAGTACTGAGTTTCTGGTCATGTTTTGTTTGCAGCCACACATATAGAGTTTGAGAGGCAGCCAAGGAACCCACTCTGTTGGGCACTTGTCTCTGTTTTACTGTGCCACTCTATTGTAGAACAATTCTTGTTTAACCTAACATGCCTTACAGTGCATTGATATGGAGGAGAGTTGCCCATCTTGGCATTACTGCAATCTGCAAAGAGAGATCTGCTAGGAGTTGAAGGCCAAAGACAGCCCAGACTCAAGCTCTTTTATGCAGGCTGATTTGCAGAGGAGTAACCATGAAAAATTCTTTGTTCTCAAAGTAGAAAAGTGAAGATTGCAAGTACTTTCCAAGGAAAAAAAAAAAAAACGAAACGTAACAAATTTAGTTGTTAGAGACTTCTTGTACCAGAAAAGAAATAGAACTAAAACAGCATTTTAAAACGTGCATTAAATCATTAGTTTCAAATCTTGCTGGTGACTTCTCTGACAGCTGTTCCAATTAGTAAGACATTCTCTCAGGTTGATCAAGAAAAGATCATTGCTTATCCAAAAGAGATGTTGGCTGTATATGTTGGCAATAAATAAATAAATCTGAGGTATGTTACTTATTTCTCAAGTAAGTTAGGATTTTTTTCCCTATGTAGAAAGTGTTTTTAACTATAAATATTGTACTTTAAAATCGAGAACCTGTTGTCCACAGTCTATTACTGGCTTTCTTGTTATCTCAAGAATCACTGCATGTAACTGTAGTTTACCAAACGGCTGACATCCTGGGAAGGTTATATTTGGATTTCCACTATTAACTTCCATTTTCTCATGCTTCATCTTTCTTCAAACCTGTAGCTCCTTTGGGGTGAGAACTTTCATATTTGCCTTTAATGCTGAGCATTTGTGGGAGAGCTTGAAGGAGTAGGGCTGCTTGTTACAGCAGCCCCCAAGTGCGGAAACGTTTTTATCAAACACTGTCATCTTTATTGTAGCATTTTACTATTCCTGAAGGCTATTTCTCTATTCAATGCCTTTACTTTGGACAATGCTAGAAATTGTGTTACCAGAACAACCACAAAACAGCATTGTGCTTTAGTAGAAAGCATTTTGGCGATCCTGTCTTCCTGAAGTAACTCTGGTATTACTTAATAAAGTGATTTCCTCTTTCATCCCTCATGTATCCCCACGTGGACGTCACCAGCAACATTCCCATCTGAAGTGCTGCTTTGTAGCATAACACCTTTTTATTATTTTTGCTCTGGCCCTTGCTTTTCAGCATGTTCACGTTGACAGTTCTCCCTTCTCCAGGCTGGAATAAAATACCAAATGGATTTCCATTTCAGTCCTGTGAGTTAGTCGTAGCTGCTCATGTTGGGCTTCCAGATGTGTTTGTAGTATCTCATTGATTTCAACAGCTTTGGAAATCAGCCATGCAGTGTTACACCCTTTGAAATAAATATCCTGCTTTTAGAAAGTTACTCCAGGACCACCTTGCACAGTGCTCTTTTTCATAGACAACATAGATGCCCGGAGGATTTCCATGCATGGCATCTGTGTGACAGAGCAAAGAATAAAAAATAACAATACTGCCTAATTTGTTGGGAAGACAGAAACCAAAGAAACAGGACAGACTTGGACAAGATCTTCTACATGCTTTCACGTTAGAAAATCCACCTGGGATACACGCTGATACTGATCTGTTCAATATCAGTCCTACAATTATCCTGTCTATTGCTTTTCTTCCCCAGATGGCAGCTTCACCAAACGTTAGGAGCATACTTTGCTGTGGACTCTTTCATGCTGGAGGGGACAGACTCAGTTTTTGTATTGCACAAGACATCTGTTATTGGCACACTTCATTACAATTTCAGGTAGAGTGTAAGACCATTGTGTTACACAGCGTGGAGCACAAGCAGTACCTGAAATAAAGTATGCATGGTAATAATATTAAGGCAGGTAATAACATGTAGTACACTGTTCCTTGAAGATAAGCACCTTCCTTAAAACAATAGTGATGGAAACAGCATTGACTCTTAGTGGTTTTCTGTACAGGATCTATGTTTCTGTTTTAAATGGTATGTGAATACTTACTCTATTACTGTCTATCTACTGGAGGCTGTGTCTTATAGCTATCTAATAAACCACTTCTGCTTGGAATTAGCCAAATCTGTTCATAACAGATTACCATCAATAGCTTTTATAGAGGTGATTATCAGTTTCAATTGTCTGCCAAGTGGCATTAGGTTTAGTGTTTCCATCCGCCTAGTCATTAAGCACATGTCAAACTCAAAGTAGTTGGTAATTTCTGCAATTAAGATCACCATTATTGTTTCCTTTACTTAACAAGGAGTCCAAATTACATGGTTGAATATAACCACCATTTGTTCCCTCCCGACACTTAGGGTCTGTACTGCAGAATGGTGTTAATCCTATGGGAATATGCAGTTAATAACATATCTGAAGATAAAGTTTTCTACTCTGATCTTAAGAGAATGTATTTTCTTGAAGGCAGCGATTTTGAGGAAAATTACAGATATCAGTCAGAGGAATCTCCTGGAATCTTAAGAACAAATAAACTAAAAACTGCTGCTTAAATTTATGTATATGAATAAGGAGATAGAAATAGGAAAAACAGTTCTATACAGTCAGATCAAAACCTTTTTTATAAGAAGAACTGAGGAACTCAAAAAATGGAGAAGGATTCATGAATATTCTCAGGAGAGAACAAGCAAAGCCAAGGAAAAGCACTGCAGGGAGTTGGTGAACAGGAATGAGACTAAAACTGTAGGAATTCCTTGGTCAGTTTGTACAGGACCTGGTATGGAGTTCATTCCCAGCTTCTAGAAGAGTTTCCTACTGATTCCTTCAGTAACCTGAAGTTTATTTCCAATTCTTAATTCTTACTGTTCTGAGCATTATACTATAAAGTATATATATTCGTTCAGCATGACCCAATTCATCTGACGTGTTGCACTGTGAGTTTGGATGAGTGATGAGAACAAGTCAGCTGGTATTGCATTTACCGCTGGCTTCTATTAATTAGGATGAATATTCATAATTGCAGATGACAGTTTCCTTCAGGGACTGATAGCTGTTTGATAACTTCTAAAATAGTTGTTCACTGTTTTTCACATCTTCAAGAATGGAAGTTTAACATAGTAAACAATTACATGGCAGTAAGAACCAAGTGTTAGTGGTGCAACACCACAGGGACTCCCAGAGGAAAGCTAGTAAATCGTTTCTACTTAACAGTGGTGCCTCTCTATGTAAAGCAAAACTAGGGAGGAAGGTGGTATCACTGCAACCTTTTCTGCTTGTTGGTTTAAGCCCAGCTGTAACGTTATTTAAATGTTGGTTTCTGGATTTGATTGAATGTGTCTTTATTGAGAGACGCAGTTCTCTCGTATGAATGTGACAGGTTTTGTTTTTTTTCCAAGAGAAAACAAACCTATTCAAGTCACTTAAAGAAATGTGTAAAAGCCACAGTGAATTTAATTTAATCTGAGTGTATGTTTAATTACCTTTAAGGCACTTAAGGGATTTTGTTGATTCACATATTTATTAACAGAGGCTCTTTTAGATCCTGCTTCATGAATGTATGACCTCTTCAAATTAAGAGTAAAGCTTTGTGTCTGTTCTCTCTTTTGGCCAAATCTAGTCATTCCTGGAACTGGCAATGTGGGGTACATAAACTGCTGAGGACTCCAAACCCTGCAGAGCTAGGAAAGCACCAGGTAGAGAAAACCAGATATAGTGAAATAGAGGAGGTGATGTGTTTTTGCTTGGCTGTGCACCCTGCTTTCCTTCCCTGCAGGCGCACCGCTTTGCCCCAGAAGCACTCACTTCTGTCTTGTGGTAACTACAAGCAATGCCGCATTTGACTGGGAAGATTTTTCACTGTGAATATTTTTTTGAAGGACGCAGATAATGTTTTCAGTCAAATATAGAAAATGATATTTATTTATCCCAGACATAACTATGTACGCTTTAACTTCCAATTTAGATAGAAAAAGGGGAAAAAAAATCCACAAAAACTATTACTCTTCCAAATTTTGAAAATATGCATTGGTGCTCTCCTGCAACATGTCCATTCATAGCAGATATATTTCAAGATAGTTCAAATATTAAGTCCAGCATTAGCTCTTAAATTTGTTTTGTCTGCATAACTGCAGTCACTGGGTGCATGCGCATATGAACACATACACGTAAGCCATGAATGCAGGCATCTTAATGGATTTCACAGGCATGAAATGTTTCCACAAATGTCCAGCATCCTCAGTCTTATGTAGATTTAAAAAAAGTTATTTTATTCTTATTGATAACATTACCTAGTCCCTTCTATCCACCAATATTATCGGAGATAGTATAAAGGGCTCTAACTGAAGCATACAGAGAAAGAGAGATAACTGGAAACAAGGTTTATTCCTCAGCAAAACAGTGATGTTTTGATTGGCTGGTACAGCTCAGCTCAGAAAATCCTACATGCCAAAGCATTTGTGAACATGAAAAACCATAGCATGTGTTTGAACAGTTCCAGTGACCCTGTTTGGGGTAAACACGAGGACCTAATTAAAGTGCTTGTGTTCCAAGTGAAGTTCATGGAAAGGGGCTGCTCCCACTAAAGCCAGGCTCTTCCAGTGACTTCCACAAGAACTGGCCAAACAACCCTTGTGGAGAGGATGGATGAATTCCAGTCCTGTTGGGTTAGTAAAATCTTACTTCAGAGCCAAGAATTTGTAGGATAGATTAAGATGAGATACCAGTCACTGTAAAAAGGAACTCCAGCACCAAGAGTGCCTTTGTGGCAAAGCTTAGCTTTACTGAGGGACTACGTAGGAAATATGCCTCTCCCTTCGACCACACACTGTAATTTCTCCCTTAAAGCAGTGTCGCATCTCTTTATCGTGGGTATAAATATTGATAAGGCTGCTCTGTCAGGCAGAGTTGTGTAAGTGAACTGGAGAGGGAGGGGGTGCGGGAGAGCGGCCTGGGCCCTGACGAACTGCAGACATAGCAGGCCTCTCAGGCACTTGTTACAAGCACATAAACACTTGCTGTTTCAAGATATGGGAGAAGGGCAGCAGCTAAAAACAAGCTAAATCAGAGGGTCTGTGTGACTCTGCTATTTATCAACTCCTAATTAACTGTTAATTTGCTGGTCTTTAGGTTCAAGCACAGCCCTAATTCATCACAGGCAGCAATGACAATGTCAGAGCTGGGGGGAGGCACTCTGCACAGCACTTTAGCTCTCCTTTCATTAACAAAAAAACATTATGTGAAGCAATTCATATTGCTGTCTGCAGCGGAGATAAGGCTGCATGTAAAACAGAGGAATATTCCAGCAGAGCTCACGGGGGACCAAAATGTGTGTGAGCTGGCAGCTGGCCTCCCGCTGCCACCCGGGCAGTGGCCTCTGCTGCACAGACCTGTTTGGGGACAGCCACTGATTTGAGCTGTGTTTTCTGGGTGTACTGTAGAGTTAGTAACCAAAATAGTCTGTAAGAGCTGCTATAAAGAATTTGCTCCAAGGAGAGTCATGGTTGGTTGGTTGTTCTTTGTCCATGCACAGAAAATGCTCAGGGGCAACTTTTTAGGGCTTTTTTTAAAGCGTGTTTTGACTGCAGCTTTTGCATACATGCCTACAATCTCATCATATCGTCTTAGAAAAATCTCTCTCCAGCCATTTAAGACCACCTTTTCTTTCCAGAAATGTTGCTTTTGTGACCCAATATAATCTGGTACCTCTCCACGTTAGGATTTGATCCATTGGTACCTGTCCAATGCAGTGTGCTGAGCAGCTCCATTTGGCTGATGGCTTCAAGGTGTGCTGGATGGGGTTGGCAGCCGCCAGTGCTGCAGGCGTCAAACCATGGGAACCATCCTATATATTGGCCACATGCATAGTGTTCAGCACATGCATAAGCGAGGCTGGGAATGCTTGTGGCAGGAAATGGTTTGCATTGTATCTGCAGCATTTGTGGCACTCTGTAAACAGCTTTTAATAGTAATGTATGTTTGCTTTTTGTTATCAAGCTGTGTACTCCCTATTTCTCCCTAGTGCTGTGATCAGTGCTGCCATCTCCACAAACCTGCCATACACATTGCTGAAACTATCATTTTCACTCGTTACCAAAATTCCTTACAAGTAGCAACAGCAGAAGAAAAATATTCTACCCAGAGAGGCTAAAATGAGGAAGACTTTTAACACAGAGGCCTCATAGAGAGCTCGTGACATTTACACACTTTGTGTCACTTCATATCCCCTTGTTATAACACCTAGTTAATGTTTTCCCTTTATGGTCTTCCGGGCATAGAGCACCTTATTAATGTCAGGCCTCCCGCTCTCCCAGCCAGGACTGGCTGCTGCCTGCTGAAATGAGCCCTCCCTTCCAGCGGATAATGATTTTGGGAGTGCCTTGAATTAAAGTTAACAGGCAAGTTACACTAGTTAAAGTGCTTTTTGTGTTCTGATAACAGAAAATGCTTCATTGTTTACACCAAAATTTGGCAGAATGCTGAAGTATTTACTGCAGCCTTGGGAGCTGAGGTGCTGCTTGGCAAGGATGGCTGTTATATTAACACTTGAAAATCACCTACTGCACAACAGGAGCTTTTCACCGTGATTTCAATAAGCTCATCTTCATTGAGGTGACCTATAAATCCAACACTTCCCCTTTTTTTTCCCTCTGCAGGCTCATGAATTTGGGAAAAGTGATCTTGAATTGTAACAGTGTAGCTCACGCTCGTATTTGCAGTTGGACTGGTTTAGCCCAAATACAAATGACCAAATAAAAAAGGATGCTACAAGAATAAAAGGCAGAATGGTTTGTTTTTCTCTAGGGTTAGTAGGGGTAAATTGGAAGGAAGAGATGTTGATCCACAAATGCACTATAGAATGATTTTGTAATTTATTGACTCACTTGGAGTTGTCCACCCCATCTCTTGCAGCTCTCGCTTCTGAAGGATGGATAGGCTGCATAGGAAAGAGCCCAGAGGTGCTGAGTTTTAAAAGCCTTGTGTATATAGATTGCTACTGATTGTCTTCTGGGTCAATTAACGTGAAAAGAAGATAATTATTACACTTATCAATTTCCTTAGATTTTTGTTGAATTATTGTTTTTCAAGTTGTGTTGTTT
The DNA here is from genome assembly GCA_028571105.1 of Tragopan temminckii. Taxonomy (NCBI): domain Eukaryota; kingdom Metazoa; phylum Chordata; class Aves; order Galliformes; family Phasianidae; genus Tragopan; species Tragopan temminckii. The sequence continues at coordinate 5,401,231 of JAOWBP010004220.1, forward strand.
TTTTCAATCAGAGTAATTTGTTGGGCCTAGGCTGCATATACTTTGCAGCCAAAAGTGCTAAATGCATTGCATAAATGCAGCTGCATTCAGGAACTGCAGATATGTCCAAAGATTGTAAAGCACTGCTGCAATGTTTCAGTGGATGATTGTAAATCACTGCTGCAATGCTTCAGTGGATCTCTGCAACACTCCAGCATTCAGAGTGCACTGCTGACTTGTCCTGAGCTCTGTGAAAGATGAGGTTCCTCTAGCAGAGCTCAGAGCTCTCGTCATTTCACTGTGCACACAAAATTAGGGGTAGTAGCTGGGCAAGGGCTGTAGGACTGTGACTGATAGAGGAAAAAAATCTGTCCTCTTGTGTATTGTTTCCATATGGTGTTGTCAGTGAGCCCAGGAATGCTTTACTGACAAACAACTACACTGCACTAAGAGATGGACTGATTTAGTAAGAAAAAAATGGGAGAGCAGTGTTGTTCTGTTATTGTGATTGCTCATGAGACACTCCATTCAAGCCCTGTTGCAGCTCCGTCTCTAAATCTTGTCACAGGCAGTCAGAATGATAGAGCTGAACTGCCCCACTTCCCATAGAGGGAATCAATGTTTTCAGAACAAAGCTTGTTGTAGTGGCAGAAGTATGTGGCTCATTTGTAGTCTTGTGAAAATGATAAATGGCTTTGCACCTTCACAGGAAGGAAAAGCATTGCTTTTGGGGAATTGCCATCCTGCAGCAAATTGCCAATGGGCTGTGAAGGTGAATACTTGCCCCCGGAGCCTGCAGGCAGCATGCAGGCTGCTCATTGCCATTGCTGGGTGCTGTGGACTTTCACACGGGTGGAGTCTATGAATCTCCGCATTTTGGGACCAAAGCGAACAAAGACACATATTCATCTCACAGACACTTCGCCCTCTTTCTTTCTACAAAAAGACATGCACTACAGTTTTTTGACTCCAGAAAGCTGGATACACCTGCGTACAAGGACTTCTTGGTGGTCCCTGGGTGAGCAGCATGTGCAGGCGCTGTTGTGTGTCTCCTCTGGTGACCTGGAAAAACAGCAGTGTTTCCTTGTGCTTGCAAGCACTCTAGAAAGTCCCTCAATGTTTCACCAAGGGTTCGGGAGGCATATGGGCATTTCCCCAAACCTTGCTAGAAGCCAGCTCACAGCTATGGCAACAGAGAGGTTGGGAGCAGATGGATACCTGATTTATTTGTCAGCTACTCTTCTTATGAAACTGGTCAGTTCACATTTGCACTTTATTATTGCCATGTATTGGTGATCTAGGTGAATTATGAATCTTGCCTTTGTTTTAAATTAAAGCTTAATGTGGAGACAACACATTTCTTTGCTCTTGCAGTTACATCATTTATTACTCATTAATTAGCTACGTTTGAGGATGTGGAATTATAGTAAATTGTGCTTTCCAAATAATCCTTAGTTAAGATGTAAAATGACAACTGCTCTTTAGTGGTGGAAGTTATTAAATTGAAAGAAAGAAAGAAGTCTCCTTAAATGACTGTGAAAACCCACAGAATGCCATTATAGAAAGGAAAAATAATCGACTTTCTTTGTGTTCTTATGCACTTGTGCCTTCTTTTCCCATCCTACGTTTCATTAGGGTGCCAAGCAGACAGTGAATTGCCAATAGAGTATAAAATACAACTATGTCCAAATAAGCCTCTGATTCATTTTGATGACAGATTCCATCCTCATAATGGGTGCAGCCCACTTAACGCAGCTGTCGACAGCCAACTATTATGAGAAGTGTATGAACAACATGACTGCTGTATCTTCTCAAGTTCTATGAGATAAGTCCTCCATTCTCCCTCTCCCCTCTCAGACTTGATGTATATGCAAATATCCTTCCCCGAAATAAATGTTTGCTTGATGGCAAAATAAGTTAATGAGTTCCTAGCTGATGAGTTCCAAGTGAAATGGTTTTCTGTACGGTAATGCCTCAGCCATGTGTATGTAACCTGAGGAGTACTTACTTCTGAAAAAGTACATTCTAACAGGAATTTTTCTTCTTCCATGTTTTCCTGAGTCGTGCATCTCTGTGGTTTATGTCAGAGGATATGAAAGCTGACTTCAATAATTCAATCAGAAGAGGTGGAGACTGGCCCACCATAGCTCAGCTGGGACTTTGGGTGCCTCCACAATTCCTGCCCTAACTGAAGCATGTTCTAGTGCTAAAGTGCCTGTATAAAGTGCTGCCCTGTGACCGTGGATAGACATTCCTTTTCAATGTCATCAGGGTCCCCACGACTGTCTGTACTTCCCTGGGTAATCAGTTCAGGTCCCCCATCTGCCTGCCCCATTCCAACTATGGAAAACAAAATGATTTTTATGACACTCTCCCATAAGATAAATGGAATAATAAAATTAGATAAATAACATGATTACTAAAAAAGCTATGTCACTTAAATGAATAATATAAAAAAGATCCTTTACAAGCTGCTAAAATTTTGTACTGAAAAGCTGTATGTCCAACCAAGCAATTAGATCCTCAAATTTGCCTGATTATTTTGACTGATTCTTTGTTTTCTCTCTACAACTCTAGATCTTCTTTACAGTGACACTTCAATATATCAAAATGATTTAAGACCTACTTCATCATCACATTATCCCTTCAATTGACCAGAGCTGGAGCCTTCACTGCTAATTCATTTGTCTGCTTCAGGAGAGGAAGAGTCCCCTTAAGCTTCCTTATCTTTCCTTTCAAGTCATCCTGAGACTAATCTAGACTTCCTGAAGGCCCTCTTTGTAAATGTGTGCTACATCTGGCTCTGTGATGCACTTGGATTGTGAGTTCTTGAATGCTGTAATTAACAGACTCAATTAACAGTGACTTGAAGGTGCTCGGCATCTTGGACGATTGATCACCAAGATTGGGAGCAGAAAGGTGTCTTCTCCTAAATCATAAAGTGTCTGTTTCCTTTAACAGTGGACAAATTCAGGTAATTTCTTCTGTGTTGTCCACAGCAAGTGCTTTAATCTCTGAGAGTCATGAGGTATGACATGAGGTATGCTTGCTCCTTGACCTAAGCTGGATTGCTGCTCTTCTCTATGCCTTTTCATGCCTGATTTCTTTTTATGTCAAGGTTAAAAGTCTTTTCTTTCTTTGTCAAACAATATTCTGTATTGCTGACGGGTAAGAAAATTGCTGCGATGTGCTCCTTTTTGATTATGCTGGGATTTGAGCCTGGGAACCAGTGTGTGCTAAATTCAAGCAAGCTCTGTGCCAACTCAGTTTGCAACAACTGGGGAGCAAATATGGGTGCATTTGGAGCAGGGGTAGGCACTGTGTTTATCTATTAGCTTTCATGAGTGAGCATGGCAAATAAAATAATAAAGACAATGGTAAAAGGGTGCTACCCAGCACATCTGGTAGTACAAGCATTGCTGCTGCCTATGCCATGTGCCATCCAAAGCTGCCCGTGTCAGGGTAGCCTGGGAAACCTGGAACTAATCTGTGACTTGGCTTTGCTTTGTGATTGTGCTGTGAGGGTCAGCTGTAAGGGGAGAAGGTTTTAGTAGCTCTGGTGTCCTGATTAAGTTTATCCTAGTGGGATTGCATAAAAGAAAGATTGAGAAGTCTGCAAGAGCTGAGTGTGGGTACGTCAGCACCCATTTCCAGTGCCAACCTTGTTGGGTCTTCAGGTGCTGCGCCAGAAGGGAATTTCCATAGCCTTTTGAAAACAGGAAATGTTGCATAGATTAACTTGTTCTTGAACCAAGGTTCTGCAGATGAATCTTGCTTGATTCAAGGTGATCTGGTTTGACTGGCACCTGATCTGAGTTTGTGTCCTGCCTTTGTGGGCTACACGAAGTCTGAATCAGAGAGGAGGAGTGAGAGACCTTTCTTTTTAACTCCCTAGTTACAACCTCCCCCAGCTCAAGAAACTCCTATTAAATCCATACCTCATGTTAACTGTGAAAGTTGAAGGAGAAAGCAGGATTTTCATCTCCTCCCCCACATCTGCAGATCTTCAAGTGAGAATCATGGAATCATTTAAGCTTGGAAAAGACCTCTAAGATCATCTAGTCCAACCATTAACCCATCAGCACTGTGCCCGCTGGGGCTGCCATCCAGCACACCATGTATCCACAAAGCCCTTTTGGCACCTGTGCATCCTGGTCACTGTGAGCTTGGGTCTTTCTGCTGCACTGCTCCAAATGGGAATACACAGTCGTGTTTGCATATGTGGAGTGCACTTAGAACTATTGTTAGTAGGATCAGATTAGATGTAATTTTATTTTAATGGGAATGTTTATGCTGAAACATCTACAAGTACAAAGAGCTACAAATCATATCTGCCTTTAATTAATTCTCTTGATAAATCAACTTCTCAGACTGCACCAAATTACCTTAATGAGGAAAAATTCTTGTTTATATCAACAACATTAACCAAATGTGGGCTGTTTATAGCGATAATTCAACAATGTCCTTCAAGGAGCACAAACAACAATGATGGATGTTTAGGTTGTGTCGTTCTTTCTGTTCTTTTCCCTACCATCAAATAAATAATGTGTTTGGTTTAAAAACAAATGGCTAAGAGGTAGTATTGCTGAAGGGGAAATGGGCTAAATGATAGCACTAAATTATTTGCTTAGGTAAGTGAAGGTCCCACCTAGTTTGAGAAGGACCTTTTATAAATCAGACTCATCCTGAGGATTGGCTTTATTTTAGGGATGCTTTGCTTGATGCTACTTTAGAAACAAAGTAAACTTCAGGTAAAGCTGAGAGGGTCTGAGGAATTCCCCCTTCCTTCCAGTACCAGGGAGTGACCCACTCCCCCCATGCACCTGCTGGCACCTTGCAGGACCTCACAGATGGAAGATGTAACTTGCTTTTCAGCACGTGCCACCGCCTTTCTCTCCATGCTAGGAGAGCACGTGTGCACTGTGGGTACCAGCACCTGCCAGGGCAGCACCGGGCAGAGCAGTGCTGCCAGGTGAGATGTGTGCCTGCCTGGTGGAACATGGCAACTCAGCTGGGGGTGTGCTGGTGATCCTGGCTTAGCTGAGTGCTGTGTCTTTTGGGGCTGCTGATTTAGGGCTTCTGATGTCAAGCACGATACTGCGCCTGACTGCAGGCACAGATTTTGAATGGCAGTTCAGGTTTGGGTGGTGGCAAAGGAGGAAGATGCTCATAGAACAAGATATGAAAAAGTTATTGTGGTACAGAAACTTGTGAGGAGAATGCAGTCCTTCCTGACGGTGTAAGGCTGGGGCACAGGGCTAACCCTTGGGGAGGATTTTACTGCCTCGCTTGGTCTCTCATTTCTTCTTTTAAACTACAGCAAGGAAACTCTACATGGGTCTGCTTGTGATTAGGGCTAAGCAGGACATGCTCAGCAGACATTATTTTCTAATGGACTTTGTGTGTTTCCCTGCATTTTTGGAATTGCTCTTTCCGACATATTTGCTCTTTGAAATCCCTTTCCATTTAATTTCTTTCACCTAATTTGTCAGCATGATTTAGAAAGCATTCACTGCATTTTTCTTTAATTGGAATTCAGATATTTGGGGTTTATTTGGAAGGCATGCAGTAATTTTAAGTGGCCTGTTTAAGTTAGCATCCCGCCTCATGGGTATTTGCCTATATTTATGAAGGAGGGTTCTTGCCCGTCGTTGCTTGGGTTTTACCCCAACGGTTTCTGGAGAATGTCAGTATAAGAAGGATGCAAACATATATTTGATTCATCGGTTTTTAAAAGTTGAATGGACACACCAAAGAAATATCTTTCATCCAGCCTTGTTCATTGTATTCAATTATAGATTGCCACGCTCACCATGAAAATGGCATTTTCTGTCTTCAGTTTTACAGCGCCGTTGAATTGGTGTGTCTTTGCAAGCATTTCTACTTAGATATAACTAAAAGCTGTATTCATCCCAGTGAGCCGTAGGTTTTTCATAGCAAAGAGGCCACATTTGAAACAAACTCTTAGTCTTGTTGTAATGTTATATATATAGGGGAAAAGCATCCCTGTTAGAGCAGCACGGCCACCAATGAGAATTATGCTTTTCCTTTCCTTTCAGTTTGCTGTCCCTTTCCCTTTCCAAAACAGCTCAAGTCATTCCTTGGGAAAAAAAAAAAAAAGAAAAGAAAAAAAAAAAAGAGTTTTTTATTTAATAAATCAAACTTGAATATAAATAACACTTTGCAATTATGAGTGTTTAAATTCCAAATTTTTTAGGCTAATCACTTTCAGAGACAAACAAGAGATTGAATTTATATCGCCTGCAGTTGTTATTGGAAAGGTATGCTTAGAGATTGCTAAATGAAGTCAGTCCCAGTGCAATTATGATCACTCAAGCATGCTTTCAACGTATCGTGCCAAATTAGGTAGATTTGAGCAATTTGACTTCCTGTAACAAATCTCCAGGGCACTTTTGAGAAAGTACAGACTGTTTACAAACACTCTCAAGTTTCATGAGTAACTCAGCGCAGCAGCAGCCCTAGCAGCACACAAGCACACACCTGTCAAGCTGTGACAGCACGGGCTTCTCATGCCACATGTGCTGCAGAAAGACCTCACTCTCTCCGTTTTGTTATCCTTTATTTGCAATTTAAAAACTGAAAGGCCACCAAAGTTTTAATTACCTCGGACTCAGGCTTTTGAAAACCAAAATGCTACAGGCTGTTAAATGTAAATATTGCCAGCTTGCTTTCTTGCATTTCTTTCCTTGAATTATTTGTTGTTGTTGTTGTTGCCAGAGGTGAACTTTTTACTCTCTCTAGCACAGAAAAAGCCAGCACACTGAGTTTGTGTATCTGGACTACATACAGTGGTTCTCAAGAACTGCTGTTGCTCTGTTCTGGATCCAATATAGATGGTCACTACCTCTGCAAGAACATCTCAGCTGTGCTGAGCTGCTGCTGCTGTGCTGCTCACCGCTGTGCTGCAGCAGAAGCCCTTTGCTGCTGAGTTTGTGTACGAGGAGTCAAAATGCACTGCTCTGAAAAGCACTTCTTAGGGTGCAGTAGGGTGGGTGGATGGGTTAAGAGCAGCCAAGAAGAGGGGAATGCTTCCAAGCCCTTCCAAAGCTCTGTGTACACACTCACATGGGTCCATTCTGCAGGAGCAGAATGCAGTTACCTCAGTGCTTTGTAACAGCTACTTTTCTGTGGGCCACTGAAAAGCAAAAATCAGCAGTGCTAGGTGGGATCCTCTGCACCTGTCTGACACCTCTTCTGGCAAACTTGGAGAGGAGGAGGGTGAGTGTGCACAGTTATCCTACTGCAGTAACCAGCTCATCTGCTTGTAATACCCATCCCTTTTACAAAGAAGAATGTAAAGCTCTCTGAAATGCTCTGGCAGCTGGGATTTTTTGCTCAGTTCAGTTTAACTGTTGTAAGGGCTTGACCTGGTGCAGAAAACAGGATCTCCTGGGGGGCATTCCACTGCCTCACTGTCTTGGCCTCACCAGATAGCTCTCTGCCACTGCTCACCATGCGCCCATGCAGTTGGGTTTGGTGTCTCAGGGCAGATCTGCTCTTCCTGCAGGTACCCTGGGCATCTGGGTTCTCGTCAGGCTGTGGCATTAATTCAAGTTTGCCCTGCCTAATGAGCAGCCTGTGCAGGCTGTGCTGGAGGCATGTCCAAGCTTATTGATCAATGAAAAGGCCCTGCAGCTAGTTGTACGATTGAAAGCTTTCTGTTCTGAGAGATACCTGAGGCTGCTGCAGCAGCGGCTGTGCATGGTTGCAGCCCAGAAGCAGTCCCTCGGGGCTGTGTGTGGGGCTGCTGGGTGCCCAGAGCAGGCTGGATGCAGTGTGTGTGGTGGACTGGGGCTTTTGCATCTGCTGGTTTTGTGCCTGCTGCCCACTGGCTCTGTTCCTGTGATATGAAACATTGCATTTCAGCAACAGCGTAGTAAGTTTTCTGCAGGAGCTGGTAATGCATCATCTGAAAGCATTTCTCCCCAGCCTTTGCCAACCAGACACTGTTTACTTTTAACTTGTATTAACAGTAATAAAGTAGAGAAAATACTTGTTATGTATAATTAAACAAGAGATTCCTAACTTTTGAGGGTTTTTTTGTTGTTGTTGTTTAATAGCTGTCATTGCAAATTTTATCTTTTCTATGTTTATGCAAATAAGTCTTCCCAATTTCAAGAACACTCAGTAATTGGAAATAAATAAGGAGTATTTATTTAAAAGTCAGCTCCTGTTGGCAGCTGAGACCCAAACTCTGCAGTGCAGAGCGGGTGGGGATGAAGCCAGCACTGCCTTCTATCCCACACCTTCTCTTTGGGACTCCAAAGCTACAACCCACTGCTTGTACACACTGCATGGGAAATAAGCACTGTCAGATAACATCTAGAGATTTTTCCAACTTTGACTGTTTTTTCCAAGAAACACAAAGGTCAAGTGGAGTGAAATAGATTTTAAAAACAAACAGGGCAACAAAGAATTAATTGCAGGTTTGAAATAACATAACGACGTTGAAAAAGAGCGAAATGGATTTGTAGCTTGAAATCTTATTTGAGATTATTTATGTTCATCATATTTCTGCTTGTAAACAGAGATTAGAGCATAAACTTAATAAATCTCCCACTAAGGCACAGAAAGGCACATGTGCATTGCTAATGTTTTAAAGGTTCCAGTAAAAGCTCTAGTTTTCACTAACAAGCAGACACATTTTTTGTAGTGAAAGCCGAGTAGAAAATACTTTCCTGTGAATTAATGAGCTAATTTTTGGATTACGCTCACAGCTGTTACTACATGGGCTGGCTTTGGTCATTGTAATACATTGTGATAGTCCCCCTAGTAACAAGCAGAGCAGCCCCAAAGCTCCGAGCAGTTCAAAGCTTTTGATGGCACACAGGTCCTTGAGGCTTCCCGGCACCCGCTCGCTGCGATGCATGCTCTCCATCCGAGAGCATCCACATGACAGCCGTTTGCAGGAAGGCCTGCTGCAGCAATGCTTTCAAGATGTCAGTAATCAGCTAACAGCAGACATTACAGCCCTTGCCATCCAGGTTTGGGGATTTCTGCATTCCTTCAGGAATGATCAGATTTAATCTCAGTCATATAGAGCACAGGCTCTCTAAAAGAGATCCAGGCTTGTCACGTGCCACGCTGTTTTCTCAAGCCAAAAATAAATGTATATTTTTTACCTCCAACTTCTATGTTTCATTCACTGCAGTGGTTGAAATACAACATGGGCCCCGTGCTGCTGAGCCCAGCCCAGCTGCCCTGTGAAGGGCTTTAAATGGGAACGGGCTCCAGGAAAGGCCTGGAACACTGACCTGCGGCTCCACTCGCTTCGTGAATGGTTGGGATTTGTCTTTCTGCTCCAAACTTTACTTCTAGGAGCCCTCGGGTCCCCTTCATGCCTTATGCATTATACACTTTCCATTAACAGATGCCACATGTTAACAGCTTTAATAGAACTTATTAGGTTTAATGGGATGGCGGTAGGGAAGTAGCAAGCAGGATGATGGATAGTTGCAATTCATCCATTAAGAAAGCTTACTTTAAAAGTCTTTGTCGGTGTTTTACCTGTGTTTAAAGCATCTCTAAAGCGATCAATTAGCCAAGAACTTTTAAACAAAATTTAAACCTCAGAGCTGACTTGCAGCCTAACAGAAAGCACCAAAGATAAATGACTTGTGTAGCGCCTCGGCATTTAAACTAATGTGTGTGGGGAGGGTAATTGCATCGTTTTATAGGCTTTCATTTACATAAAAAGGAAATCAGCGCTTGACATGGAACAAAGTTATGTGAGAAATAACCGCAATTTGCTGGACTGCGCGCTAATAAAATTCTGTTTGTTTAAAATGAGACGGCTGTTTTCACAAACTGATTGTATAAGCAAGGACAACTATTTTATGATCTGTGCTTTTTTCTTCACCCCAAATGCTGTGTGTGCTGCAGTGAGTTTTGCAGTAAAATAGCTTTGGCTTTGTAAATAGCATAAAAAGGAGTGGCTGGTAAGCTACCTTGCAACCACACTTTCCCACCGTGAAATTGTCAGAAAAAAAGGTCTTATTGCATTTGAATATGAAGCACTGTGTACACTTTTGGAAGTGTACAGCTGGTTATTAAATGGAACTCTTTCCTTGCATTACCTGAGTTCTGCTGAGGTGTTGTTGGAGATGTGTAAATGTTCAACACTTCAGCTAATGTCCAATGGACTTGGATGCCACAAGCTGCTCTGCTATCAGGCTGGAACCCAGCAGGCACAAAGCACTCCTACTTCTGCCCTCTGTGTTACAGATTCTGTACCAAAATGAACACACCATTTCAGTGAGCTCTGATCCATGTTCACCTATTCTGATTTCAGACAGAGTTTTCTTGGGCAAATAGTTGCATCCATGTTTCCTTGCCGTGCATGCTGCTTGGCAGGAGGAGAACTGGGCATTAATGAGATGCAATGCCAGCGTAAGTGTAGGCAAGGGGATGTGTCTGCATGGGGGAAACAGGACCTGTAGGCAGAGTGTCAAAAGTCAAAACGGCATTCACGTGTATTTCTCTCATCCGGTTCAGCACTCCTCTAAAGTCCTGGGGATGTTCAGGGCAGAGCTCCGAACTGTCACATTCCAGCTCTCCGCTTGCAGGAAACCAATGAGTTTAAGACTCATTCCTCTTCTGAAAAGTAATTTTTATCTGTTATATTTCTGAAAGGTGCAATTGTTACTCTGGTAAGAGTGACTCTGTTATTTAAATCACAGAATATGAGTAAGGGTTTATTTATATCCAGTCAGTTCCTTAAATGGGAAACAATGCACTCGTGTTTGTTCTAATGCATTATTAATTTCAGTCTGCTGGATTTCTTTTCTTCTGGAGTATGAATCTATTGTCGAGAAAGAGCCAAATTTTGTGTATATTTAAATATACACAGATTCCCAAAGTTTGAATTTATATGATTTGTGCTCTTTGCAATGTATTTACCCAGAAAGGTTTGACTCCAGTAGAGCATCTGGTTCCCAGTGCATTCCTAGTCTCTAACCCAGCTTTGGTTTTGACAGGAGAAGACCAAGAGACAGAAGGTCATATATTGGGCCCCTGACTCAGTGGGAGGCGTGAACTGTGCTCAGGCTGCCTGCGTGCCTTCTGCTCTGTGTGCTGGGAACAGGGCAGCAGCACGTTGCACCATGCCAAAGAGCTCTGGCCCAAGGTGTCTGGTAGGGTGGGAAGCAGCAACCACCTCTGTGCTCAGAGATCTTTTGCCTAACCCACATCCTCACTGGTTTCAGGTGGGACATGGGCACCATGTTCATTTTCCTTTGTTTAATAAGCAGTGCAAAGAAGCTGCTCCTGACAAATAGGCAGTGCAGGAGCCTATGAGGTAAATGGTGTAGGTATGGTAGGCTTGGTGACTTTCCTGTATAGCAAAGGCCATATATCAGTGGTTAGAAAAAGCATTGGGTCCAGGTATCCAAATCAAACTTAGTCATCGCTCTTTTATTTTCAGATTGAATGGGGAGACCAGCAAGCTGGGACAGCTCTTCTGCTCTGTAAATGCAGTTTCCATTCACATGAATGCAAAAGTGCAAATTCAAGTAAGTTTGAGCTCTTAGCATTTATTTTTTTAGCTATCTTTCGGCCAGATACCTGCATCAAAAATCACACTACTTTCCCAAGGCAAGTCACTGCTTCTATGCCGTATCTGCAAACAATTAGTCAAAAAATGGTACTTATTTGAACTGTAATGGTCTTAATCTTCCTATGCAAGAAAACTCCTAAGCCTTGAGCCAATATTGTGACAGTTAGTTTATTATTTGATAACACAGGCATTCTGTATAACAACATTGCTCTGGATGTGAAGTGTCCTTTAATCAAGTGCAGGGCTGGAGAGAGAAATCATAGACGTATCAGTCTTGTAAGTGATAGGAAGTCATCAGCACTAATTGGTTCTGCAGAAAGCACAGTCCACACAGAGCAGCTCTTCTCAGTAGACCTCCCAGGATGCCTCTGGCAGCTGTGCGGGGCAGGACCACGACCCATATAGGACATGAGCTGTCCTGACATGCTGGAGACAAATGCTGATGATCCAAACTGAGCATCATCAGCCCTCATGTTCACAGACTTTGAGAAGTGCACAGCTTCTCACTTAGATCAGGAATCCAGAGTTGCTCCATCTATTTCTGCAAATCCTGAGCTTGGTAAGCATGGAGAAAGTGGAAGCTGCACCTGGCTGCTTCAGCTGGCATCATTCTGTGCAGACATGGAAATCATTCATTTGCTCTTTACAGACCTGGAAATTCCTGTTGTCGAATTAAGTTTTGGCAATCCATGGGGATATAAGACATACTTCTACAGACATGTTTGCTAGTAACTGGCGGCTGGCATGCAGTAATTTATACTGATTCAGAAACTGATATTGTGTAGCTCTCACAGCAAAGTCTGAAAACCTTATTCTCTGCTGAGATCCCCCCATAAATTTCTATGGCACATTTCAGTTCCCAATCTGCATTTAATTTAGGTTTAATAAGACTTTTATAATGTAGTGTATTCACTAACGCCCGTCAATTATTAAAACCTGCAGAGGATTAACAAGTTCCTGGCTCACGCCGGTAACACCTCCATGAGCTGCAGGCCTGCAGGTGGAACTGCCCTGCCCCAGCCCTGCCCCACCAGAGATGGAGAGCGGCACGGGATGTCCTTCTGCCTCCTGCCACCTTCTACCCGGCCTGGAACAGCCAATGACACAGCTGAGCTCCACTGAAATCCGGGTGGGTTTTACCTCTTGGTTGTGGGAGCCAATATTTCACCCCCTGGCTTTCCTTCACCTGCCTGCTGACGTCCTGCCACATTGCCCACACTCCTGATTAACTGACTTGCAAACAACAGACAAAACATGAGAAGTATTAGACAAAATAGTGTAGGGAAAACGTATATTTCCCTGTCAAAATATCTGGTTGGGCTGTCGGTGCAGGCCTGACAACATCTCCTAGCTCATGGCATGCAAAATGAGGATTATTTCTTGCAGTGTGGGAAAGGGATGCGGCACACCAGGCAATCAGAGCTGCCCCGACATGCCGAATGCTGCTGATAACATCAGGGCAAAGTGCCTGCCAGCAAGTCGGCAGCAGCAAGCTGCCAGAGTGGGAAGGAAAATACGATAGCGTCATCTCATTCTGCTCGTAAAATAACAGCGTGTTTTTTTACATCACCTAGGCACTAAGTAGCATTGCACTTGCCAAGCTGTAAGAGAAGCCTTTGTTTAACAACTGGAAAAGGTGCTTAAATCACTCATAAAATATTACCTGGGTTTGACAAGTTTATCTAGCAGTACCGTTGAGATCCTCAACAATGGTGTTTCCGCGATGAAAAAGAGCATTTTATACAAAGGTGGATGTTTAACTATTAAAAGCATTAATAGCAGTTTAATGTGATGCTCTCATGCTACCTGCCTTGACCCTTTAACCACTTCTGCGGGTCTGCACCAGGCTGGTGTGCAGGATGCTGTGGTGCTGAGGTTTGTGTTGGAAGGCGAAGAAAAGAGGGGATGGCAGGAGACAGGCAGTGGTTCATTTCAAACCACAGGCAGTACTCTGATCAATAGGAACTAAAACTGAGGTCCCTTCCTGAGGCAGGGAGTGCCAGAAATTCAGTGGGTCCATCACAATGAGTTCTTCACGCACAACGGGTTATCAAATCTTAGAATTTAGTCATTAAGCTGTCACTGTTGTCTGTGGCTTCCTAAATGTCATCCTTGGATTTTCCCCCCTGAGCACAGCAGGAAGGCAGTGATGAAGCGTCTTTTATCCCCAATGGGTTGCGGTTTTTTCTGCTCTCAACCCAGGGGCTGTAGCACCATGAGGAAGTCTCAGGGCCAGGCAGTAGCTGCAGGCAGTGACACTGCTGCTCTCAGGGCCATGGCGTGGTGCTGCCTGCCCGAAGCTGGCCCCAATTCATTACCCACTGAGCATGGAGGTCAAGCACTGAGCCCCGTGGTGGGGCACCTTGTGCAAAATGTGTGTCCTGGGAGGAGCCCCTGACAGCTTTGATTTTTCCCACACGCAATCTGTTGGTACAAGATGTAATCTGTGAATGAAAGGGCCATGGACGGGATGATTGGGGACAGCTGCTCCCCAGAGGCCTCCAGCAGCTGAGCTGCACTGAATGGCCGTGGCCCCGGGACAGGAGAGGTGTTAGGATACAATGAGGCACAGATGGAAGTGAACAGGATTAAGCAGTGCTGATTAACTGTAAGTATTTTTCAGCAGTGTAATGGCACTTAAAATGAAAGAGATGGGGCTAAAAGAAGGTATCTGGATGCCCATCAGCCTGCTGCAGCCCCGGGATGCCCAGGCCATGCCCCAGATGAGCACCCCATGTCTGCAGGTGCCTCTGTGCTCAACAGCACTTAGCTTCAAAGAAAACGAGCCTTGCAACAAGGCTGCCCTTCCTTGCAACAATGAGATGTGTCCCTTTTTACAGACACAACATATGATCAGATTGGGATCAGCAGGCAGGGCAAGAACTGCTCCCGTTTTTACTGAATCTCAGTGCCCTTTTTTCTTTCTTCTGCATGAAGAGGTGATTGCAGCAGGTGCTCAGGGCTTCCTGCTAACTGTCCTCCAGAGGTACAACACAGGTGTGTGCTGATAGACACACTTGTAGTGCACAGGTGAATCCTGCTGGCCTCTGGTCTGAAGACTATTTATTCACAGACTTCTCCCAGTTTAATTTATGTAATCAAATCTGAAATGCGTGGAGAATAAACACAGCACTTTCTTGATTCCTTTCTGACACAAATGGATGGCGTTCATTTTTTTTTAATTGGTTATTTTGACATTATAATAACAACTCTTAAAACTGAGCAGGTGGAAATGTGCAACTGCAAAGCAGGTATGAAGAATCCATGTTGTTGTGATTGGAGATACATGGGAGAAATTCCCAATATGCAGAATAGCAGATCTAATTTATGATGTTTTGATTAGTCGGTGTTATACAGTGGACTTTGGCTCAGACTGACAGTTAATTTTAATGAATCTTGAATACATGCTTTCTGTTGGCATATCTGTGAAATTTTTCCCTCCTCTCAACAGCTTTCCATGTTCTCCTGACATTCTGCAATGCTCTGGTATCAGAAAAAGCTGATACCAAAGTGCTGATGCTGTAGCCTAGGGAAGGTCTGCTGTTTGTGCTGGTTCTCCCCACCCCTTACAGAACCAGTTACATCAGAATCAGCCCTCAGGTGCTTTAATTTCCCTCTCAGTTTACAAAAGTGCCATGCAGGGACACTTTGTGCTTTTGCAGCTAGCAGCTGGGAGCTGTGGGCAGCTCCTGGCCCAGGCCCTGGTCAGAGATCAGCGACAGATTGGTTGTATGCTACCAAATTGCTTTTGCTGCTATCAAAACCCTCCTTGTGCTCCACCATGTACCAAAGGATTACACATAATGAAGGCTAGATGATCTGAAAGAGGAGGAAAATTGCAGTCCACTCCCACTGTGTAATGGAACGATTTCCAATTTCTAGGTAGACCTGAGCAAGTTCCTATTCTGTCTGTGCATTCATATATTCAGGGCATGCAGAATCCCCAAATTGCTTTCCTATTGCCCAGGAATTAGCAGCTACCCCATCTGGAAAAAAAAAAAATCAGTTGGATTATATGATGAACTTTCCATCTGAGGTTGTGATTATTTTGTCTTCATTATAATAGGCCCAGTGATCATTTTCCCTTACTTTAGAAGAGAAAAAGACCAGCCATTTCCGCAGCTCTGGCTCTCAGAAGTATCTGTCATTTTGCCTCCTTACTGGAAATGCCACTGCTCTGACCGAGCAGATGGTTTCAGTGCAGGCTGGATTTTGGGAGGCAACAATCCAGTCGTTGAATGCATGCAGCGCTGGATAGGAGCCAGAGCAAGGGGAGAACCAGAGCAGAGCAACTTAATAGGATTAATGGCATGATTATTTTCATATAAAACTATATATTGTTTATTTGTTTATAGACAACTTAAGATCATGAAGTCTTGTTTAATACAAAAGCTACTACTTCAGCTCTGCAAAAATACATCTTTCATTTCTATGGTTGTGTGCGGTGGACATATGCATTTTCTAACAGCTGGAGAAGAAAACCTCCCACTGTAACTAATTTGTGGTAAAGCATTCAACTGTTCATTAGCATGTTTAATTTTGCAGTTTAGAAAACAAAATGTCCCTGATCGAATAGGCCAGGAATGGTTTGGAACACAGTTTCGTAACAAACAGTTCTTCCTGCTGTGGATACTGTAATGCTGATGGTTACAGACACTTGGAGAACACTGCTTGGCAGTGGCTTTCAGTAGAACTTCAGTTTATCTACACGGGCTCTCCAGACGATGGCTGCTCTCTGCAGGAGGAGTGCTATAGGCAGACAGCATGCCCCTCGTGGAAGGTGGAAGGTGTAAAGGAATTCAAGAGTGGTACGATGCAGAGTGCTTCCTTATCTTGTCCTCTTGGGTTACACCGCTGAGGAGCAAGGCAGTGTGATTTAGTTCCTTCAGTGGCTTTAAGTCTGCCTGCAGATGAGCGGGGCATGATTGGAAGCAAGTGCTTGTTTATGAGGAGGAGCTCAGTAAGACTTGCATGCCCAAGGTGCTGTCGGTGTGGCTGACTGCAGTGCAGCTCGGCCCCAGGTGGCCATGCTGGGCACGGACACACGGATGGGACATATAGATGGGACATGCAGTCTGTATAGCAGTCAGACCGTAAGCCAGGGCTACAGGTAGAAGGGAAAACTTGTCACTAATGTATAATTTGGCGTATTACATACAGCAAATGATAGGCAAATGGAGAAAAAAAAGAGGATCAACTCTTCAGTCGTCCCCATCTTCAGACACCACAAAGAAGAAATAAGAGTCGTTTGAGTTTCCTAAAGGTGAATCAAACTCACCGTCAGCCAGGAGTCTGGCATTATTTCTCAAAAAGAGCTTTTATTTGCAGGTGGGTCCCAGGCATTTCTCCGCAGGTCACGGTGGAGATTATGTTTCAGGTCAGCAGCCTAATGAGGAGCTGCCTGCCCTGCCAGGCGAAGGAATGCCATATGGCTTTTCTTCCCTACTTAACACATTATGAAAACTAAAAGAAACATCACTTGGAGCTGTCTTGGATTGTTAAGAGTTCACAGGGGAAACAGAACTGAATGTGTGATGCGGTTTGTGAACAAATGTTAGCAAAATCAGTTTTGTACCGAGCAATATTGGTTTTCTGCTATTTAACAGATTCTGACAGTTATTGTTTAGCATAGTTTGGCAGCTTATTAAAAAGATTTGTTCTCTAAACAAGACCCCACTTAATTGTTTACCAGCATCTCCCTTTCTGTTCAATATAAGTAGAGGCAGCTTCCATGTTTGTTCTTCCAGAGCAAGGCGGCACAGGGACAAGCCCGACGGGCAGTTTGGCCTTCCAGCTATTTCCAGGGAGATCAAACTCCCGTGCATACCAGAGTTAGTTGCCTATGAATGTGTTGTGATCAAATGGCTGCAAATATGGTGCACAGGTGCTGCGCAGTGCAATGTCAGGAGGAACTACCTAAAGGCTGAAAGAAGCCAATTTGGAGAAGTAGGGTTGTTGTTTTGGGGCAGCTCAGTTGGCAAATTCTTGGTAAAATTTTTATCGTCCAAATCATAGAATCATAAAATGGCCCGGGTTGAAAATGACCACAATGATCATCTTGTTTCAAACCCCCTGCTATGTGCAGGGTCACCAGCCACCAGACCAGGCTGCCCAGAGCCACATCCAGCCTGGCCTTGCGTGCCTCCAGGGATGGGGCATCCACAACCTCCCTGGGCAACCTGTTCCAGTTCGTCACCACCCTCTATGTGAAAAAAAGACTCTTGGCTTAAAAATTTATGAATTTTCATTGCAAGCTTTGTGGAAGATTGTCTGGGGACTCACTCTGACCACGAGTCTGTCTCTCTTCTCTTGTTTTTGAATGGGGGTTGCGAGGCTGATGAAGGGATAGACTCCAGATGTCAGGGGGGGAAAAAAAGGGGAAAAAAATCTGAACCGATCCCAACAGAGAGTGCTCTGAATCAATGGCCTCCATAGTCTAACAGCCCGCAAGCCCCAGCTCCAGCCAACAAAGGCATTATCTGTGCCAGGAGCGATGCCGCTCTCCGACTGTATTTGTACTACAAGCTTATTCATATTCAGCGGAAGTGCCCTGGGTCGGTGAATGTTCAGCTAGGTAACCCCAGGGTCAGGTTTAATTTCTCTAAAAGGTGGCACATGGCAATGAGTGAGCTCTAATGATTTAGATAGTATCTATTTCACATCAAGAAGTTTCCACTCTGAACAGACCTAATCGAAAGTAATCTGAAAATTAGGGAAAATAAAAACCATGCCCACAATGACCTAAATACCTATTTCCTTGAATTTTATGCCCTAAATAACCTTGTTCCTGGGAAGTTTTATTTATCCCTTTTGCTAAATATACAATTGCCTGGGAGAAATGGTTGGTCATAATCAAGATTTTTAAAGCTGCAACTGTTAAAATATTATTGTTCTACTAAGAATTCTGGAGGGGAGAGCAGCCAGTACTGGGGGAAGTGGAAAAGGAATATCTTTAGGCTGTCAGAGCAAATATCATGTGCACTGCTGTCCACAGGAACACCATTTGTGCAGCACTGCTTTCAATTTTCTGTGTGTGTATGTGTGCATAGATATGTGTGCACACTGTACCATGTGATGGGAGAGGGCGACTGCCACAATCAGGCAGAAGGATATATTTTTTTATGGGATGCTGAAGTCTTCAAAGATGTATTCAGGTAACCCCTGCAGCCTGGGCATCACCGCACCAGACGTGTTGGCATGCTTTGCCCAGTCTTTTGTTGCACACCCGTGGGAAGCAGCACTTTTGCTGTGTTTGTGCCCTGCACAGCTGTCCTGTTCTGTGCCTTTGGTCGACCATTCCCAGGTAAAGGTGTGGTGCACTCACGGTTTGACCAGGAGATAAGTGGGCATGCAGTCTGAGCTGAGCCTGCTGGAATTTCTGAGCCCTGAGTTACTGTCAGCTGCCCACATTTGTGCTGGAAAATCTCAGGCAGAACCACGCTCACCCTCTAGTCAGGCATGCAAACCTACACCCATGGCTGAAGAGGCAGTGGTATTTGGTTTGCTAGCAATTAACATATTGAAGTATTTGTTTTGAAAAGCTAGTGATTTCTTTATGACCTTGAGCCATCAAAGACTAAGTATGCAATTAGTTTTAGTTGCAGTGAGGCATTTAAAGTCAAGCATGTGTTTTAGTGCTTTGATAAATCAGGGCATAGCAGAAACAAATTTGAAAACAAAAAATATACACAGAGTCTAGGGGAAAACCATTTCAGCTTTGCAGTCATGCCGTTTCTAAAGAACGCTCACGTCACGCAGCTCTTTTCCTTGGCGATGGCATTGTGTACCCCAGCAATGGGATCTGTGCCAGGTCTGTGCCTGCTGTGCCACACTGCCATGCTGGCAGAACCCAACTGGCCGTACGTCGTGCCGTGCTCAGCCCAGGGCTTTCTAACAGCACAGGGACATGAAGGATGAGTCATTAGTGCTGTGTTGCCTTCACATATGAATGGAGCTGTACCTGATTAAAATTTTAATACAAAGAAAAATCACAGGTTATTTGCCTTGATTAACCTTCTTCATTGGAGCTAAACCAGAGCTCCCACTGGCACCAGCCCTGGATGCATAGGTTTTGCCTGTGTTTGCTCTCCCATCAGTGAAGAGGAGGTGACACTGGAGAGCCACTGTGTGTGACCTGTCGGCTTTTCTGTAACAAAAAATCACAGGCAAAATGGCACAGAGCTTCCCTCCAATGCAAACCAATGTAATATGTCCTTAGAGGTGCAGACAGCATCTTAGACTTTCCTAAGAGGATTTTGTGGCTATTTGTCAAGAAAGAAACGCAATTTAGTATCCCTGCAGCCATGGGGATGCAGGCAGTGATGGCACAGGGACCAAGCGTAACTGGCCATGGGGAAACTGGCATAAATGGATGGGGAATGCACACAGCACTGGGGATGGCTTCTGTGGGGAAGCAGAAAGAAAGTGGGCAGTGGGAGATGACGTGCACAGCAATACCCTACGGGAAATCAAGACTCTCACTGGCACACAACAGTGGCTGTGAGGTCTGAGCCTGTCCCAGCCTCCCACTGCCTGAGGAAAAGGGAAATGAGGACCTGAAGGGTGGCATGATGTAGTCTTTTGCTGACAAAGAGAAATAAAAACTGAGAGGACAGAAGGACAAAGGACTTGATCTGTCTGATGTTCTGCTTCTATGCCTGGACTTCTGTCTGACTGCCTGCAGGCCAGTGGATGGGAAGAAGGTGCTGATGTGTGGTGTGAACCTCGCACAGATGAGTGGGAATGGGGCCGTGCAACCACCCGTCTATTTTAAAATGTTTCTTGCATTCTTCCTCTGTTACCATCTAGGCATCTTGTTGCAAAACATGGACATCCTAAACTATAATTTGCTTTTGTTGAGCTATCGATCCTGATTGTGCCTGAGATTTGGGAGTTTCCCAAATACAATAACTGTGTTTACATGCAGTAGTCAGGGAGGAAATTGCATGTGAAAGCACTCAATAAGGAGATGGTATTTTGTTGCAATTATACATAAGCCTTGTGTTTACATGGGGTTTTTAAGGAGAATTCAAAGCATATCTCCTTTTTGTGATGCATCAACAAGCATATCAAGTGATTGTTCAAAAAGCTTGTGCTTTTTGCAAAAATAGAAACCAAATGGCTGAACGATTTCCAACAGAAAAAACTTGCCATAGCAATTCCATGGTCTATTTAAAACTCCTTTATAAAACCTTTTAAATAATAAAACTCTACACTCCCTATTAAAAAAAAAGCACAACTCTACTGGCTCTCCGCGTTTCAAGTTTCTAAACATTATACATTGTAGGGCCACTATACGAAGCACGTATTTGTCCCTGCATGGGCTGTATGTTCCCTTCTTTCTCCACAGCAGTTACTGAGCTGCCCATGTTGCTCCCATTGTGCCACTGGGCTCCATAGGGCACTCACAATTTTTCTGTGGTCCCCAAGCTTGGCCTGAGCAGCTCTGGAGCCATTTCCCTCCCAGGACACGCAGCTGAGCTGCTGCTACTCCTGCTGAGCCTGAAGAGCAACGGCTGGAAGGCTCTGCTTTCCCTTGCACTGCTTGCTATAGGAGCGCTGGCTGAGTGCAACAGAACCACTCATGAGAACAACTGTTGAGTGTGCAAATGGTGGAAAATAATAAAAGAAAATAAAAAGAATGAAGACTGTACACCTTTAGGAGGAGTCTGTTTTTGGAATGAGTGATTGCAAAATAGACGCTGATCCTAAAACCATCCAGAGGATTATTTTCTTTTTCATTTCTTAATGTGCTTCTTTTCAAGGGGAAACACAACCTCCAGCACACCGGGGTCCCTCCACACCACCGCAGCTTGCTCTACATGTGTCCCTTGGATGTGCTGTGTGACGTGCATGGAACCCAAGCCTGCAGCAAGGGGTGAGTGCATAGCTGGCTCCTGCCATACACCTGCAAGGTATGCAGAGCTCATGAGCAAACAACTTTGAATCCAAAGCTCCTCTGTCACACAAACTGCAAATTGTCTTTCAAGTGCCACAAGTGCACCTTGGCCAGTCACACGGTACATTTAAAGGACACACCTCATTTTGGGGTTCGCGTTACAGTGGCCTCTTAAAAACAATTCTCTTTTTTTCTTACAGAAAAGTCTGGTAATTTAGGCTCAAAACAAACAAGTTAAACACATTACAAACTGAAACCATGCTCTTTGCACTCCCATTACAGCAGCAGGCCAGCTAACCTCATGCATAAACACGCAGATTGGCTAATTCTCTTGTTCTATAAACAGGATGCGTTGCACTGAGCGGCAGCATGGCACCTCTGCTTCAGGAATACATTCAGCTTGGCAGGCCCAGGGCAGGGGAAGGCGTGCACCGCACTGAGAGCAAACAGATGGGATTAGACACAGTTTAATCACTTACGTGGGGCTGAGCTGATTGCCAGGATCGGAGTGGTACGTGCACAAGCCAGAGTTTGGAAGCGCCTGTCTGTGTGGCACCTGGCCTGCCTGCACTCCATGCAGTGTTTGCACATCCCTGCTGATCTCAGGAAGGCCGTCAGTCTGTCCTGCCCATCTGTCTTCCCATCAGCGATGGCTGGCTGATGCTTTGTCATGGTGAGTTCTGCTGCCAGAGCTCCCATGCTTTTTTAAATGGAGGGAGGGAATGTGCGGATCATGTTCTGATGCACCAGCAAAGGGCTCTGCTATGTGAACACGAACACTTGATAAAGGCCTAGCAGCAAAGGAACAACTATGGAGAGGAAACAGAGAGACATTCTGGGTGTTGTGCTCCCCTTACCCCAGCCTGAAGCATTACTTACCCCTTTCACCCTGGTCACTGACTGTGGGAGGTGAACCACTCAGCCTCTGGCTCTGTTGCCAGTGTCGACGCAGTGACCTCCTAATACCTGGACAGTGAAGATCCAAAGGGCCCCATTGTCTCTCCCAGCCTGCAGCTCACCTCTCCTCTCTGACTCCATCTCCTTGCTCAGAGGTGCAGGTGCTGCAGGCGAGCAGGCCCACAGGGCACCATTCTGTACACCAGGGCCAGGTCATCCTTGCAGTAAATCAGAGGAAACTTCTGTGATTTAAATCTTCTGGCATATGTTTCCATGTTTAGTGCTGTTTAATGAAAACTGCTTTTCTTGTGTGCCTGCGTACACAGACATATTTGCCCATGTTTTTCCAATTACTTTCACACAGCAGATCGCATTCAAATGAGACTCTGAGTCTGGAGTGATGGTAGCTAAAAGCACATGGCCTTTTTGCATGCACTTGTGATATGCTAAAAATCTTCTAGTTTTTAACAAAGCCATGTTGTTGATAATTTTCTTTTGCAGAGGAACAGTTAGAGGGCTGAAAGTTTGGATAAAGAGGGACTCCCATAGAATCCCAGACTCAAAAGCGTAATATTACCATTGGTGTACATCAGGTGATTTCTTCAGCATGGCACAGCTGTCTGCCAATGCCAGTGCCTCCAGCACTTGCCTGAAGCACAGCTGGCTGTACGCTGAGCCCCAGTGTGCACTTTCTACAGGAGATAGATCAGATGTAGAACCTTCTTCTGCCTCAGCTGGAATTGATGGCAAAGCACGAGTCACGCAGGGAGTCCCAGTGTGCCAAGTGTCCACCAGGATGAAGCCGTGCTCGTTTCCATGATCCCCATGATCTCCCACAAGGTCTGGAGAAAGCACATGCCATTCAGTCTGTCCATAGCTATGCATTGGAGGAAAATGGCAAAGCGGTGGCTGATAGCAGTAACAGTTATCCATTGGTGAAGATATGATGTCCTTTTTAGATCCATCACTTTTTCTTTCCTCCCTTCCCTCTTTCTTTTCCCCATCAGACATTGTCTTGCTGTCTTGGCTATGATGAGTGGTTGGACTTTTCCTCTCTAGTGCTGAACTGGGGACTCTGTCCTTGCCATGGTTGCACAAACAGCATCATGCCATGCCCTTCTGTGTACCTTTAGTCAGCACAAATTGCCCACTAAGTGCTTGATTCTCCAGCCTTCTGTAGGTCATTCAGTGTGAAGCTGCAGCATACACAGGACTGGTGAGTAGGATCCCATCTATCCCAGCCCAACCTGCCAGCTGGGAGGCATGGAGTGATGCGAGCTTGCTTTCCTTGGAACCTGAGCTGAACAGCAACGTGTGCTTGTTCAAAATAGCTGTGCATTTCAAAGGAAGAAACATTTTTCTGATTGGTTTCAGGTTTATAAGTTTCAAATTCAATCAGAAAAAGCATTTCTGGTTCACAAAGCCTGACTTTCTCAGTCAGCCTCTTCCTCCAGCCACGGGCATTTCCCAGCCACACGTAGCACAGCTGGTGGGGAGCCGGGATGTGGCCAGCAGAATGAGGAGCTCCCAGCCCCGCAGGCTTGGCTCAGTGCAGCTCACAGACTGCCCTTTGCCAGCCTCCAGCCCCAGAAAGCACAGAGAAGGGACACCGGTGAAGCAGCGGGCTCCCAGCCTCTCCCAGCCTGCCACATCCCCACTCCCCAAAACTCCCTTTAGCTGTGCCATGTGCCTGGAGCAGGCGGGCACCCTGCTTGTCCTCGCTGTTAGAGCTCAGGGACCTTCGCTGCGCCACGTTTGTCTGCAAGGAAATGGGATGTTTATGTTTATTCTAATCGATACTGATGGATTACACTTTCGTTCAGTTTAGCAGCTGTTTGGACCATTTTATACCACAAAAGGCGATTAAGATCCAAAGTACTGTAGGGCTGTGTTATGAGTAAGAGCCATTTAATAGCAATAACAACGAATAATAATGTGAAGTATGGCTTTTAGTCATTATTATGTCTAGGGTTAGTTTGTTTTTCATATCTCTAAATGCATACATATATGTATGTATACATGCACAGACATATATATAAGGAATACACCCATCTGCTGATCTCTTGCTCCTTGGAGTAACAGTCTGTTCATCAGGCCTGTACAAGTCTGTACCCGCACACGTACTGCGATTAATGGGGATTCCTGAGACAGACGTGTGCATCTGGAGGGCTTCACCTGGCTCAGTGCTTGATGACTGTTCAGGGCCAGCGTGGAGATAGGTCTGAGAAAGACATTTCCCTGGATGTCTGCATATAAATAAATTGCTGCTGACAAGGAATAATTATAATAGAGGCTGGTTCCTTGTTATTGGCTAGAGCCATGAAGGAGATAATAGCTGAAAATATGGCTGTAAATGGGAGACGCTCATTTATTTTGCACAAATTCTTTAAAATTAGACCTTATAGCGAACACTAAAACATATGACTATTACATTTAAATGACTGCTTAAATCCAAAGGAAAAAAATCATGTGTTCTTATCCTGTCTGACAGGTGGCTTACTTCTGATCCTACCTCTTAATCTTCTAAGTCATGTTTTCTTTCAAACTCTGTTATTCCATTTTAAAAGGAGATTGGGTTATGTAGGACAATGTATTATGAAGCATAATGCTCACTGCTGGTAAATCAAATATATTATTGAGAAAGAAAAAAAAAAAGAAATTCAGGATCACTCTGTTGACCGGTGATACAAGAAGACACAACCATTTTCAGAGGTCTGGGAGACTGGGGTCAGACAGTCTCAATTTGCAGTCTTTGACATATATATCATTGTGAACAAGCTGTGAGCTAGAAGATATCCAAAAGATGTGCTCAGGATATCTCTGCTTCTCATGCAGCCCCTTACTTGTGCATGTAGTGTCTGTTGTGCTCTTCCTTGCAGGCACAGGACACTCAGGACACATCTGGGAGGGCTCTGTGTGACATGAGGTCCACTGGGCATTTCCATGTCTTGGTGGGTGCGTGTCAGTTCACCGCAAATGAGGTATACATGGTCACTACTTATCACAGGCCAAACAGAGCTAAACAAAGAGCTCCAAGAAATGATTGTGATGAGCTCACCTGAGGGATTCTTCTCCCTTAAACCCCATCTTCCCTCTCCTCCCAGCCAGTGCTGCTGCAAAGGAGAGCATGCTATTGAGGTACACCCACCATGACTGCACTTTAGAGACAAAACTGGCAGCAGATGCTCCTTGGCTTATAGTCAGTCCTCCAAAGTCCACAAATATCCATTTAAAGAGACAGAAAGAGACATACTAACATTGTCCCATTAGAGGTTCATAACATTTTTTGTTTACTGCGAGGCAAGCATGAATAAAAAAGAAATTCCTTGTATGTGTATGGGTGTATGGGAACTGTTGAGTCACTACTGAATCCTGATTGAGCACCTGGGGAAAGACCCGGTCAGCCCTGGGAGCACAGGTGAAGGCAATTCATCTGTGTGACAGGAAGGGGTGGAGCCTGGCTGCACCTCTCTTAGACCTCATTTAAGAGCTGACTGCCCCTGGGGGAAGGATCTCTTCCTGGAGGTCCCACCTTGGTGAAGCTTTCCTCTGCGAACCTGGAATCTTCTGATATGGGTGAGTGATCTTTTTCCCTTCCTTTATAGCCTCTTTCTGTTGTGCTGGTCCTTCCATTGTCACATCTCTGTTGTAATGCCTTTTCCACTGTGTTGATCTGTCCAATTGCTACACCTGGCTGCATGGGTTTTATGGATTTATTTCTCCCCCTGCTCCTCATTTAATAAATTAAGATTGTTAAAACTCAGGAGAAAATATTTCATGAGGCTTCTGTTGGGTAATGATTGAATTGGTGTTGTTGAATGAGAATGATAGAGGAGGGAGGTCAGGAATGGACTAGGAATGGCTGTTTTGCTATCTAGTTTAGTGAGGTACCAGTTAATTTGACCTGCCGAAGAACTGGGAGAGGGGGATTACCTGCCTTTTGTGTCAACACTCATATTAATGTTCCTTAATGCCTTGCAGATAGACTGGAGGCAGGTTGAGCAGCAAGCACTGTACAGACCTCCAATGTCAATAGCACTAGGCAAACAGTAAGTGATTTTTTTGACAGCAAATGCAGAATCTGTGGAAACAGAGTCTGTTCTTTACATCCCCAGTAATTTCTACAGGTGTAGCAGGATAACTAACCTCTGACCTGAAAATCTATGCCCTTTCCCAATGTGCCCTGTCTTACCCCATACCAGCAGCCTTTCACCTTGTGGTCCCAGCCTGCAAATGAGGAGTCTGTGAGTATTCTTCCATTCACCTCTCCCAGTCAATCTTAGCTTTTTTATTTTACTTGTAGATTTCCCTCTGTGCATGAAATAATGTTCCTGTGACAATCGCGGAGAGTGCACGTGCCTCCCACTTACAGGTCTGTTTTGACATCATTACCAAGGTATGGGGCACTTCATAATAGAAACAGTAGGAAAGATTTATGTGGATTTTTTTGTCGATGTTTGATTCTTAAAACATGCATTACCCCATTACATGTGAGATTTATCAATGTGCTTTGTGTGTCTCCTTTCTCACAGCAGAAGGGTAACCACCTGAGTGATGGCCAATTACAGTGCATGGGACAGGTCTTGAGAGAGGTGTGGGAACTGCAGTAAGGCCTGGAATTGATATTAATTATTTTTCTATCATTAAGTGTCACAGCTTTTCTTAAGCTTCTAAGCTATGTCCTACATCAAATAAAAAGGTAAATCACCATGTACTTTAGCGGGCTTTAGATCAAGGAAGCTGCCAGCCCCATGGTTCTTGCTGTCTCAAAATGGGACTCTCTGATGTTGCTTATTGCTCATGCTGCTGTATCCAGTCGAAGCATACTGGAAACAAGCATCAGTTTCTTAACTGATGTTAATTGTGCAGATAATATTTGTGACACTGTGCAGATGATGGAGAATCACAATGTTCTAGGTGATTTATCTTTTCATTTTACGCTAGATGCAGCTTGGAAGCTAAAGAAAAGCAGTGGTGCCTATGATCACACATAACAAATTGCTGAATGGGGTCACTTTCTTGACAAATTTGTGGTTAATTCAGATTTCTTCCTGTACTGGAGGCTGGTGGCCTAAGGAGCAGCCAGACCTTCCTGAAACAGGATCAAGTAGAAAGTTGCAGCGATAGATCAGGTGAAGAATTATTGAGCATCTAGATTCCCCTGGATGTTAGAGGGGGAAGAATCAGTAGTTCTCAGATGACTCTCTGATAGACGAGCCATGGTGAACGAGTCTGGCAATGAAACGGTGTCTTGGAGAAACTGAGGTGTTTAGGTAGAGGAAAAGAAAAGTTCCTTTTGTCTCAAGAGCAGAAAAAAGTCACCTCACTTGATGAAGGCTTAATCCCTGCAGATGGTCTGAAGCCACAGCATCTTTGTTCTCTCCATGCTAGCATCTGTTGAAAAGTTGTCATCACTGCTTATGCCAAATGCTGGATGGGGAACAATTTGTGTAAATCCTGCTCAAAATAACAAGCTCATTAATAGCTTATACTCTCTATAAGCAGCCAAGGTACACTTAGCCATGACAGTTTTCTTTCAGTGGACTTTGAGGTATTATCAGCTGTGACAGTGTAGAGTGGGTGGAATGTGGGGAACAAAAGCCCCACACAAAGGAGGCACTTTAGGTCTGGGTTCCTCTGCTTCCTAGAGGCCACACAGTGCTGAGCTACAGTGAGATTCTTTTCTCTAATTAATATTTCATTCTCTGGGAGAGTTTTGAGTTATCCCTTGAGACGTGTTAAAGGTTTGCACATTTTAAGGAAAAGAAACAAGGCTGCTGAACTTGAATTAAGAAAGTATGTTGAAAGGAGCTGCTACAGCCTGCAACTTTGGGCAAGGGACATGTAAAACCATACAGTATTCATGCACTTTTCATTGTATTACTTGTTCTATGTCCTATTTTATGGTCTGCTCTAATGAAGTCATGCATAAACGCTGCTAGGAACCACTCACCCTTTTTTACCTCCCCTGGGCTGAGGCATCTGATACTTCATATTCTGCAGAGGTATTTGTTTTCCAAACTGACCCACCCAAATATTTTATGACAGCAATAAAATAAAGTGGCTGTGTGGTTAGAATTGCTGAGTTTAGCAAGGAAGGTGAAAGAATGGCCACTGGAGGAGAACTGCTGCCACCAGCAAGTGCAGGGAGTCCAACTACTAGGGGAGGCTGACAGGTCATCCAGGCTCCATGGTGTTCAGCTGTATGAGCCATGGGAGTAGTGCTGTATGTATGTATGATGTGGTAAATTGGGCACTGCAGTAACAGAATGACATCAGTCATTACCAGCAAGGCTGTAACCACACAGGTAGCTAAAAGGTGAAACTGAGCCACTTATCATGGGCCTCACCTTTCAGGTGCTCTGTCCCAGGGACCAGGGAAGAGAAAGGCCACTTACTGCAGGGCTCCAGCTGTGTGTAAAAGCTGAGCTGCTCCATCCAGTGGCTTTTTGTTCCCTTCACCAAGGGCTATTGTGAGGCAGCAGTCTCTTAATCCAGCTGTTATTCCTCAGGATACAGCTTGTATCCTGAGCAAAGTAATTACAGATCTAGCCTTGCAAACTGGAGGTACAGTAAGAAAAATGATGCCACTATGTTTTGAGAGGTTTACCTATGGGCTTATCAGACACCATTTGAAGAAAGCCCTCCCTGGCTGTGCACAGAGAGAGAAGCACTTAATCTATCTAATGGCTCCCATGACATTGATACACCATCTCTTTCATTGTTGTGTTAAGGACCTCATGCATTCTGCTCGTGCATCACTGGATGGTGTTATCCCAGCAAGTTATGGCTGGTGGCACACCTAGGTTAGAAGGGGTGCTGTGGTGTTCCAGGAGAGACAGATTAAATATTGTTGTCAGTCCACCATGGAGCACCTGTAGAGCC
This sequence comes from Tragopan temminckii, assembly GCA_028571105.1. NCBI lineage: Eukaryota > Metazoa > Chordata > Aves > Galliformes > Phasianidae > Tragopan > Tragopan temminckii. The sequence continues at coordinate 5,430,465 of JAOWBP010004220.1, forward strand.
TCCCCTGTGTGAGGAGCCATGCAGTATTACAGACCCAGTTGACTGTTCTTAAGGGACTGGGGGCTTTGTGAGGCTGTGAGCAGAGCTGTGGCCCCAGCAGGGCTCTGGCTGTCCCTCAGCTAGTGGCAAGGTGTAAAGACAAACAAGGGGGTTATGAGCTGCACAGCTTGTGCTGCAGCCCGGTGTATGGAACTGAACCAAGATGGCCCAGTGACCTCTGGAAGGAAGGGTGCATCACACTTTACTTTGGCTGCCAAAGAAAGCTTTTGAAAGAGTAAATGGAAGAGTAGTGTAAACACAAGGCCTTTTAAGATGTATCTCCTTGTCACTTAAGTGAATGCTAATTATTAATTTGATGAAGTTGAATGTGAAAACAAGACTGCAGGGCTCACTTTTTAGGAGCCGATTCCCTTTGCGTATGGCCTGCAAGCAAAGGGAAAGCCAAAGGAAGGCGAGCACAGGCTGGCAGCTCCAGGTTTGGAGCAGTGGCCATGGAGCCAAATGTTTGGTAAATACAGTTAGCTGGGGGAAAGAAGTATGTGAAGTTTGACAGAACTGACCTAAAAATGAGCCTCAAAGTGCATCTTCACGGCAGACTGAGCACAGAGTGAGATCTTAATTAATTATAATTATTACACTTTTAAGAGAAGAGGAGAAGCAGACTTACTCTCATGATATACAGAGAACAATTTCAAAACTGTTTACACAAATGCTGTGAATTCTGCAGGGTGGGTACTACAAATCCATGTCAGATGTTAATGGAAAGAACGGCTTTTGTCTTGCAGGATGGCAGCGTGCCACTGTTGAAGTAACAAACACTCACTGTGGTGTGCTCAGAGCTGCCGGGGCTGAAGATGAAAGATGAAAATAAATCAGCCAGCCTGATGTGGGGCTGTGCCCACTGCCAGTTTGTAAATGATTCCTGTCAGTTTCAAGCCTGAAAGTGCAGAAACCTGAATGCTATTAGGAATCGTTCAGCTGGAGCATCCAGCAGCCTCCTCTGCATCTTTGTGTACGGAAATTGCTTTCTTGGTAATGCCATCCTTTGCACACTGAGCATCAGAATCAACAGCTGTCCAGTTTCCAGTCACTGTAGAAGTAAAATCTACTGCAGAAATCTCTCCTGCAAGTAGCTCCACATTGGCAAAGCAAGCCAGGAGTATTTCACCTGAGTGCAGAAGTGTCAAACACAGCATCCACTAAGCACAGTGCTGCTATGGGAGCTGCTAGATGTCCTCAGACAACCTTGTCAGAATAAACGTGGATGCACAGGAGCACTCTGTGGCCTCAGATGGCTGTGGAGAGATCCAGGTGTGCTCTTGCTTTGTGTAGAGCTGGAAGATGGGAGGAACAGGGTCACTACACAGCCATCGTGCAGTGTTGGTTTGGGGCAGCATTTGCTCAGCACTGAACAAGGCAAAGGGAGGTACTGCATGCAGCCTGCAGCTGAACAGGCTTTACCTCTGTTGGGAGGGTGAGGCTGCTGGGTGGATGGGAAGCACCAAGTCAGTCAGATGGTGAAGTAGGCCTGACCCCATTATCCAGCATATGCTCATATGCTCTATGTATTGTAATTGCGTAGGAGAATTGGTTAAATGCAGAGCCCTCTGGAGTTTGCCCCAAAGAGGTGGAGGAGTTGCCTGGGAATGGTGTCACCTGCACAGGGTCAGCAGCCCACCTGCAGAGACAGAGATGCTGCTACCACAGCATTCACAGTGAAGGCCAGGGTCGATCTGCACATCCCACCCTGACAGCTGGTGCATAAGCATATGGCCGGAAGAAAGGGACTAGTCGGGGTGTAGAGGAAGGGTTACAAATGCAGAGGCAAAGGGAAGAGATCTGGTGTGGCTGGACAGAATTATCAACTAGCAAGAGAAGATATGAGTGATGATTTTTAACAAGCCATTAAATGGTTGGCTTAGAGACAAGACTGTAAAAGCCACGACTGACCCAGAGGAGAATGGCAAGAAAACCCCAGCAACCCAATAGGCCAGCAAAGCAGTCTTGCCAGCATGAAATGACCCAAAGGGGAAAGCAACTCTGCACCAGCACGCCAGGTTCCTTTCATCTGTAGCAGCCGTGCTATGTTATCACTCGTTTCTGAAGCTGCACGAACTGACTCAGAGCCTTGTGGAGGTCTCCTGGGGCTGCTGGGAGTGGTGCACTTGCACTGAGACACAGGGCATCCTCAGCCGCGCTGCAGGAAACCTGGTAAGCAGGCAGCGCGTCACCGAGCCTGCAGAGGTGCTCAGCGTTTTGTTGCACCAGGTCCTTACGGGCTGTGGTTGTTTCTGAACTGTGAACTCCCCCAGCTGGCGAACGTGTGCTATTACCATGAGCCACCTTAACCTCCAGTCCAAAATGTCGCTGAGAGGACATACTGCAAGAAGGTCCCAGAAACTCAGCAGGATGTCCAAGGCATTAGTTTTTTGCCTGTGAATTTGTAAGGAGCTGATGACCAACATTTGACCTTCTCTGCTGAAAGAGAGATTGAGAGAATCAGACCGCTGCCTCTCTTGGTGCTTTCACTGAGGGTCCGTGCCCTGTTCTCTGCAGGAACATTCCCTGGGTCCCTATATATACTTGCCATGCTATCCTTGTCCAAAAGTCACTCTAACCGTCGGCTGAAAGTAACTTTTCAGCCTTTCTTCAGATCACTCAATTTAGCTGAATTCACAGAGCCATGCTCTGGAATTGACTACCTTAACCCACCCATCACGTGTCACCTCTGGTTCCTGGTTTGAACGCTGACAGCATCTAGCTGGGATCAGTTTTGCACATAGTATCTGACAACCATGCATGTGGCCTTGGGATGGACACAGGAAAAACCTCCCCAAGAAGAAGCCATCAGCAAACGGCACACTGGGCCTGCTGTTTTTCTTAAGGAATTACAACAGAAGGTCATCAAGAGACACCTGTTTGTTTGAAGAGATGTAGCCATTGAAAAGAACCATGTTATCCTCTCACTGTCATCTATGTAATGGGGTTGAAGCCACAGTATCTAAGCAGAGGAAACCTTGAGAACACAAACCTTGAGCCTTCTGGGGCTGCCATAATGGGTAATTAAATGGTTCTCTGCAGATCACAGTCAGTTCCTTTCACTGTTCCTGTAGCATGGGCCAAAAATGATGGAGAAGCCTGGGTGTGGTGGATGTGACCAGCCTTGTGTTAAGAAAAAGAACTGCAGAAGCAGCAGTGGTTGCACGTTTCAATGGCATCACATTCTTTTGTGATAAGGGAGGAGTATATGGGAAACAGCACCACTGACAGGAGGGTCAGTCTGGACAAATGGCTCAAAGTATGCGAGTTATCTGACCTTTCTGTAGGTGAAAAGTGGCAAAGCTGCAGCACCTGGTGGCCTCCAAGAGGGGAGGAGGAAGCAGGGAGTACTGAGTGTGTATGTTTGCCTGAGGATGGCAAATGATGTGGATAGAGAGCAGATGGGTCCTGGTGGACCACAGGGTGTGTCATAACCATAAACCAAGTAACTGCCCCTCAGGGCTGTGTAGGGTGAGGGAGGGGCCAAGACCACATCTGGAGGTGGTGGTAGGGACTGCTGCAAGCAGACCAGGCTGGCTTAGTGCTGAGGTATGCTTGCAAAGGCCCAGCACAGCTCCCCGGTGCCTGCTTGCGCAGAGAGAGCAGCAGAACAGGGCAGACACCGCTCAGAGCCTCTCGCCCTGCCCTGCACCCCTCCACCGAGCCCACAGCACTGCCCCTCGCCGACCCCACAAAAAGGCCAGGCCCAGGCAGTTGTATACAAAACCTGAAATAGTTTACTTTGCTTTCTCTTTTTTTTTTTTCTTTTTTTTCTTCTTCTTTTTTTTTTTTTTTTTTCTTCTTTAAACTTTGCTCTAGGTTTACTTAGATTTCGTGAACTCGATACAAGAGCATTTGATATGAATTGGTAAATAAAACACCGTCATAGATAGATAGCCACGATAAACTTTGTTAGAAATGTACATGTCGCGAAAAAATAATAATACTAATAATAATAATCATAATAAAAAAAGCTGGCGTGACGCCCAGGCCAGCATGGCCCTGGTGGCCGTGGGCTGCGGGTGGCTCTGGTTCCCCGCGGGCGCCGCGCCCCAGTAATGTGTGTATATAAACAAAGCCCATAAGAAATGTACAAATATAAAAAGCTACAAACATTAATAAATTACATCGTCACAAAACACGGAAACACTCCACAAGGTGCTAGTAAAATAACTGTCTCCCTCCTCGTACAAGAAGTTACGCAAAGAGCTGGTAAGGGTCGCTGCTACGGGCAGCGCCCGGAGAGACTTTCCCCTTATAAAAAACAGGTGGTCATTATTCCAAAAGCTATGTACAAGCTACATTCTAGGAAAAGGATGCCTCGGGAAACGCATCAACATGGCACGGCTGGAGGGGAACGCGCCCAGTGCCCCCAGTCCCCCACCACACTCCGTCCCCGACCCCTCGCTGTCCTCACCCCCGTGGGCCGGGTGCTCTCTCACCTCCCGGCGCGCTCAGCACCGTGGGGCCAGGCGAGGATTAACTTTTTGCGGACTAGTCACTCTCAGCACTCTGAGAAAGGACATCTATATTAAAAAATATTTATAGCAGGATTCTGTACACTCCGACCGCCGAAAGTTAAGAGGGTTGTTATCATGGTGCTCCAAGTCAGGCGGAGCTAAAGGAGCAGCTTCCCATTCCGGTGGATCTTCAGGATCTTGCCGAGCCGCTGCTTGGCCGTGGCCATCCCCTTCTTCGTCCGCTTTCCTGGAGGGAGAGTGGCAGTGGTGAGCCCGAGGCTGGCTCCTGCCCCACGCCACCCCACAGCAGCGAGCCCTCAGCCCCACACCACCACCTTCCCGACCCCATTCCTACCCCAGCACCTCCAGGAGACCACAGCTGTCCCTCGAGCTTGAGGGCTCTCCCACAACCATCCCAAATCCAGACGTGCCTCAGAGGGGAGCACGGTCTCTTGCCAATCAGCATCACCGCAGCCAGGGCAGGTCCCAGTGCGTACCTGCCACCACCAACTGCCTCCACAGTGCCAGCCCTGCCATGCTGCGCCCATACTCAGCCCTGAGCCTCACACACCCCAGCTCAAGGGGTGCCCCAGCGTGACCGCCCAGTCCCAATCACTCCAGCACTGTCTCATGCCTCAGAGCTCACCAGAGCAGTACCTCTGCGTATTGCTGCACACACAGAGGCACCCGGCAGGTGTCAAACACTGCCTGCTTTCACCACACACATACACATGCACCTCTGGGATCTCTGATCATCTCGCCACTATTTCACACATCCTCAAGGGAGAATCTGATGCACAGGGCACAGCTTGCATGCCACCTCACATGTTTTCCTTGCCCTCTCTTTCCCTAGCACTACAGACACCATCTGCAGTCAGCTCCGTCAGAAAGCCACTGAATGCATACACACATACACACGTTCAGATTCAGGTTAGCACCAATGCACTACAAAGCACTCAGAGTGGACAACCTGCCCTTTCCTCAGACTCGTGTGACAGAAACACCATCACAGGCTGTGCCATTCAGGAAGGTCTGTGTTCCCTGCACACTTTTCCACAAGGACTAGTGCAGCAAGCACAGCTGATCTCCACCTCATCTCTCGCCAGCTCCCACTTTATAGACAGCAACTTCATGGGTCCCCAAGGCATCTGAGACCTGGCACCACATGGACCCACCCAACTCCTTCCTATCACACCACTATTGGTGCATCCATGTGTAATACCTCAAGAATCTCAGCTCCTTTCCACTTCTCTCATCTACTTTGTGTTCCAAGCCGTGACGGTGTGGGTGACACTTTCCATGGGACTACTCAAGCCCAAAAGGCAAACAGTGACTTCCACGCTATAGCCTTTCTCAACAAGAATGTGCTTCTACAGTGACTGACAGTACTGAAAGGCAATTTATAATTTCTTCATTTTTCATCCTTTTGCCTCATTCTGAGTCATCTCTCCTCCCTGAAGTGGTCTGAGAGCTCCCTGATTCTGCTTCATCCCATCATCCTTTCATTACTGATGATATCCAGCCTGGAACTCCCTGTGTTCCATGCAAGAGAGACAGCTTGATGTCCGCCTGGTGGCCCCAGCTGTCTCAAGACCCTGCACTGGAGGTTCTGAAAGTGCTCCTTCCCCTGCATGGATGGGTATGCACTTCTGGCACATGGTTCCTTCCCTCCTTTGAGGATCGAGCTATACCATGGGCAAGGTGTGTTCCACATGCCCATACAAGCTCTCTTCACGATGCCCTGGCTGGGTCACCCAACTCACTGGCCTGACTGGGATTGGGCTCCATTCAGCACTTCTCTTCCCACCACTTCTTCCACGGACCTCTTGCACCTTCATGACACCATTTCACCACAAAGACACAATTCCAGACAAGAATTTTCACTTCATTCCAGTTCTGTAGAGAGCCACAGGTGTTGCCAGCTCCTGGAAGGGCCCTAGAGTCTATCATGGGCACATTCTCCTCACATCACCATGGCCTGTGATGTTTTACCGGTCGGCACCCCTCCAAGGGGCTGCAGGACACCTCACACTATCTCTAATTTGCTCCACTCACATACAGAAGAATACTGGAAACAACTGCCACATAGCCTCACTTTTTAACAATAGGTCTCTCCTGTGGGATTGCACACTTGATCTTCATCATACACAGTGCACTTGACTGGAGTTCCTGCCCGTCCTACACACCTGTCTTTATCGTGCTTTCTCAGCAAAGTTCAAGCAAGGAACAGGAGGGCCGAGCCCAGGCCCCAGACAGCTCCGGCTTTTTAATGCTTTCCCTACAGCCGATAACAAGCGCTCTTTTCCTCTCTTGGTTCTGGTTGTGTGGTTGGGTAACTCCCAAGGCTTGACATTCCTCTGTTCCCTTGTTGCAGCTCTCAGGACAGCTTTGCAGATTCTCACTACTCTATACTTGCCGGGCAGGATGTCCTTATTTACACCTCTGCATAGCTACTGCACGAAAATAAGCCTAAAACAGCAGTGCCTGGCACAGCCCTGAGCACAACAGCCTTCATGGATGCCTCATTCCCTTCTCAAGGCTTCACCAGACAGGCTGGACTGTGATGTGATCACTGCGTGTCCTCCTCAGAAAGCCCAGGGCACACTCAAAGTATTTCTTAGCATAGGACGCCTCACAGTCTACAACAGCAAATGCCAGGCAGCAAAGCACATATTTAGGCCCACGCTGCCAGGGCAGCCAAGGCGATGGGTCAAATCTCCAACCAGGTTTGTCCTACCAAAACAATTCCACAGACCCATGACAGACACCACACATGAAGACCCTGCAAAGGGTATTATATGACCAAATCACCCTTCCCCCTTCCTACACCATAACCCCAGGCGTTTCCTGGTACCTTTGGCGGAGGCATTGTTCTGCGAGGATGATGAGGGTCTCCTCTGTGTGAGGAAAACACCGGGTGCCATCGGCTGCGATCCCCTGTTAGGCTGGGCGGCCCCAAAGGTGCTGGCCCCTGCGGTGTACTCGTGATCTGTGAGGCTGCTGGCATGTGACTCCAGCTTCGGCTCTGGCGAGCTGCCTTCCTGAGCTGGTTTGTTCGCGTTGTTGGTTGACAGCTTCTTTTTGGTATTTTTTTTCTTCTTGCCTTTTTGTTCCTCCTTTAAAATGACAAACATGAAGCTCAGATTAATCCCCAGAAGACCTTTAGCTATGGCAAGGGCCAGTGGCGTTGCTTAGGGTCCTCATACAACGAAAAACAACGAAGTTTGCCACGTACAGACTGCTCAGTCTGTTCCGATACCATCTCGCTCCCAGCTCTCTGCCACATGCACACGCTGCCTTTCTTGCATCTACGTATGCGCCTTGTGCAGAGCCTCCTTGCTTGTTAACTCTCTGTGCACTGCGGTGAGAGGGAGCCAGCCAGCGCCAAAATGACCCTGCCTTGGGAGACCAGCGTGGTTTTGAATGAGCAAACCTTTCCATGTTCGGCATACACTGGCATCTCCTATCTTCAGGTATCTTCATATGCTTTCGTAATAGAAGGACATTAAACACCCCACTTATTCACAGAAGCTGCTTCTTGCTAAGGTAACACCTCTAGCTGCACCTACACACAGTGAGCAAAGCGGTCTGTCACTGTCCTGTTTCCCTCGCCTACCTACAAGTCCACTTCCTGACAAAACGCCGCTTCCCAGCAGCACCCACCACAAAAGCACAGTGCCACCAAATGCCACAACTCCAGCAACTCCCCAGCTTGTCTCCAGCAGACCTCGTACTTTATGGTGTCACATTTGTCAGGTCAGTGTGCGCGAGGCACTCAGCACCTACCTGACCCCTCCAGAGACCAAAGGATACTTTTCAACAGCCAGAAGTGCCTCAATACATTTGCTAAACTGATGTCAGCTGCCCTTGGTTAACCAAAGCTTTGGGAGTAAGCCCTAATGCTCCCCAGCAGCCAACTCACACAGGCAAGGCAATCACACCACCCAGACTTCCAGCACATCAATATGCCGCTCATGCACTCTCCTTTTGGGGATCCTGCTTCTATCTCCAGCCTGTAAGAATGCAGGTAGATATGCATGCTCTCTCAGTGCTTCTCGCAGGTGCCCAACAGACCTCCTGCTCTGCACCATGTAATTGTCAGCTATGTATGGTGGAACACTGCTGGATTTTCCTCCTGTTTATTTCCCCTCAGACTGATAAGCCTTGCCAAACTGGCACAAATAAACCCCAAGAAGGGCTGGCACTGCTCTGGTGTTTGGGCATGACCGCAGCTTTCATTTCCTGACAGCTACTGCTTCTTAAGCAACCTCACCTGCTGTGACAACTTTGCGGCTGCAGCGGCGAGGCCGGTTTCGATGGAGGCGACCCTTGTTCCCTCTCGCACCGGTCTGTCTTGCCGAGGCACTGAGGGGCCGACTCGTGCTGCAAGGAAAGCAATCAGAGGTGAGGCAGGTGCAGAGTGCCCACGTGAGCTGCATTACCACACACTGGGCAGCGGGACTGCCCTCCCGAGCAGGAGGTGGACGTGCAATGTCACAAGCTAAGACATGGGCCGCTTGTCACACAGCGAGCTGTGGAGAATCCTTCGTTAGTGGCCACAGCAAAGGGTGCCTAGGGATCCCCCGGCCTTGCACTGCCTCTGGAGAGCTGCAACAAAAGCAGCCTTCTAGAACATCAGCATTGGCTGAATCCAGAGGAGACCATTCCTACGTTTTCTGCTTGTTTCTCTTTACATGACACTAAAAGCCAGGGCTGATCAACTGTCTGGGCTTTCACTATTACACTACTGCCACCAATCCTTCCTTCACAGGAGCATGAGGAAAAATAAATCAAAAACCTACCCCAAAAAACACTTCTCCTGCCAACTGATTGATGGAGAAAAACTAACACATCGGTACAAGTCCCAGCATGTGAAATCATCCCCCACTGTACTGGAAAGGGTTAATCCTTCACATTACGGAGAAATTGCTCATTTTTGGTCTTACGGTTTCCGCATTCCTTGAAAAATGGCTGGCTCCTTAGCATGGCTTAGTCTGAGTAGCACAAATTGTAAGAGCTTACCTGTTGGGCTGTAAGGGGCATCATCGGAACTTTTCCTTTTCTTTGATCGAGATTTGAATACTGGATTATCTTCATCCGATTCAAGAGAAGGGTAAACTACAATAGGAAACATAGAGTAGTTTCAGCATAGGAGACAATTACATGCTGCAGAGAGGCCCACTTGCTCTATACAGCAACGGTGACCACAGGTATCACAGCTAGAAGAGCAAAGTCCCCCAGAGGTACTGCTGAGAGGTAACAGCTGGAAACCATCTGGGGACATTCTCCTGCTCTTATTCACGCTGTTCTTAGAAGCTGATGTCACTGAGCTGTGACCAGCTACTTTTAGGGTACACAGAGAAAGTTTTCAAACAGGAAAAACGAGTCTCCTTGTTGCCTGTGGAGTGGCAGCATAGCTGGAAGAAAGACAGGCAAGTTTCTTTATCCCAAGCTAGACTGAAACCCTCCTGCTCTGCATTGTGCAAATCTCATGATCCGTTGTGAGACAAGATGTGAATGTGCACACCAAGGAAACGCACAGAACGGACATTTGCAGATATGAACAAATATACATGTGTGCACACTTACTCAGACTGCTTCGTTGTGCTTACCGTAATCTGAATCTTTAAAACAGGCATCTAAGTGGTCCTGATCTTCATCATAATCTTCAATGTCAATACTGTTTTTTGTGCTTTTCTTTAGTAATCGTTTGCCAGCATTTTTGTTGCCACCCCCACCTGTTTTTTTAGAGTTCTGTGAGGAGATGGAGTTATTCTTGGCCTGGTTGGTTCCCCAGGAGGCCTGCAGGCAGGAGTCTGACGACTGGAGGTTTGCCATGGATAGCATGCCCTGGATTGCTTCCTGTGTGCTGGGTGAGGCAGGTGGCTGACTGCAGGAAAACATGGAGAGATACAGAAGCTATCAGCGACGCATGAAAACACACACCCCTCACAAATAGCTGACTCCTTCCACCTGATAGTGCTGCTAGAGCAAACTTCCTATTGCTGCGCTTTAAGCAGGTGGGCAACCAGCACTGGTTATTTTTACTTTAAGAGCAACATCACCATGCATTAAATTTGGGCTTGCTGCCTTGGAAGTCAGGAAGCTGTGAACCACTTGGCTATGCATGTGATGTGCAGCTCTTTGGTGGCTGTCGTTGCTGGTGTGCAAGGACAGAGGTCAGATAACTTTTCAAAGCTCCCAACAATGCAGCATTTCTACCCCCCAGCTCTGAGGTTGTCTCCCCAGCCCCTCACTCATACACCCACCTTCCTGTAACAGAGCTAGAGCGGGCAAGAACCATGTTTCCTTCACTGAGCTGAAGGATGAGGCCCCTGCTCTTGGCCAATGCCTTCCCAAACTCTTTTCAGATTCCTCCATCCCTTCCTTCACATGACAAAACGTGAAAGCAAAGCCTGAAGAAGGTGAGGGGGAACCACAGAGGTACCACCCCAGCATGCAGGCTCTCCTGCAGGCCAGTAAAGGGAAAAGCTTGAGGAATGAGAGGTGTGACTGAGCAGTGGCATCACTGCACGAAGCAGTGGAACAGCCTGCACAGCCAGAGCTGACAAGATATGGACTGGATGAGAGGACTGCAGGGTGGTGAAAACTTTGCTCATCTCATCAGAAAACATTAATTCTGTGAAATGCAGAATACCCCATCAAGTATTTCCAGAACTGTGGAGTTCAAACAGTGAAATGCAGAAAACACTGCAAAAAAAGTTATGCAATAGAAGCCCCTAACATACATCTTTTCCCAAGTAAATTAGCAGTACCACATCACTTTCATTTATTTGATCTTAATTTAATCCTCTTAAAGCCTTTACAAGACTCTGGATAGAGTAACATATAAGACATAGAGGGAGTTTCTGGGCACTAATTGCATTTATAAATAATCCTGAAAATGAGTTAAGACTGCTGTCGGTAGCAAGCAGCTCAACGAGTAAAAGAACATCGAAACATTTATTTAGTGAAGAGACATTTTAATCCCCTTATTGTCATGCCAGATGCCTTAGCCTCCTCCCTGACAAAGGCATATTTTGCACCACGTATAAGAAATTAACATATTTTCTTCTCATTCCCTCCCCCAAAACAGTTTTTGCAAGCATCGGACTCTCAAAACAGTGCAAACAGACCATCAAAAACTGACCACTAAGTGGGCAAATCAGAGAGGAACTGCCTTAAGCAACACAAGCTTCAACAAATAAATTGTGGAATATGATCAAAACCAGTGGTTCTGAGTCAAACCACAACCCGAACGTGTGGGTAACATGTCTTAAAGAGACATAGCTGCACATGGAGCAAAGTGTTTCTCATTAGGGCATGTGCTCGCCTGTGCTTCTATTCAAAGTATTTCAGCTTTCTAAGCCAAAGAAAAAAAAGGAGAGAGAATTGAGAAGTAATTCTTAAGCTCTTGAAGGCCATCTCCCCTTTCTGTAGCTTCACGATAGTTAAAAAACAAACAAACACAACCAACACATTTATGAAAGTAAACTATGAGTTCCAGCTATGACCTATAACTTCAAAAACGGGAGCAGGGCTGGAAAAAAGGGCACTCTAATGAACAGACTGACAGCAGCTCGTGCCTTTTGCAGTGGGCTCCGCTCCAGCATTGTGCACGGCTTTCCTTTTGGGGATCTTGTTGTTTCTTTTTACTCTCATAAAGCAACTCTGCAAAGGACCCTTTCATGCTGTTAACAGAGAGGGGGGGAAAATTTGTTGCTAAAACTCATTCCAAGTAACATCTCCCCCAGGGCTGACCAGGGGAGGGCACACCTCTCTGTGCAGCGCAGATGGCTGTGTGTCCTGCACAGTCCTACGGGCAGCTAGCTCTTAGGCCTAGTAAGCCTGGGGGTCTTGGCATCACAGGGCAGCTTCTTGCTGTCAGCAGTATCTTCATTAGGGAGCAGTGCACAGAGCAGCCCTTTGGGCTATGCTCAGGGGCTTTCACAAGTCCTGCTTCCCTCCTGGACTTGACAGAAGCATGCTTTTCCTGACATCATTCTCCAGAGCAGGTGATGACAGGCAGGCAGCTGTGATTGCTGATGAGAGCACACGTGGTTCAGCCCCAGCAGGTTAAGGCTTTCCCTCCTAACCGAGGCTGGTCCCCACGCTGCCTGGGCACAGGACCTTCCCAGTGCCCTGAAGGGATATAATGCAGGGAGCCAGGACTTCCTTTCACATCCCACCTCTCTCCAAGGGTTCAACACCTCTCAGCAGAACCTCTTCCTTTCACATGCAATTACGGAATCTTTCACCTATAGCCTCATAAATAGCATTTGAATGTATTCATTTCAGTGCAGTACAACTCACTGAGGGCTGTCCTTTCCCCTGGTCCTGGTGCTGCCTGCACAGCAGCAGGAGGCACTGAAGGGCAATGGGGAGGTGAGGTAGTAACCTCATAAATGCTTCACTAAGCAACTATCTCCCAGGCTCACCCCAAGACTTGGGAAAATAGGTAAGGGCAAAGGGAAGTCAGAGGAAACACTGAACATTTTCCTAAGTGGAAATAACTAAAAGCATAACTGCCTCATGGGTTTAGACAAAAAAGGAAGCAGAACTTTCCTGGAGTTGTAAACAGATCAAAGTCAGCAATCAAAAACTATGGCTGGGGAAATCCCAGCCAGACACACAAGAAGGAAGGGGCAGTGCTGAGGGCCAAGCAGCTCACGGTGAGAAGCTGCAGAATCTCCATCATCCCTAAATATGAAACTCTGCAGGGCAATAACCTGGATAACCAGGTCACATTCACAGCTGGCCATGCTGTGATCCAGCAGCTGCGCAGATGTCTTCTCAAGGTCCCTTCCAGCTGAAGTTGTCCTGGAATACTGCATGTGAGAACTGCTGAAAAACACTGATGCATGGGAGGAGGAGGTAATAAATCACCGTTCTCCCTCTGTGATAGTTTCCCCATCATTTCTGCATTTCCTCCCACCCTCCCCACGGCAAGATGTAAATGAACCACGAAGAAGTGAAGCAGAGACAGTAATGACTTGTCAGCATTTTGGAGAAGTGACAAATGTATAGAACTGTGAAACTTACTTAACTTCAAGTACAAAATCGGTATTTTCTTCCATTTTTTAATGAAACCTGGGAACAAATAACTTGCTCAGTTCAACATCACATGACTCTTCAATTTTTTTTTCCTATATTCCGTTTCTTTTCACGTTTACGGCAGCCTTTCTGAAGGACCTCCCTCCTCATCTCTTCCCATCTTTCTACCACTGGCACAGGTATAGGAAATGTACCTCTCATGCAACCTACATGAATGCCATCAGGACTTTTGGTCAGCTGAAAAAGACAATCTAATGTTTTACGGAATCAAGCTTCACACAGTTCAGGTAAGATCTTTCACACAAAACAACAGCAATAGCAAAAAAACCCTGTCCTGATTCCTAAGTTACTACTGAGGTTCAGCAGCTTTGGTGCTGGTCTTGTCTGGGCTCCATGCTTCCCACCTCCGAGCTGACCACTGTGTGAGCAGGGGATATTCCACATGGGCTGCCTGCACTACTGCAGTCTGGAGTATCCAAAATATACATAAATATGTATAGGTATGTAGAGAAATACACACACATACACAGCCCTTAAGAACCATAAAAATAAGAACGCAGAGAAAGACGAAAATTGTTTCTGAGTCAGGCAGGATCACACTGGCATTACATTGTGACACAGTATGTTTGCATATCAGATTTCTTTCTTTTATTTTTTTTTTTTAAAGCATGTTATAGCCATTTAAAAAGCCTGGCATAATTACGAATTGAAACATAGCAATTTCATTTATCAGGAGCTTTTTTCAATCAAGCTGCAACACACACTGCCAAAACCTAATTGTTTATACAAGAGCCAAAATTGATATGACACATTCCCACTGAACTACCGCACACAGTGTAGTAATTCATGCAGAGTTTAGTTATGTGACTGCGTTTGTGACTTTGATTTCAGAAACCACAAAGTCTACAAATAGACTCGATACAGAGCCCAGGTTGAAGGGGGAAAAATGAAAGGTCTGAGTACTATTCCATTACTGAATGGCAGTTTTAACCCATGGCAGACAGCGAAATATATGAGTCAAGAAAAAGAGAGGATCTTTGAGGACCATTTCTTTAACCTATATTTTTAGCTTCTTTCTGCATTTCTGCACATCATAAGCAGGCAATGAACCACACTATATGTAAAATAGTACTGTACACATGTCCAAGGCAGTGCTCTTAAAATGCCTGCCATTTTCTTCTTTTATATATTGGGAGCTTCATGTGTGGGAGTCCTATTACACCAGCAGCTCTATCCCACAGTGAAACACACCTAACAACCTGACCAAATGTCTAACTACCTGCCAAAAGGTGAGCGTAAATTTGATATAAACACTGGTTCCATTACACACCATAATGCAAAATGCAAAATGAACTCAGAGGAACTGCTAAACCGACCAGTACCAATATGAGTATTTCAGTGGTTTTTGAAGACCAAAATTCTCAAGAGATTAGGAAAATCCAGAACCCCTATCACATCTGGGCTCAGACAACAGAAAATATTGTATTTTCTGAGAGCTGCAGACACATTGGTACCTCTCCCCATACTCTCCGCAGTCATTGGTTTTGAACAACTCCTCCTTCCTAGAGGGATGGCGGTAATGGAAGAAAACCAACACCAAACTGAGATTGGATCTCTTCCCTAGAGATAACAGCTCTGTCAAGATAAGCCTTCTAAGTACAGATGCTATGTAACTTGATTTTAAAATCAATTTTTCACCTGCAGTCCTGCTGTGAGACATCACTGGAAGAAGTATCATGGGAACGCATTAGGAAGAACAGAAATTCTAAACAGGACTTGACATGCTCACCCGTTGTACTTGGGGGTGAGGATCTCTGCTAATGTGCTGCAAAAGCAACAGACTCTAAACGTTGATGCACATAGGCAAGTCTGGCTCTCACAGGGCTGCCTGGTACTTCACCATGGGCGTACTGTGAGTGAAGGCAGTCTGCATAGTATGCTTTAATCTCCTGTAATTATCTATGCTGTGAAACAGACCATTACCTAATAAACAGAGCTATGTTGGAACATCCTTTGGTTCAACAATGTTCCCTCATTTAGATTTCTCTGAAACTCTGTTACCAGATTGCAGCTTATAAAGAATTCCACCTATCTTCTTAACATTAAAAACCTCTCCACCTCACTGATAAAATTTGCTCTTTATGGTTTCCTTTGATAATTTATTCCATATGTTCCCCTTTGACCATGAGACATATCTTTAGGAATTCTCAGTTATGGCTTTTAACTTCCAGTCTTCCCCAGGTTTAGATATTATCTTCCTCTCTGAGGGAAACTTCTGATTCCACTTTAGTAGGTCCTTTCAAATGTTCTGGCCACGCACACCCAACACTCACAGGGCACAACCTGGGTGAGAAAGATGGCACCAATCTCACTTTGCTAACTCTATTCTCAGCTCTCAAACCCACTAATACTGCTGTTTTTACTTTCTGCACAGAATATGAGGCTTTGCATAGTCAAGGTGGACCTAAAGAGAGCAGGGAAGAAAAAGATGCTCTGGGGGGTCCACAGGTTCGAAAGGTATGAATCTGGTTCCTGTGGAGCAGTGGAGGGTGCTTAGGTTCTAAAGATGGGACAAATCACTCTTAACCAGCAGTCTGAGAGGGAGAACAAGGCATAGGACATAGCAGTATATGTCTGCTGTGCCATTCTGTTCATGTTAGCTGTAAAACCAGTTGATGTTTCCAGAACTCCTTCCCAGGGCCCTAGTCCCGAGGTTTGAATTAAGGAAGACATTCCCATATGTGAAAAGTCCTACTCAGCTTCTTTTGAAATGGCAAGCATACCCTAATTCTGTTATCTGTAGTTTAAGATCAGACTTGGCATGTTAAGAGCGGAGGCAGTGAACTCAAACTGCATTCACTGAGCTTTCTCTTCCTTTTGAATGATTCATCTATTATAGTATTATTGCTAAAATGGATGTTCAGCATTTACAGATGTGAAATGCCTCTATTTGTTTAAATTATAATTATACCACCAAAATCTTTCCCACACACTTTTTCCACCTCTCCCTCCAGTTCACAGGATAAAGGAAGAATTTGCTGTCTGGAGAAAAAGCAAAGTTCATTCTCTCTTACTCTCACACACAGAACCATAAAAGAACTATTCTTGCTTACAGGTTAAGAGTGAAAAACATCCCTTTGTGCATACCTGTTGGTGTTATACTCTAAACCCCCAACTTCCTTGCTTGCCTGCAAAAGGTCAAGAATTCCTGCTGAACTTCCACTCTCTTTCTTTACTTTGGAATTGTGCCCTGGCTTTGCCTCTGTGTCAATGTGAAGTAAATCTTCATCCGACGAGTCATCACTCTGCAAAAACAAGAAAAAGGCTTAAAAAATGGAAACTTACTAAGTTAGTCAACAAATAACAACACAAGAATTTCTACAGCCTGCTGCTCTTCCAAGATGTAGGGCTAGCCTTTCTAAGTTGCTCATGCTAACAAGAGATAACAATAAAAATTAGACACACAATAAAATCAATCTCCTTCCAGCCTGCAGACATGGCAGGTTTTTCTGTTGCAGTCCCTGCAGTCCTTGCAGCACTGGAGAACCAGCTTTGAGATCTGATCCTGTGCATGGGATCACATCACATCACTGTACCAGCAGTGTTTCCAGGTGCTGTGTTCCCTTGCCAGCCACCCTGCCCATTTTTCAGAACAGAAGACATGAATCTGCGACTGTTTCTTTGTCTGCCCAGACACCTTTCACAGCACAGTTCTGGATCTTGCAAGATTCAATGTAGCCAGCTCAGGCACAGGGACAGACCCACTTCTGTCATCCCTGCTGCAAGAGGACAGGAAAATCCAACAGAGGAATAGGATAGACATGTATGAGCGTACCATCCAAGGACGTTAAAGGAAGGTACCTGCATCTATTTGGAGCTAATACCTCTCTGCACTGTAAACTGTTATAAAACAACTTTTTTCTCCCTTCCTGCCTGCTTTCAGGCCTCTAAAATCCTAGCTATTATTGCTTAGAGTGCCATTAGTGGTTTCTGCAGGAACTGTTCTCTCAACTTCTCTGCAGTGAGATGTCAGCATGTTGTGCCCTGCTCCCTGTGCACCATTCTCCAGATTTCAACTACAGACTGAGGCAAGGAAACAGGCACTTTTACATATCCCTGAGCCAAACCAGGATGATAAAGACGGCTGAGATTTTAGGGCCAAAAACTCCAGTAACCTACAGTTTTGTGTTAACAAATTATTTTCCTTTCCGTGACTGATTCAGATATCATAACATGGATTTATGTCAGCTACAGCTAGACAAAACATTTCAGCGTGTCATTCAATTTCCAGCATTGAGCTACAATGTTAACACAAACAAGAGCAAACTTATGTCTGTGCTGTTAAGCTTCTTATTCTTCTCCAAGAGAGTGATCAGGCACTGGAACGGGCTGCCCAGGGGGCAGTGGAGTCGCCAACCCTGGAGGTGTTCAAGAAACATTTAGATGTTGTATTGAGGGACATGGATCAGTTGGAAATATTGGTGATAGGTGGACAATTGGACTGGATGATCTTGGATGTCTTTTCCAACCTTGGTGATTCCATGATTCTGTGATTCTTGATGCTAAGCGTCAACAGGCAGACTGACATTGCATCAAGTTAGGGACATGCTAAAATATCAGGCTGAGCCAAGGGCATGCTAGCTGTAAGCCCATAAAAGGCAAAGGGAGAATCTACTAGATGATAGTAAATAAAGCTTTTAATGGCTATGTAATGGGACTTGCAGTAATGTGAAACAACACGTGACACGTTCAATTCTATTAGCATTACTCTGAGTTTCCTTTGTCAAACAGTGCCAATTTATGTTTAGTCTTTAAAATGTCTGAGTGCTACTTATTCTGGGCAGACTGGGACTGCAGAATGACGTAGAGGATATGACAGTAGCTTATAAGAAATCTTCATATTACCACCATCCCCTGCACTGTGCTATCACCTAGCATGGGCAGGAAAAAAATGCTATTACCCTCTGAATGGAAGTCATTGGTGATCACACCAAAGCATACTGCACACCTGCCATTAAACACTGCCTGGCATGTCCGAGCCAAGGTTCCAGGCAATTTTTGGATAAGATTCCACAAACTCTAAGAGATATATAATGGATGCTTGCTTGTGATAGGAACAAAAGTCACCGTACCTTATATGACACCGACTCCACCTTTGGCTTTTTAACGGGAGTGTGCTGTAGAGTGTCTTTTTTATCTGAAAAAACTGAATTAAAAAAGGGAAAAATGAAGTCATAGTTCTCTTAAAAAAAAATAAAAAATAGCACTCCTAAGTCTGAACTTCAAAAACAATTCAAACCCAGTTCTATTGACTGACAGTTAAGATATGGTTTTCTCTACAGTAAATCAGATAACACAAAAAATAATTTTGGACAACCAACACAAGACTTTGTCATGCAGATACCGACAAAAAAGAAAATATCCTTACAGGGCAGTTCTCTCTTTGTAGTGTTTTTCTTCCTTCTGATTGGAAACTCATCAATTTTTAGCTCACCATCATCTGACACATATTCATATTCATCTCGTACAGGTTTTGCTTTATCCTCTTTAAAATTCTGCAGTGACCCGAACACACTGGTATTCAGCTGGGTTTTTACTCCCTTTGAACTGAAAGGAAAAAAATATATATATATTACAAATTAGTAACAATACACAGGCTGAAAATCATTTTGGGAACAGGCGGAGAGGAAGACAATGAGTACCTTTCCTCACACAGAAATCTCAGTCAGCCTGAACACTTACAGAGGTGCCAGAGCAATTCAAATCAGATCACAAAGTCATTTTTGTACCTACCATTTTATCTCCAAATACAATGCAGACCAGAGTGGCGTTCCTGACTTCAAATAAGCCCTACACCATTAAAAGCTGTCTCAAAGTGTATGATATATGTAATGCAGGCAGCACATGGGATTTTGCCAGTGTTTATTTAATATTTTTTTTTTAAATACACCCTGAATAGGATCTGCAAAAAAATGATTGAATATAACAAACTCAAACTAGGAAGAACCCGAAGTGACAAAACATGAGATAGAACCTGAGTACTGAAGGCAGTAATCTCAACCTTCAACTAAAGAGGGTTCTAGGTAAATCAAGTTCTGGACTGAAAAACTAAGTGTATTTTCTACACTGACCAGAAAGGCAGAGTTGTACCTACTGGTATTAAAAAAAAACAACATAAATAATCACAGGATTGTTCTGGTTTTAACTTACCCAAGTAACTTCTTATTAGCAAAAGAGAATGTAAATTTGTTGTCCTTATTTCCTGATAAAGGCGTCTTTTCAGATTTGTGTTCCTCTTCCATTTTTAGTAGTGAATCAGGCTTACTGTTCTGAAAGGCAGAAAGACCCAAAAAAACTCAATACAATCAGTCCAGTGAGTTGTTAGTATTTCAGATTCCTAGATAATGGCAGAGAGTTTGTTCATCTTTATGCAGAAAAATATATTCCTCACAAACATGCTAAGTAATGGACAACTATAGTATTCCTTAGATAAGCTGAGTTCTGTTTAGTACAGGGACTTGTCCCCATTCAATAAACACTTCAGCACCAGTTAAGCAGCGCCCACCACAACCAAGCCTGATGCCAGATTTAAATACTGCTCTCTTATATTGGTACCGATTGAGGTAAAATATTAAACACTGCTCTTCAGCATCATGCTTGTGCAGCTAAGGACAGAATCTAGCCCAGTGCCTGTAAGCTCACAAATACGACTGCACTTTATTGCCAGGTTCCATCTACTTCATTCTCACCTTCAGAAAAGCTTGAGTTATATATATGAATTTAATAATTTCATACCAAAGTCATTCAGTCTTTGATGAAATTTTAAGCCTAGCCCTAATCCTTTCTTAATCTGTACTGGCTGGGTGACCTGATCACACTAACCATGATAGTTGTTAACACACAAAAAAAAAATCAATTAGATGCCTCTGTTAAGAAGTCAGGACTCTCAGTAGCTTTCTCCACTTGAAAAGACAATTCTCTTCCAAGGAATTTATTTGCACTGAAAAATCTCACTATTAAAAGTCTTCTCTCTGGCCTTACCAAGAATGAGAACAGATAGTTCAGCATATACTTTTGAAGAATGAGCCCTGTACACTTTTATCAATGCTTGCTTTGTTATTTTCTGCTCAAAAAATGTTCATTGGGAACTGGAAATTGATAGTCACACTCTGCATAGGTAGACCTATGTACATTTCTCCACCCTTCTGTGTGGCAAAATCATCAAAAAGCAAAACAAAACGAAAGAAAAAGACATGAGACCTTACCTTATATTTCCATTTGGCTTCTGTTTTGCTTTTGTTTTGCTCTCGAACTTCAAACTTCTCCACCTCATTCTGCTTAGTAGGTGTTTCCTTACTGGGAACACTTAAAACATTCTTTGTGGCCTGGTGAAGAAATTAGCACGTACTCTTAATGAGGATCAAGCACTGGTATGTCACACAAATACATTTTTATCTAGAATAAGACATGGCATATTTATGAAAACTTCTTTTCTGATTCATCCCTTTTTGAAATGAAATATCACTGTTCAAAGAGTTCAGAAGATTACTTGCATTTCTCCTTCATATATTAACACACAAGATTAGTGTAAAAACATGTGCATCTCCCTGTCTCTTGCTCCATGGACATGTTTTGCAACTGCTTATAAGCTACTATGAAATTTGGAAGCACCTACGAAAATCCTTATGGATTCTTCTCAACAACAAAGTGTACAAAGCATTTTTCTGTGAGTGCATCAATGAAATCCTCACTCTTGCTGAAGTTGCAGCAAAACTCATCTATTGAACATCAAAATGAAATTTGTTAGACATGAGTAAAAGTGGTCACAAATCACTGCTTTATCTTCATTCACTCGTTTGGCACAAAATCTTATGAAAACAAAGTGTCTCAGAAATGAGTCTACCTTGTCTCTGATAACTGATTATGGAAATCCACTATAGAAATGGCAAAAAAAACAAAAAACAAAAACAAAAAAACCCTAAAATGTCATTTAATTTTTGTCTCCTCTTAGCTTGGAGAGGGATCTGACAATAGTTTGCCAGATTCAACTTGAATAGATGTTTTTCTTCACATCAAATGAGTTACCATGCAAACAGGCAAACCAGATTGAACAGTCAGGTAAAAAAGAAAGAAAAATGGTGATAAGATGGCAAAGAGAAAACTCTCATTTACTTCAGCAAAGACACTGGTGCTTGATTATTTTTTTTTCATGAGAGCTAGGGACTTTAACCCCACCATGGCAATAACAGGGCAGGGTTAAAATCCAACCCACCTTTCCCTTCTTTGGCGTCTCGATTTTTGTCAAAGCCTCCTTTGTGTGTGCCTCCAGCAAGTCGAGGTTCGGGATGGCTGGTGGTGGGCTCTCTTTTGCCTTCTTTCCTTTCTTTTTTCCTTCTCCCTTAACTTTTGGTGTTTTGGGAGGTTTGGGTGGTTTGGGAGGCTTGGGCGGCTTAGGGGGTTTGGATGGCTTAAGTTGTTTGGGGGTTTTCACAGTTTTCGGAGTCTTTTTTTTAGGGGGCTTTTCTGCAGGTGGGGACGGTGGCGTCACTTGGACAGGTGATGGTGCCTCCTCCTTCTCCACAGGGCAGATCTCCTCGGTGTTCGTGTTGGCACTCGTGTCTGCTTTGCTGGCTTTCGAAGCGTTCTGTAGCACAAAAAAGGAGGGCGTTCAGACCCACTTGTGCTGTGTTAGATATTCCCTCTCACTCTCCCTTCCTTGGGGAAACAACTACCAGCAACCCCTACTACAGAACTGGAGTATCTACATTCATGAGCACCCAGTGTCACCGTGATGCTCTTCTCGCTGCTGATTTCCTCCAGCAGCTGCCCATGCATGACTTTGACCTGGAGAAACTCCAGTGCCACTGTGAGGAAGTTAACTCTCTCCAGATTGCATCAGGTAGGACGCTTAAATGGACGGGCAGTACAAACAAATGTGTAACATGAATGGGCTTTTGTTTAAAATGCTAATCAGCTTGAGCACAAACCAATTTAACTCAGATGGGATAAACGTAGCAGAATCGTGTTTCATGCCCTCAGGTAAAATAAGCAGTAAAATAGCTGCCCAATTAAAATTAATACTGTCTGACTAATTATAAAGAAATTATTTTCTGCTCCAGTTGCCATTCTGACGATCAAAAAATGTACATACTGCATCAAAGAGGATAAGATAGATTTCAATGCTGAGTTCTTTGGATATAGTTACGTAGTGGAATGCAACACAGAATCTTCTCAAAACACAAAGGAGCTAGCTATTGTCCCCCTGCGCTGTCACACACCCCCACTAGGCGGAATGTGATGCCAGACTTACTGGCCAACAGCTTCATGCAACCTCTGTGTTTTTGTGAGTTTATTTTAAAAATAATTTTCGCATTTTATATAATAACTCTGCCTAGAAACCAGCCAAGAGCAAGGCCTCCTACCAGGACAACGCACAGAGTGACTGACTGTCCCTAGCTCAGAGAATGTCACAGGTAAGACCAGTGAACATAAGGGCACACCGTATATTGAGCACGATTAGAGGACAGCAACAGCATTCTTCGAGTTTTACTGTATTTTTGGGTAGAAAGCAGGTAAAGAGAAAGGGGAAAAAAAAAAAGAAAAAAAAAAGATGAAGAGGACAGCATGACCAGTCCAGCTAGAAGAACACAGAGGAGAAGACATAGGGCAGGCATGCACAGCATGAAGTCATGGAGAAAGCAAACAGGCGTCCAAAACATGTGGCCAGTTAGTCACAGACAAGAGTCCTGAGCAGTAACCCTACTGCTTAAACCTCTTACAGATTCTTTTAATGAGCAGAATGGGGAAAAAAAGATTTATTTCAAGTCCTCAGTTTTACAGTCTATGTTACTGAAAAACACACAACACAGCTAATATGATGAAAAGAGCACAAACCTCACTTAATCTTATTTCTTTGGCAAGGTCCTTGATAAGCTGTGCTGGTTTGAAGTTTTCAGGTAGTTCATCTTCATGCTCTGCTAAAGCCTAAATCAGAACAAAGCCAGACTGATGTTTCTGTGCATGTTTTTTGCAATAATATAGTAAAATTCATTAAGTGACACTTCAATATTTTTTTCCTAAATACTGAAATCAATACTGACTACATGTGTAATATGGAAAAACACTCGTATATACTTTATTTCCCCTTCTGGGTGTTATTGCTGTTCCCTCAGGACAACTGCTGACAAAGTCAGCAGTCTTTTTCACATATTACTGCATGTTCACAACTGTAACATCAGTTTGCTTACCCTCTTATATGAGATTCTGAGAGAGACTCCTTTTCTACACCTACAAGGAGAGACTGTCTCAGAGTGACGACTTCATTGCACTCAACAGGCACACAGCTTGCCAGCAGAGCGGTTTGGGAGCTAGTTTCATTCATGTGCTATGTTACAGTATTCTAAGTTCAGCTTTGCCTAGTTGCCAACACAGCCTGACTTCCTTTTGCTCACTGCTTCACATCTGTGAGGCAAGTGGAAAAACAAACAGGGTGAGATGAAGAAGAGAGCTTCCACACCGGCCAGCCCTGCTACAGGAAACCAGGAGCAATTCAGAACTGGGGCTCAAGCACTCTCTTATTGCAGTACAGACAGCAGAGTCCCTGGCTACGCTTAAATATGGGACAGTCACGTAAGTGACCTAAGCTGTATTTGCTACACTGTGTACTCAGCTGCTCGCTCCTTCTAAAAGTGTCTGAAAATCCTAAAGCTGCTAGTTCCCCCGCCCGTGTGTTATGATTGAGTGGCCCGCCTCCTGCAGTTAATTCCCCACAACTCTAGGAGCAACACACACAAGAACAACGCTGCTGAAATGACCGCAGAGGGAAATTTGGGCTGAAAATCTCTTTAAGCCATCTCTCTAGGCAATATGTATTTCCTGGCTTAATTGATGTGTTGATTTGCAGGAACTAGGCACCTTGTGCACACAAAAATGCAGGTGTTGTTCTAGGCCTTGCTCGCATACACAGCCTTTACTTAAATGATTTGGCACATGAAAATGCTCAGAGCTATGAAGAACATTCATTCAGTATCTTGTTGGTCATAAGCAGAATTGACATTTTTTATACCCCAGTGTCCTTTTTTTTTTTTACTTGCTGACTCATCACATAGCACCATGGAATTCCTGCTGTCACACTCCTTCCCTGCTTTCCTGGTCCCTCTTTGGGCTTCCAAAACTAGCTGCTTTGCTATGACAGCAAGGTTTGTTTTATCATTTGCTCCCTGTTCCAGTGACTGACAAACCCAAGGAACACAATATTAAAACGGTGTCTTCTCCTACCTGTTTTTTAGTCCACGACCTGAAAGCACCATTGAGGATTTTTGCTCCTTGGAGTAAATGAGCAGGAGGTTGTTGCCCAGCTTTGTGCAAACCTAAGTGGAAAAAAACAGTGCCATTCAAACAATGAGAACTGAAGCCTTTCTGCATAAATTCTCTTATTCTAAAAAGTTTAATTCTGAAAGTTAACTTTTTAAAACTTGGCCACCACAAGCAAATCCCTATTCGGACTTGATGGTAAATAAAGAGTGTATTTATCATGCCATAAATCCAACCCTGACTTCCTACAGTGTGTTCCTGTAAGTTATGTTTGCACTGGCAGTCCTTTCGGTTCCTTTCTTGGTCGCATACTCAAGCTAGCTCCCATGCTCATACATCCTAGGCTGTGGGAATACAAAGCTAACAAGAGAAGTTCTTTCATTCTCCTGAAACAGCAAGTACCAATATGTGGAAACAAAGCCATACCAGGCAAAGCATTTCATTTCTTCTTCATGAATACAGACTTGCCTAAGCTCTTCTGCACAGTACCTTTTTTGTTTACAGTCAGCCACAAAAGTGACTATTGCTCCCTTCTAGGCAATACTCAGAGGGACCCCTCACATTGCTTATTAATTAGACACATTTTACTTGCTATAAAATACCCAGTGAGTATCTGTAGACACAATCATAAGAAATAGAGGCAAAGAGCAAAGCAAAATTGAATTTGTAAAGAACATACATGCATGGATGTCTGGATCAATTCTGAAGGAATTTGATTTAGATGATCTTGAATTTCACAGAAAACTTTGCTTTAATTCTCAGTCTTCCTGCTGTCCTGCTGGCTCCATCAATGATGTTTCTGTCGGGCCATGCATACTTCTGACTTGCCCACGTATTTCCATCAGAATCAGCAGAATTATGGGAGAAGTGCTATTCAGCATGCCTTGAGCTGACAGAGCATGCAGCTCTTTATGTTAAGTCAGGGAATGAATCCTCAACTTACACTAGCCTAGGTTGTTGGTTACAATATTATTTGCCTCTGAAAGAATTTAAATCTGTTTTATAAAGAAGGTGAAATATTTACTTCAACATAGATAGGAGAGACAGGTAAGGTTCTTCTTAGAGCAAGGTGCCAGGCTGATTGAGATGACAGCCAGACCAGACCTGCACATTCAGCTGGTGAGAATCAGCCATCAGATATGAACAAGACTGACTTTGGCCACCTGTGGCATACCAGTAGAAATTATGAGTAGCTATTTTCAGGTCCCCAAATCTAAGCAATTAAAGCAGGCAAAGAAATGCTGTTTTACCTTTGAATGTTTCTAGTAGATGCTTTCCCATATACCAACATGCAGTCTCATAGTTTGGAAACTGGGTTAGACTGACAATTTTCAACCGTCTTTCTACTTCATATGCCCTGCAATACAAAGCAAACTGATGTTAAAGGCATAGCAGCTCACAAGTATGTTGGACAGTGACAAACACTGCTCATATGTGCCCAGAGTTCATTTTGCAGTGCACATGGAAGGATATTTTCTTTGTGCCACTACCAAGCATTCTGGCATCAGACCAAAAGCAAAATACAAAAATAACACTGATAAGAAACTGAGCAATTTACATGTACGATAGTTTTATTTCATTATTTGTGCAGCATCAGTAAAGACTGTTCTTATTGTTTTAGCCTGGGCAAAGAGCCCAGCTGAGCAGGTGAGTGCTTATCCAGAAAGCAAACATCATGCTGCAAGGGAAAAATCCCAACAGTTTAACAGTTCTTCCTTCACGTTGGCCACGTCAGTCCAACCACTCCCTATGTCTTTCCATGCAATAGGAGAAAAATGGCTTGGAATAACCACTTCAGGAGAAAACCGAGATTATAGAAAATTGTGACATTTTAAAGATGGATTACCTCATCTGCATTTCAACACTTAGACTATGTAGAAAATGTCCAGCAAAGGCCAGGCAGTCCACAGGTGTAAGAGTTGCATAAATCCAACCTAGGTGAGAAGGAAAAGAATCCTAAGAATTAAAACTGGGTACACTGTAAAGAAGAATTAATTCCCCAGACAATTGCCATTAATTTTCTTAGCACCTTCCTTCCCAGATACCAACACAGCTCTTCAGTCCAAGTCAGCACTGGGACCCCATGTGCTCAGAACAAAGTTGCATTTGGGCCCTTCATTTTGCACTACAAAGGCCGGGTGCAGAAGGTGCTGAGTACCTCTGACTAACCTTCAACTGTGGCAAGACCAGAGAGACAGAGAAAGGGGATATTGGTCCAAGTGCCCCTTCTTGTTACTGTCAAAAGCAGCCACAGCACCTAGTATTAGAGGTTGTTTTTACATCACCATAAAAATCTGTGGCACTGTCTGACATTGAGCTTGCTGTAGTGCCTACTCAGTCTTTGGTCCAAGCTGAGGCTTCCAGGCAGTACAGGTAACAGCCTATCAAGCAGCCTATACAAATCCATGTCACTCAGGTCTTCAGCCTCACATGAAACCATAAACACACACTCACACCACACAGGCTCCTATAGTTCTTTGGTGTCAAAGGGAATCAATGGCAGAAAATGTTGTGGGGGTCACAGCAAGCAATTCAACATGAGCTCTCCCTTAGATACTGTGACAAAAACCATCAACGTCATACTTGGATATACAGAGAGGACTCCGCAAAGTGCTTGAGCCCAGCTAGACCAAGGGTGGAACACTGTATGCAACAGTTGTATTTTTAAAATAGAAATACAAATATTCTGTTACTCAAATATTGAAAGAGTAAAACTTCTGACTTTCATCTCTATTCTAAGCACGTGAAATTAGACTTCATACTTTGTCAGAGAAAGGTGGTCAAATCATATTCCTGCAGCACTCTGGCCATACTGTTTCAGCAGCTGTAAAACAAAGAGGAAACCCCACCTGTAAACGCCCGCTCACCTGAAGGAATGAAGAGTGTCTGTCCTTGTTTAACCGTGCATTTGTAACATTTATCTACCTGGTCTGCAAAAAACATTTCACTGTGGTTTGCTGCTGACTGCCAGCGTTCATAGAGAGAAATATTTGCAGAGGCTGGTTTGATGAGATAAAATATTTTTTCTCCCTGAATTAGAAAATACACCATTAGCAACAAGCAGCCAAATCAAGCAATGCTGCACTGATACATGCACAAGCAGACACAAATATGGCATCACCTATTTTTACACTACTTAAGTAAAACTTACAAGTCAGTTTTGTACAGAGGGCTGGAATAATTAAATCACTAGCTGAGCACATTTGCTCAGACTTGTGGGACAGATGGCACAAAGAGTTTGTAGTGTCAGATTCCATTACCCTGCAAAGCAGGATGGGGCTTCTTCCAGGTCTTAGGAGAAGTGCATGCAGAAGACATCAAGCAAACATTTAGTGAGAAATTTACAGACAATTTAGTGAGAAAACACAAACAACTTCACATGCCAAATTGCTCTCTCTGTCTGTAGACTCTGGCACTACTGAGCACTGAAGGCTGTGCATATTTCTTATGGATATAACTGGACCATGGGGAAAAAATATTAGATCGAGAGGTTTAGGTTGGCTTTCACATATAAAGTACAGTGTGATTCTACCTTCAGCACATGGTACCAGGCAGAAGCTCCTCCTGAATCTATGTGGAAGTCTGTGTAGCTGTCCTTCACGCAGATCAGGCAGTACTTGGTCACTTTTGGCTTGGCCAGAAGAGCATCATCAGGCCAATAGTTTTCCACCCAGGACAACTTCTTCACTATATCTGGAGGCTCTACAAAACTTGACATCCTTTACAGGAAGAATTAAAATGATCACACACATCTTAAATCAAAGACTGCAACAATCCTGATAACATTAACAACATTAACATTAATATTTAAGACTTGTGAACTAAATAAATCTTGATCAGATGTTGAAATATCACAGTTACGTTTTTAGTTAGACTGGTTAAATTACACAAAAAGCTCTGAAGAAGGAAAAAATCTAATTCGGATTGATAAGGTGTTTAAAATACAATATATGAGATGTGTAAAATGAATGTAATTTATACAAATGTCTACAATTATTTACATTAAGCATACATATTTATTTCCATAAATACATCATAAGTTATGTCATTATTAACCAAAGCTAAAATGATGTAGTGGCATAATAAACAAGTATTAAAGTCATTCATCCCCAAAAAGGCTAAATTTAATATTTAAATAGTCCAAAATTTGGCCTAATATCTACAGGGGGTGGAGGCTCCCTGCTGGACACTGAAATATATAAATTCCATGGAAGTATCTGCACTTCAAACTAAAATTAAATGCTCCCACGTGTCATTTATGCTCACTGTCAAATACGGATGACAATAGCTCCATTTAGAATGGCAAGGAAAGATGGAGCAGTGCATTCAATTAAAATGTCACTGTCTACGCTAAGAAATAAAATATTTGCTGGTTAATGTCTAAATTAGCAGCATATGAGTGACAACCCAGCAGCCCTGCAGAACAAAGACCTCCCGTTATTCTCTGATAATGGCAGAAAGCTAAAAAATCTCTACTGAAAATACCAGTAATCTTTGAAGCCTATAATTACTACAGATGTTCTCTGCTGAAATGGGTGTGCACTGCTGAAACACTAACTACAGGGCTGGAGGTAATGGCTTAAAATAAATTAGCTGGTAATTATTCATCAGCCACCTTCTTTAAGGCCACCTTAAATTTCATGTCTCCTTGCCAAAATGGAATGCTCCCCAAAACAAGCACTCTTTATATTTTTGTTGGTGCTCATCGTTTTATCTGTAGAGTCTGTATAGAAATAAATCTCTTCCTCCACAAATTCTAGATATCTAGGGCTACAAGAATTGCAAAAGCAACATTGTAGATGCATCCGAGTGTTTATGGAATAAAGTCACAGCTCAGCTGATGAATACAGCTATATAAAGCACAAAGCAATAACTTGAACTCTTAGGCATTTGCATCAGCTATTTATCTTATATGTAAAGCATGTCATTTAAAACAGGAGTACAGTAGATTTCCTATCACTGAGGATCGATGACGTTTGCATAGGCAATGCCATGACACCCATTTCACTACACCACTAAAGCACCCCAGCCTCATATTCAGGCTCATCTGCTCCGGTATGTGACATGGGTCACCTGGGAAAGTTGGTGATACATAAGTCTGAACTACCATGCCAAGCACAGGCCCATTTACTCCATCTCTGATCACTCTCTCCATCATGCTACAGCATTTTCATTTCTGCGCTTTGCCTGAAGCGGCTACAGATGGACAAAGCGGTGGGAAGCCATCAGCACAGGAAGGTTACCTGGTGTCTGAGAACTCCAGGTTGGTCACATTGAGCACCCTCTTCCTGTTGGTACTGTAGTAGTAATCCACAAACTCCTTGAGCTTCATCTTGCAGTCCTTCTGTTTGGTGACATCCGTGACATCAACGCTTCTCTCCGGTCCTAAAAATTAATTTAGCGATAAAGAGAGACTGACTGGTGGTCCCACTGTGTATGCTTGGGGGCGAGTTCACATTTCTAGAATTCTATGAACATCTCATTTTTTTCTATTTTCCAACCTTCTTAGGAAGTTTTTTGCTTTGCTTTTAAAACAAAACCAGATAGGTATAAAAGGGTGCGTTTGCATTCATGCCTTATGACATAATTATTTCTGTAGTTTTTCTCTTTAAAGGATTAATGATATTTTCAGTCTACTCCTTTCTTTACATACATTTTTTACTTGGTGAAAATTAAATGCAAACACTTGGACGCGCACAGAGCAAGCCTTACTCAGCATGCTGTAACATTTTTGTGATTGAATGTATTACTGCACAGGATGTTGAGTAAAAAGTTCCTTCATGCTCCAGTATAGATTTTACTTAGAAATTTTTAAAACATATTTCAAGAGTACCATGAAAAAAATTGACTTTTTGTTATTTTACTTAAACTTATTGAAATTCCACCCCCCTCTTGCTTGAGTACAGAGAATGAGCTGCTGGTACATGTATACTTCCTTGACAAACCTTGATTGGATACCAATCTCCAGCATTAACACAAGCAGTACCAGCTGACTGCATCAGTGGAATTCTGCACAGGGCACACCATAGGGAATATGGAGAAAGTCACAGCTTTACGAAGAATGCCCATTTCTAAGCACACTCTCCTACCCTTTCGTCAAGAAAACAACTTTCTTTATTTTTTTCCCTTCCATTTTAATTGATCATATTTTCGTTTTCCCAGTGCGTCATTCCTAACTTTTATCACATTAGGAGAGAAAAAAAAAAAACCACAAGTTTTTTTTTTTCCCCTAAGATGTCAGTAAAGTAATAACATACTCAGCAATCTCATTGGTGCTGTTTTGTCCTCTGCAACTTCATTTAAATCGTTTCTAGAAGACATTCTAGGTCCAGTGTAATAAACTAAAAAACAGTGCCTGTGAAACCTCATTCAGACCAACCAATCCCGTGGGGGTTGTATGTCCATATACAGAGCATATTTGTTTTGTTCACTTTAAAATCTGCTGCCAGCTTCAGATTAAATAGCCTCTGTTCTTCCCTTCAGCTCTTCACTAATGGTGCTGTTGGGAGGGTGGATGATTTCAGCTAGAGGCTGAGAGAGTGCCAGCAGATGCATGAGGAGCACCCAGGTCAAGCAAGAAAATCTGCTCATGTAGCAGACAGGCAAGGAAAATATGTTTCCTGTAGAAGCAATGGGACAGATATAACAATAAAAGCAGGAGACTTGAATTCTCCTTTATTCTCAGAACCTCACTGCATACAGTCATTGCAAAAGGAGCAAGGGGAGTCAAGAACAGCCACAGCCTGGTAAGTAGTATTCAGTATAAGGAGGTAAGGGAGCCCTGAAGCACAGACAGATACATAAGAGCTGCAGTCGTGGCTCCAAAAGGACCACAGTTTGCCAAAAGGCTGGAAGGAACACAAATCTGAGAAAGTGACACAGAAGAGTGAAGGAATAAGAGAGAACAAGAGATGAGATCACACATGCTAAAGAAGGATATGGAGACAAGATGAGAGATTTCAGAACAGTTTCAGGGCTGCTGGCCACTGTACGTCTTCCAAGGTTGAGTGATGTGATGACTTGCAGGAAGATGCAGCACAACACCCTGCCCAAGTTCGGGACAGAAGGATGCCAGCATGAATGCAAATGACCAGCAGCAGTGAAAAAAAGCTCTCAGTGAAGTGACAGAAGTGCTGAAATGGACTGCCTCTGCAGAGTGGGTGTCTAATCTAGTAATTCCTTCAGTACGAAGTGAGATGGCAGCAATCAATTAAGGGCTGGCCCAAGGAAATAATTTCTTGATACTACAATGACTGTTCTCTTAATATAGTGCTACGGAGTGCAGTGCAGTATGGCACAGACTTATTCTAAAATACACAAGTTGGGACAAGAAACACAAGTGAATTAATTGCTAATTACAAGTTACTATTATGTAATGAATCTTAAAATCTGCATAGCTCAAGGTGTGATGTCAGTATTTCACAATAGCATAACCTCCTTCCTAATTTGGTCATAAAACACACATACATTCTCCTGTCCCCAAACTTCCCCTTCATTGCTCTCCATGAAACCAGAAGGGCAAATATCCCTGGCTCTGAGCTAGAGGCAGCAACAGCCAACCTGCCAGCAATGTCAGCATGCTGCCCTTCCAGCCCCCACCTCTCACAGTCACTGCTCACTGTGACCATGCAAGCAGCAGGACAAAAACTACCCTGGGATTATTCTCACACCAAAAGCCAAACTTCTGCTCTGCCACACCCAGGGGATGGAGGAATACATGCAGAGTGTGCAACATGCTCTTTCTGCCTCACCAAGGCTTTCTCTGTATTATACGGGGTGTGCGTGTGTGTGTGTGTGTGTGTGTGTGTGTGTGTGTGTGTGTTCAAAGCCTTCAAATAAATACAGGCCAAAATATGTTGTCATTTAACCTGTAGCTGGCTGCCACCCTGCCTGCAGCAATGCTTCCAAGTTGCTTTCATTTTATCGAGGGAATCGACTTGATCCAAACACAAGGGATGGTCCCAAGGTCCCTCCCCCATCCCATTCCCAAATACTCCTTGGCTTCACATCACAACACGGCATTAACTCAAGGAGCTGCCCAGGCAGGGCTGCCTGGCCCCAGAGCCAATGCAGAGCAGTTCCAGGCAGGGTGCTTTTTTCCCAATACCAGGCCCAATTTTAAGGAAGCAACTGAGCTCTAACAATACATCTCCACTGCCCCAGATACGCACCAACGTAGTTTTCAACATCGCTGACGTAGAACGTAGGTGCAGGCACAGACAATCCCAAGCCGTCCTTCTTGGGAACAAGGATGGGCTCTGTGAAGCCATTTTCTTCCAAATACTCTGTTGTTAGCTGGCTGCCTGGCACTTTCACTACTATATCTTCAGCACTAGAAAAGCAAACATAGATTCAGTGATAAGGAGCTTCCATCTTCTGCATTGTGCTACTGAAAGGAAAAATTATGGGTAGGCAAAATAAACTGACATCATCAGTAAGCAGTCACTTCTTCCCAACTCCCATTTTGTTCAGTTGGGCGCCTCCGTTGTTTTGAAACATCCAAAATATGCTTGGACCTCTATTATTTTATTCAAATGCTAAAAAATGTGTTTTTTTTTAAAAAGAAATCCACTTCTTAACTTCTTTACAAATGCCAGCTATGCCACGATTTTCCTATATCACTGTGTGTTGCTCTACTGAAGAGTAAGCAGTATGTGAATGTACGTCTTCTCTTAACATTAGATTTCCCAAACAAATAAGGGCTACATTTATTCAAAGTCTACCAAAAGCATTCTCTAAATAGAAACTTGAAGGTATGCAGACACACCAGAACATACAATGCCAGCAACTAGAGAGAAAACAATTTATTGGTCATGAACCATACAAGTTCATATTTGTGAATATACGTATATACACACATTTATTTATTTTTTTTTAGAGAAAACAATTCTTTCAAGAACTCTCAAATCCAAAATTCCTACTGGAATAAGCATTCCATATGCAAAGCACCTCTGAGAATCGGTCAAAACACAGTCTTTGAGAGAGGCAACACTAGAAACAATAAACCCTGAGGTCTTGGGCTCGGCAGAGCCAATAGTCTTCCAGGTGGCATTGGGCTTCCTGGTGCTCTAAGCTGTCACTGAGACCTGCCCTGAGCAGATGATAAACAATGCTATAGCAGCATCCAGTACTCTTCTTGAATAGATTTAAGTGACTACACATGATGGAAAGCGATGCAATCCACAGCCTGGATCTCTTTGTACCTAGGTAGCATATTCCTATGAACCATGTCGATGATCACGCCTATCTGCAAAACCTCAATTACATGCAAAATAGGTTGGTAAGACAAAAGCCATAAGGCAGTGTGTTTCAAAGCACATAGAGCACAGAAAAATCATCTGCAATCGACTCACTCAACTCTAATGCACCAACTACTGGAAACTTCTGAAATAACATCTCATGGCGAGAGACCATTTTCCTAACTACAGGAATCTGTCTTGTTACCAGTGATCAATGCCAAAGAAATTAATGTTAAATATTTCAATTTAAAGAGGGCAATATTTAAAATGTTGCATAATCTCAAATAAATTGCCTGGGAAAGACTTTGCAAATCGTTTTTAAGTAGTCAAATAAATGGCTCAGGAAATATTTCGCAAATCATTTTCTAGCAGTTGAGAGGGCTTCAAAGTGACGAATCAAAGGGCAGGATTATCAAACGATCCCTCATTCAATTTAAAAGTCCAATTCCTAGATCTTTTTAAGAGCAAAACATTTTGAATTCAAAGTGAGAAATGACGAGGCTCTAAATGAAGAAGAGCCCTAGGTGTGCTCCAGTAAAGATGTGGCAGGTCTCTCTTCGCACCACCTCAGGTAGCCAAGACAAGGCTGGGCTCTGGGAATACATTCCTGCAGCTCTGTGCTGGCAGGCTGGGGCCAGGGGAAATAAGGAAACTGCCGTTTTACCCCCAACAGCATTACCTCGGGGAACCCTTAAGGCTAATACATGACTGCCCTCTTCTGCATCAGCTCTGAACTACAGCTGACATCCTCGGTTCCCAAAAAGGAAGGTAAGGCAGGTATGTCCTGAGGCTTGGCATGGATCATAGCACTCCATATTTATGCAAGCACGAAGAACTGAGGCTGGAAATGTTAAAGAGCTACAGGAGAACCTCAGAGGAAGGCAGCATCTGGTAAATGAGGTCCTCGTCATGTGCTCTTACAGCTCAACACTTCTCTGCTGCCCACAGAGCGCACATTAGGCTCGTGGAGGGTTTCCTGCTTCAGAGAACCAGGATACCTCTTGACAAAGTAGATACTAATTAACCGCAGCTAAGCTTCTCTTTAAATTCCAGGTAATCTTGTGAGTTGATAAGGAAGAGGAGGAAAGCATTTGGGAAACAAAGAACATGGACTAGAACTGTGTGCAATGACAGAGCAAAGCGTAAGACTGGATGAATCAAATTAATCTATCTTCTGGAAAGCTCCAGAGCACGTTCATGGAGCCCAGTTATCTCCTGGGTATAAACTGGCATCTGACAGGCTGGCAGAGGTACATCTAGCATGCCTGGCATCAATGAGACATCAAATAAGCACAGGAAGGGGGTGTAACGTGCAAACTGAAGAAATGCACGGTGAGAGAAGCAGCAGCAGCAACTCATAGGGCACTGTGTGTTATCCAACTAGGGTCCTTCCTCTGCTCTCCTGCTGAATGCACCCTGTGCACTGCAGTCTTTCAATTAATTCTCAGTCTGCATAAATACTGATATACCATTAAACCTCTGTAGTTTACAGTGCCCATACGTATCTCACATCTTTGTTCAAGTCTAATTTGCATCCGTATGTGCCACAGAAATGTCTAGCAGTGATGGTGCCAAAATGGAGAGCAATGCCTATGCTGCAATACCTGAACAATTAACGTAGTTATTATTATTACTACTCCACTTCTATTTTGGCATTAAAAATTCAGGAGCGGAATGACGTGAACCCAACTTTTTTCTTGTTTGCTTTCCTCAGGCTTCCTTTTGATCTGAGCTCCACCAAGGGACAGACGCAGCCGAGCGTTGTGTTCCGTGAATCAGCAACACTTCTGCCTTTAAAGCAAGATCCCCTTTTCAGTTCATCAGATTGCTATTGCTGGGTTTTGTAGTGAACATCTGCAGGTTTCACTCATTTTCTTTAGAAGAGAAAATTTCTCAACAAGGCCATTTTGCAAATGCCACAAGTGCCACTGCCAGTGGCCTGCGTCTATCAGGGACTCTGAGCTACAGACTCTTCTTGCTCTCTATTTTGGCAGGAGAGATCTTTTTATCTGGCAGCACGGATTTTCTTATATGCACATGTAAATGGCAAACAAAGAACCAAAACAAAGCAAAAACAGAAGACCATACATCTTTCACTATCTGGGAACAACACAACATACTGAGTCAAATTCCTGTTTCTTTAAATTAGAGGAGAAATCCCATACAACTTTGTATAACTTTCACTGAGGTGCTGAAAGCATTAACTGAGAACACATCTCCCTGGAGTGACTGGGGAAGTGAAGACATCCACTAAAAAACAGAATTCCTATCTTCTCTGGAAGGAGTTTGTCATTCTAAATGTTATCCTTGCCTTCTTAGGGTACATTGCTGGTTTGGATTTTGTGCACAAACCCAAGGTTTTGGTTACAGAAGCCACCAGCACCTACAGTTTCCCAGGCCATGCTAGGTTACTGAATGATCCTTGACTCCTCTTTTTTCATGAAATCACCTTTGCAGCCTTTCCAATCACTCTGTATTAAAAATGAAACAAAACCTAAGACAAAAATAAAACAGGCCTGAAAAAAATAGCCAAACAGATAAAATTACTAAGTCCTGAATCAAGTGAAATACATCTGTAAGCACTGCAATGCTCTGCTGGGGTATTTCAGCCTTCCCTTTAACCAGCCTGGTGACTGTTATCAGAAAAGAAATGTGAAATTAAATCCTCTCTATAACAAAGAAGTTGTGTGTTTACCAGGCACATTTTGCCAGCCTCCGCAGATACTTCTAAAATACTCAGTCATTAATAATTGAGAATTTACTTGGCTAAGGCCTACATTCAAGAATGAGAGGAAAATCATCACTCTTACAAATGGCTGTGGAACAGCCTGATAAAGTGTGGAACACACCACCTAACAATTAGCACTATTCATTACCCTAAATAAGGGAGTCTTTATCACTGTAGCAACTGAGGATGTCATTGTTCTTCTTTTCAAGAACGAGAGAGACTTCAGCAAAACCATTAGTATTTTCGAGAACTCGAGAATTCTATGCAACAAGTTTCTTAGTCTCTTATTCAAGCCTATGTTGTAGGGGCCAAACACGTTCTTGTTCTTGTCTCCACAAATACTAGCATCTACTGAAATCTGCAGGAGCTGGACTCAACCATCAGTAGATTTTAATACTGCTGCAGAAATGAAAAAAGGGAGAGCCTGGGACATCCATAATAAAACAATTCACTCAAACATCATCTCCCCGTACCACCTACTGCTTCTGGGGAGAATCATGGCCAGCTTCATACAAAATGGGCTGTATCTGCTTTTCCACTAGAATGCTGCTTACTTACGCCGCCGAACAACTTACCTTGGAAAAGTACGACTTCGAAGCTCCTTTATAAAGATTTGGCTTCCATTCTGTACAGGCTTGACCTCTGTACTCTGCCCAGTATCGTGTTTATGCCAATTTCTTTTCTTTTTCACTGAAAAAGAGTGATTTGGACAGTACCAAATGCTAAGTAGAAGAAAATGAGGACATTTGAAGGAATCACACATCACAGCATTTCTTAGGTGAGCAGAAAAGAGGGAGCCCCCACTACAGTGCAGTGCCAATTTTAATACTGCTCTCAATTCACCATTAAACAGTTATACTGTAGCCTGAAGATCCATTACATACTGAACAGTGCTCGTTCTGTAACATAAGGGCAACCAGACGGATAATTGCTGAACTGCACAGCTACCACAGGCTTCATGCAAACACAGGCTCTGGACATTTTGTACTTGTCATATACACCAAAAGCCCTTGGAAAGCCACTTTTCTGCTCTGTTACTACGTCGTCGTATAGATCTTTATGAATAGATTTGTTATAAATTACCTGCATCTAAAGGTCTGTCCAGCAGTGGTAGATTTGACATCAGTTTGGTTGGGCTATGAAATATGCCCTGCACACAACATTCACATAAAAGGGAAAAAAAAAAAAAAAAAAAAAAAAAGAGATGCAAGGGCACCACAAATGCAATTTTTAGAACTTCTTCCTAGGTTTTGAAAGGCCAGGAAGGCTTGGGCTTTGAAATGAGACCATCGGATGGAAAGCCCCTTAACTATGCTCCCAGCTGGCGATATACAGGCAAGTATCTCATGGAAAAAGGGTCAGCTGAAATATGCACAAATAAGCCAGTCAGATGTCTACGTAGCTCTGCCTTGCCTTTAACAGAGATAACACAGAGCAAGTAAAACTGGTCCAGTTTTACCTTGGTCAGCACTATCTCTCTCAGCTGTTCCTACTACCACAGTCTGTTTGAGCAGGCTCATTTTTGTAGTGAATGGTTTTGTTTCAAACATATAATCATATCATTTCAAGCCACTTGGAAGAAATTTCACATCACAACTTTCTTTAATTTTTTACCTATGTTTTATATCACAAAACTCAATCTCTAACCCCCAAATTGCCCAAGTAGCAATGTGCGGATGGCACTCTCCCTGTGCTCTGCACATGCACACACACATTTCCATGTACTTTTTCATTAAGAAAGGAATCTGGAGGCTGCAGCTATAAGACAAAAGGTCTGGAAAAAGCTAACTTTGTTTTCCTGACCACAGCCCTGGGATAACTCAAGCAAAGACATCCTCTGAGGAATCCACCCCGGGTTTTGCACAGAGCGTGCTGGTTTTATTAGTTCCATGCAGCTCTCCAGCCTAGCTGGATATATTCATTAAAGCTGCAAGTTCTTTATCTTAATGACTCTCAGGCTTAGTGCATTAATTCAATGCTCCTGGTAACAAAGGAAGCAAGCCCTACATGAATGCCAAGCCTTCCTCCTCTTCTGTCCCTCTCCATGTCAGCCCCCTCCCCTCACCCTGATCTATCCAGCACTGGGACTCTTAGCACAAGTCCCAGTGAAACAGGTGCTGCTTGTCACATGGAAAATTAGCAGCATGTTCTTTTATTATGTCCCAGATAGCACGGAACACTGAGAAATAACAGCAGCAAATCAGCGCGCTGTTGAGAAATACACTGCAACTCCCCCCAGAGCTCCAGGGAGCCTTTCCTCTGGTGCTGTTGGGATCCACCTCCAGCACAGCACCAGCAGCCAGCACCCAAAGCCCTGGATTGCAGCGAGCCGCCGACTGGAGGCCATCCCACAGCATCAAACATCGGCACTTGGCCCATTTTCAGCCCTTCTCTTTACGTTTCATCTGTACGATGAAGACCTCGGTAAGGATTAAAGGCCATTAACATGTGCTACAAATACGAGCTCTGGCCTGAAAAGGCACTTATACTTTTTTAAGAAATGATTACAGATTTATTTTTCAGCAGAATGTTCTGATCGAAATTTGACCTTTGGAAAGCATAACCCTCTTCTCCTACAGAAAACACCTCTGAGGAAAGAGAGAATGCATTTCTATGGCCTCAAAATGTATAATTCCAGGCTTCAAAGGTACATTTTTTTCAATTGTATTTGTGAAGAAGGGATACCTCGAAGCACCCTCATGGTTCTCTATTGACATACAATGAAGGCTTTAACTACTTGAAGACACTCAGCCCAGCGTCGCTCTGCTCACGTGTGTGTAACTTCACTGATTCCAAATCATGTATCCTCACTGTCACTGCGGCAAATCATATGGCAATCAAGCCAAACATCTCAGACCTTGCTATGAAATGAGTCAAGCCTTAACAAAGCACTTATATCTTTTTAATTGATGTCAGAACCATTTCTGTGAACACGTATAATTTTTCTCAAAGAAAAGACCCTACAGATTTCATTAAACTGAAATGGCTTAAAATGTCATATGACAGGAAGCAATTTTCTGAAATAGTAGCCACTAAGCCACATTGGCAAAGTGGAAAAATGTAAGAGGAGGAAAACGATTTTTAAATTTGACATCTGGAAAACATATATTGAGGAATGCATGTTCCAGAAATACACATATATTTTTAAATCCAGACAAGTTGCATAACAGACAATTGGTGTCTGTGTTTCCCTCCGCTAATCTTGCAGTAATTAAATCCTACCAGTGAACTACCGGCTCTGGCACAACACTTATTTATTACAAAACTGATACTGCTAGATAACTAGTTTAAACATATATTGTAACAGCTAATAAACAAATGAAACTGATCATCCCACAGAAGTCCCAGCAGAGCCCAAGTGCTGCAGAGCAGGATGTACTGCATATAAATGCCTGCCAGAATGAATGCATTAAGTCAAGCTGTTCCTGCTGTCATGTAATTGGTCTTTCGACTTTTCTAGCCTATTGCACTCCACAAGAGGTGGCTACAGGATAATAGCGTATTTTTCTCAGCAGAATCCACGATTCCATTAGTTAATGGTGGAAACTGCTATGCAGCTTGAGGATCCTGTGATCTTACACCAAAACAGAAGGTAAGGCAATCAATAACTAATGCTTAAATGTTCCCGAAATCCTTACACACTGCTGCTTTGATGATTGGTCCTGTACATCATCTAACTTTCCTTAGTGCCTTTGCAGGGAGAAAACAAACTTGTATTGATGTACC
Source organism: Tragopan temminckii (assembly GCA_028571105.1). NCBI lineage: Eukaryota > Metazoa > Chordata > Aves > Galliformes > Phasianidae > Tragopan > Tragopan temminckii. Next base: position 5,471,024 of record JAOWBP010004220.1, read on the forward strand.
GAAGAACGCCATCGTGTTCTGCACTTCTACCACACTGATGTAACAGGCAACAGTGTTCTAGAACCACCTTCTCCATGCTGTATAATGTAACTGAGGGTCATATTGCCAAGTCAGATTCTATCTGGAGTAAAAAGAAAATTAAATAGCCAAAAGCCTTCTTAGACCATCAGAGGACTGTGTTGGTTTAATTCTCCTCATCTTGACTGGTATATTAAACTTGTAATCTTTTTATTGGAACTGCCATTTCTTGAATTCTCAGATTATGTCTTAAAAAGGATTTATGTTTAATTCCTAATTACTGACTTTGGCTACTTCCGTCTGATTTTTCCCCCCTCACACTGAAAAGTAGCTGGCTCTCATTCCTAATTCAAAGGAAAATGAAAGAAAATCAAAGCACCGGACATCTCAATGCCATGCAAAACCCTCAGAGGCTAGAAGGCCTGCCCAACAAGACCCTCTCACCATCTGCAGCTCTACCAGCTGTACCTTTCAGTACAACCCATTCTAAAATGGCAGATTATTCCCTCTAAGATAACTTGTAATTGTTTGACAGTTTTTCTGTGTTTTTTTTTTTTTTTTTTTTGGTCAGGAATCTCCCAACAAAACACTACAAAGGCAGATTCATTCAATCAAAACAGACATACTGACTTTGTGAAGTCCATCATCATGACTTGCCTCCTGAGGACTTTTAGCCCAATTTGTGTGTGCCCTGCTTGTGCCACAGTTGTAGCAAACCATCTGGGAAACAGAGCAGCTGCAGGTTGCTCAGGTTTCCAGTTTGGAAGAGCCGAAGTGGAAAAATGATTCGACTTTTTGCCCACAAAACACTTCAGAACTTTCCCCTTTTATTTTTGGAACATTTTAAACCTGAATTTTCAAGACAGGGCAGAAAAAAACTGGTCGTTTTTGGTATTACTGGGTATGAACAGAGCAGAAAGCAGCTTCCAGCCATCCCTTATTTCTCACTAAAAAGGAACATTACGGTTCTGTGCTCCTGGGAGATGAGCACAGCGCTCTTCCTCTGTGTGTGGCTGTAATGCTGCAAAGTAGTAGGGAAATGTGCAACGCTGTTGCTTATTTACAATAAATGGCTTTCAAGTAAAGCATTTAATCTTTTACAGCAATTGGTTTCTTTTTTTTTCCTCCATTGTGTAATAGAAAGAATTTGTAAATTAATCTGACCAAAAGCAAACACATCCCACAGTTCTTTCCCAGACAAAACTCCCACTGAGATCAACTGTCACTTTTATTCAGGAGAACTTTTGCCTGTGAAATAACAGCCAGAATTGGCACCCTTGGTGCATCCTACAATTTTGACTGCTGCTGAAATTGCTGCACTTTTATACCCAGGCCAAGCAGAACACATTGATTCTTACTCTTCTCATCAAAAGACAAAGAACACCATGCAGTTTTAAAAGAAATCACTGTGTTAGAGCTAGCTGCCTCTGTAGGGTTTTTCTAGACCACAGCAGTAGGTGCCTCACAGTGCTCACGGAAGGAACTGTTATTTTCTTGCATAGTCTGGGACTGAAGCAGAACAGTGAGGTGCTCACAGTAGCTCACATGCACTGCCCAGGACCCATTGGGACCAGGAACAGAACTCACATCTCCAGAATCCAATCCTGTTTCTTCCCCCCAACATCTTTTTTTACATCATGTTTTGAATCGTAATTTTTATGACACAAACTACTCAAATGTCTCTTTGTATAACAACAAAAACAAACAAACAAACAAACAAACAAACCTAACCCCCTCCTTTTCTGTAAGCATACAAAATCTATTATCTATCTAAGCAAGTATACTTACGAGTGGACTTCCCGTGAGTTTTCTCACAATTTGGACAATGATAGACGTCAATATCTGGCGCCTCCTCTTCTTCAACACCCACGCAGCTGGAATATTTAAAGACAAATATGACATCAGCTTGAGTCCATTTCCAAGCAAGCAAGCAATTGGTAATGAAATAAACTCCTCCACCGTATCAGCTGTGTCAGCTTACTATGCTGACCACGCATGGCAATACCAAAGCCAAGCTCAGGTACTGCTGTGCTGGTACAGTCAGAGCAGACATTCTGCAGCCCACGCTCGAGATGCAGTGCTGAAAAGTACCAGCCCAAGGGGCACTACTGGGCATATATGGACTGCTGCTGGCTACTGGGGCACTCCTGCCAAGGTACACCCTATGCAAGGCTTCTGTAGGTTCCATCTCGTTACAATATTTGAAGATAAAGAGTAGACACACAGATCACGGTTCTGCTGGCTGCCAAGAGGATGGGCTGTATCATGGCAGCTGCTGGAACACCCACTGAGATTATTTTGGATGGCACAATGTACGTAAGAATGCAGCACAGCCTATGGGCACACGATGTGGGTGCAAGCCAGTGGCAGGGCACAGCACTGGGGGAAAACAAAACTGAACTGCAAAGAAATGAAGTGCTCAAGATAAGATGTTGTGCAGTCAAAGTGCTGAGCAGCCAGCCAAAGAATCAAACTCTGGAATGGCACCGTTCCTCAGGAGGAGGAAAAGCAAACAGGATTCTGCTCCTGCTTGTTCTTGCCTGAAGCTGCTCAGACTGAAAGGCACATTTTTGTAATGTACAAAAACTTCTGCTGCTTCCTTGCAGCAATCTGGGTGCTTGTAGGATGCAGCCCTTGTGCCACCTCTCCATCAGAGCTTGGCCAGGCAAGGGTCCCCAGTCCCTGCAGAAACCAGACAGAGCACCCCATGACCACAGCCACCTTGGAGTTCTCTGCCTCACACCCTGAAATACTTTTCAGTGCTCCTCAGTCAGCAAAACACTCCAGTATTTCTCTTCTGCCAGGGAAAGTGTTCAGGCATGTACCATGGAAATTTCAGCTCCGTATACACAGGAGCATTCAGCCCTCCTGCACACTGCTGGCGATGAGCACAGGAAGAGCAGAATTCATGAGCAACAGGTAACAGGTTTTGTAGGTAACAAAATACACCGTGACCCTCTGCCTTTAACAAAGGTGGGTTTGAAATCACTTTGGATTGAAGTCACATAGTGATGCATAACTGTAAAGATCAGGATCACAAGCCACAGATCTTGCTTTTGAAAAACAGCATCCACAGAAACTCCACCATGCTGGAAAAAGACAAAGAGGGTGAGATATGGAAATAAATCTTTTCTGTAACCATTGTAAATATTTTGTCAAAGCAAGATTCTGCCAGAAACCTTTGTGGACATTCATCCTGTTGCAGCCACCACTGCAAGTATGGGACCCAACCCTTCCCAAACCAAAGAGCAAAGATGGGAGCAACCAAACCTGGAGAAATTCTTGTTTCTGTGAGTGCAACCTGCAAACAGAGCAGCAGCACTGCTGGTAAACACTAAACTATTTCTGAATCACATAAAAGCAGTCATAGATTTGGCTCATGTTTTTCATAATAAACGGTTACTTGAAAATACACGAAATCATCAGGTCTCCTTGGGCAGACAGCATGGAAAACTGAAGAGCAAGTTTGCAGACAGGAAAAAATCATCACAACAACACAGCCCTCGGAGTCAAGTACGTACAGGCAGTGAAATTCCAGATTAAGCACTAGGAAATTTAAACAAACCCTGGCAGATTAGAACAGGCGTAACAGAATGTAGGGGATTCCTCTACCCATAAAGCTGCATCAGCTGCTTATGTCACTGGATTCAGCTTGTCAAGCTTAGTAAAGGTATGGATTAGGCTCTGTACAAGGCTTGAAAAGTCTATATTTAGCTTGAACTAAGCAGATGAGACCCTCGGGCACTGCACAGATCACTACAAAGGAGGTATGAAAAGCTCTGCAATGGGCAAAGGCTCCAGTGTGGTGGGAGCTATTGTTCTGAGAGCAAGTACAAATATTTAGCTAGAACAAAATGAAAGAGTAAAAATAACTGTCCTCAGACTCGAGTGGTCCTCTAAAGGATGCAGTCAACTTTTCCAGCTACAACACAGCTTTTGAATAATGTTTGGCCATTTACAGCTGCTCACAGCCAGAAACTGTTAACTTTACTGAACCTGAAGCTCAATCACAAACATCCCAAGCAATCCAGGCTATCAAAATGCCTCATATGATCTTTAAGTATGAGCCAATTTCACTTTGTGCACCTCGTCTCAAGGAATAGTGCTTGCCTTGCCAGTTGCTTCCACTGGCAGAACTGCCATATGAATATAGGCACAAAAATAGAATTCCCATAGTTAAAGACAGTCCCTAAAGAACATTCCCATTAGCAGAGCGAGAGACTTTGCTGGGTTGCTGTCAGTTCCACAGCAGTGACCTGCCCTCAAGCTTGAGAGCACATTTGCACCTTGAAGGAGCATGACATCCTCAGGCAGAAGCCAGCAGGGTCCTGGAGAAGTGTCCTCTGTAACCCACATGTACATTTGTTCCTCAAGAAGACCAATAGAATATATAATAAAATCAAAACATTTCTGTAGGTAAAGAAAGCCATTTCATGAACCTCGGCTGAATGGCACTGTCCATTCCCTCAAGCCCTGCCTCCACCCACAAACTTTAGCACAAAAGGTGCATTGTATTTTACAACTATTTTTTCATGAGAATGCTCCACTTCAGTCCCTCCAATTTCTTTTTTTTTTCTTTTTTTTTCCCCAGTTCTATTTGCCTGAGAGAAATACAAACATAAAAAAAGGCTGGAGTCAAACATTTGACCCCCTACAGCGATCAAAGGGGCTCGGAGTCAGACAATGCAGGATCCCACGCAGCGTGCTGGGGAGCAGCCTCCAGCAACAGCCCCTGCTGCACTGATTCGCAAATTAATCTGTCAATACAAACCCTGGATGCGCTACCATCAGCGGCAAGGAACTGGAAAAGCTCTCAATAGCACTTCTGTGCAGTTATTCAGATCTGCCAATGAGGTAAAAGTGGGCATAAGAGGTTCAGAAAGGGAACTGCAAATGTGGCGTTGAGGCAGAGCTCACAAAAGCACAGCCTGAGCTGGAAACAGGCGTAGGGAGCGGAATGCCGGGACAGCATGGCGGGTGGGCATGGCTGCCATCCTGCATGCAGTCTGTGGAGTTGGAGGGGAGAAGACAACAGCTCCTGCAACGGGAGGGCAGGCAGGGAGCACGCAGCAGGAGGCAGGGCTGGAGGCCTTGGGAACGACAGCAGGAGCAGAGTTCGAGTCATCTGTATCAACAGGCCAAGAACCAGTTTCAAAAAGCCTGTAAATACTGCAAAACTGTGCTGACATCCTAATAAGATCCCGTTCTGCTGCAAGAGCTGACAAACCATGTGGTGTTGCATTTATCCAGCTCAGCATTGTGTCCAGGTCTGAGACCCTCATCTCAGGAAAGATGTGGATCTTCTGGAGAGGTCCAGAGGAGGGCCACGAAGCTGCTCAGGGGGCTGGAGCATCTCTCCTGGGAAGACAGGCTGAAGGAGCTGGGCTTATTCAGACTGAAGAAGAGAAGACAGCCTTCCAATATTTAAAGAGAGATTACAAACAGGAGGAAAATCAACTTTCTAGATGGGTAGATAGTAATAGGACAAGGGGAAATGGCTTTAAACTGAAGGAGAGGAGATTTAGATTAGATGTGGAAATTATTCACATAGAGGGTGGTGATGTGCTGAACAGGCTACCCAGAGAGCTGTGGGTGCCCAGTGTCTGGAGATGTTCAAGGCCAGCTTGGATGTGGCCTTGGGCAGCCTGGTCTGGTACTTGATCTAGTGGCTGGCAACTCTATCCATGGAAGGGTTGGAACCTGATGATCTTTAAGGCCCCCTCTAACCCAAGCCATTCTATGATCCTCTCTCCAGTGGAGCATTTTACAGACCTCCCTGACAACTCACAGAGCGAGCACTATCTCTTGCCACCATAGCACAATTTAGAAATTTTGCCAGACCAAACACGTTCTTCTTGGGGAAAGCATCAGGTTCCCAAAGCAGATTTGAAGGAGAAAACTTCTAATTGGTGAAGGTTAATGAAGGAAAACCCTCCCCAGATGTCCTGCAAAGAGTCTCATTACCCAGAACACTGGCACTAACACACAAGTCCAATGGGAGGCATGGTGCAGGGAGCAGCTTCCACCCACTGCTCCCCCAGCAGAGAACCTCCACGGCTCTGCTGACGTGCAGTAAGGATGGAACAAGAGGTTAATTATTGTGTATCCAAGAGTATCTTGTTGTGATGATATAAAGCATCTAGTAGTAGTAGTAGTTGACTTTAAAATGTTATTAAAATTATTTTATTCAGGTTGCAACAGTGTAAAATTCATTTGATATCAGATAAAAGTGAAGCACTATTACTACTACTGCATTTTAATTTTAACAAGCAATAATGAAATGTAAAGCCTTTGATATGGTAGTTGTTTAAACCCATCTATCACATTTTACAGCGATTTAAATGAGAAATAGCACAAACAGAAGCATTTGCAATCAGAAGTTAGAAATTATATTATTAGAATCTTTGCTCCTTGCCATTTAAAGATAAAATTGCCTGTGCTCACAGTGAAGAGGGACTCAGATCTCAGTGTTCTGACAAAGCTGATGACTTTCTTAGTCAGGCAACAATAATAAAAGGTGGATACATCTGAGTTTTCATGGCATGAATGTCTGTGAGGGCCTTCATTTGTAGGCTTCAATGAGGTGACATAAGTAATTTTTGACCCATTTAATTAATGGGTTAAAATTATTCCATTTGATGATGATCATGTAATAACCATTATCAAACAGAAGACAAGTACAGAAAAATATCAAAAATAAAACAACAAAAGGTAACTTGGGGGGAAAGAACATAAAATCTAGTGATACCTGAAGAAAACTTCTGAATACAAACCAGCCGTGCATTTACCTGTTCCCAGTGAGCACCAGTCATGGCACAAACTGCAAAGCAAAACAAAATAAATGGTGTTTGCAGAGAGCTGGGTTTCTAAGAAGTGCTGCGGGATGGCACAGCTGGGAGCTGGGGCAGCCCCTGGACTGCAGTCAGCTGCACCGTGCTGCAGCCATTCAGTCCCAATCCCACCTATTCCCAGCCACAGCCCCAGTTGCTGGAGGAAAGAAAAATGACCCATTCCCGTGCAGCAGCACGCAGATGTAACCTGTTAGCTTTCATTTCATGTCATTTATCTGCTTCTTGCTGTGGAGCAGAGTGTAAGAAACTCTGCTAGAGCATTACATGTTCCTCACAAAGCAGACCTTAAAATACACTCTCTTTATCTACAGAGCAGGCCAGCACAATCAGACCTTTTACAGATAAGGAGCCTGTCACAAGCAGGACTGAGGAGATTTGCTGAGGTTTCCCAGCAGGATCTGAGCGCAGAACAGGTCTTCAGAGCCCACTGCTAGGTACAGCAGTGTCTGCCACATCTCCTGCCAAATGCGTTGCTCAGGATTTGTAACCAGCAAACAGAACCCTGGAGGAGGTATTTAGTTTAACTTCCATCTCCATCCTTTGCCACTTCACTAGATACACGCTGAAAACTTAAGAATTTTAACACTGGTAAAAAATGACACTTCAATCCTTATTTCACACAACCATGTATCTGCTTCTCCCTCTCTCCCAGAATCAGTCCAAACCCAAATCACTTTTATCACCAGCCACAAACCTGGAAGGACACTGCATGGATGAGTAAGTCCTTCACGCTCCAGCAGCAGCTTTCATCTAGCTACTTCATGAACACAAATCCAGACACAGGAACATGTTGTGCACCACGTACATGCAACCTTTGAGGCATGAGGGCTCAACAGAAAAAAGTGTAGGGCAACCTCTGCCTCATGCTTGCAGGGCAGCACAGTGCTCTTCTCTCTGGTACAAGGTATGTGCTCTGTCATGAGCACAGCCCCACAAGAGGGTACCTGGACTTCAGAACACCAGGCACTGACCCACACCTTCCGAAGAAAGGCTGCGGTGCCTGACAGCTCTTTAGCAACTTTCTCTTTTGTGCTAAACAGTGAATGGCCAAAGCCACCTGGAGACCTAGGAATACAGTTGTCCTCCCTCTCAGCATTTCCTTGCCTCATCTGACAAGAACAGCAGAGGGTTCCTGCACAGTGTAAGGCATAGTGATGCTCTCCTAGTGAGACTGTGAAGTGACTGCCCCTCCAGGCTGCTGAGAACAGCTTAAGCAAAGCCCTCTCAAGATCGGTTCAGACTAGCAGTACCTTTGGGTAGGGAGTACAAGCAAGAACCTCCCACATCCTTTTAGCTTTAAGAAAGGACTATTAATACTGGAAAATGGTGCTTGATCTCATGCTCCTCCTTCTCTTCTCTTCTCTTCTCTTCTCTTCTCTTCTCTTCTCTTCTCTTCTCTTCTCTTCTCTTCTCTTCTCTTCT
>JAOWBP010004220.1:5479414-5498390 GCA_028571105.1 Tragopan temminckii
CTCTTCTCTGCTCTTCCTCAGAAGCTGGAGGCAACACCAATGTGATGCAAGAGGAAATGTGCTGATGGGCCCAGTTCTCAGCATACAGGGCCTGAGCCTGGGGACAGGCAGCAGGATGCTCAGGGCCAGGCACAGGCAGCCTCAGCACATGAGGACAAAGAACCAGAGCCCAGGTGGGGCAGCTGTCACAGACCAGAAGAGGCATTCATGGCATCGTTATTGGTCATAAAAGTGGTAATTAATAATTAACCTGACCTCATCCTCAACCCTTAACAACAGGGCATCTACTGGTATAACTTCTTGACATGTAATTTAATCATGTTACACAATAATGCTCTTCTTTAACAATAAGATGCCATTTACAGGAAAGAGGACCATCCAGTTTCAGAAGCCTCCGCCATCCAAAAAGAAGCACAGGTACTGCAGGAAAATCAGGACTTGCCAGCAATGGAAAGAACCACACTTCACATTTTAATGGATATCTTGTGCTTACGTCTCATTTGATCACATGTTTATTACTCATTTTCACCAGATCTAACAAAGCAGTTTCAACTGCCCCCAAAATGAAACAGTCGCTTGGTCACACAGCAGTTATCAGATGGGCCAGTGTTGTGACAGAGATTTTTTTGTGTCCACATCAGAGCATCCAGAACTGCAACATATAATATTGTTAATACTAGAGATGTTACATTAAAAAAAAAAAAAAAAAAAAAAAAAAAAAAAAAAAAAAAAAAAAAAAAAAAAAAAAAAAAAACAAGAAAAGGAAAAGAAACAAGCAGTTCCAAGGGGGAGCGAATCTGGTGGAACTGACTGTTCTTTGAATTTCAGTCTCACGTTGCTCTCCTGGTGGCTGCGTTACTGGGTAAACTCCGAGGAGGGCACTCTCATGTATGCTCTCCTCTGTCTGATAAGCAAACAGACAAGTCCTTCACTAAATAGAAGGATCTGTCTCATCTAATCAGCCACATATTTTTACAGAACATACAGAATTTTTTGAGACCTCAAGCCTGCTGTCAGATATGGTTAAAGCTAAGTAATGGATTGAAAAATCACTTTGGAGAACAGAAGGATATACTCATAAGCGCTACTCCACTAGAAAACCCAGAAGCAAGCAGTGGTAGGAGAAAAACAATGTGTGCTGGCTTAGGCACAACTGCAAGTGTCTAATACAAGGGACTTGTTGAATAAGGGCCTAACTGAGAGGTGGTCCTGCCTCCACCAGACAGCCAGAGCCCAACGTTGTGAAGAAGCTGTGGGTTCACTCTGGGGCACACCTGGAGCCGCCAGCAGGCTGTCCTGTACAGCAGGACCTACAGACGGCAGCACTGAGGTAGCAGGGTGCTGCTGTACAACACAGCAGCATATGTTCTACTTGTTGTTATGACTCTCTTTAATCCCAAGAAAATTGCATAACTTCTTTGACTCAGTTTCTCCACTTATAAAACAGTATTATTAATAAATGCCTGATAACCTCAAAGGCTAGTACAGTATAATTAACAAACGTGCTCAGTGCTTTGAAGATGGGAATCTCTGTGCAAGCGCTTGGATGTGCGACCCACACACAAAGCTTTTGTTTTAGAGCTTTGTCTCTCCTGTGTGTAAATTCTCACGTGGGAACTTACAAACAAATCATAGAACATCCTAGGTTGGAAGAGACCCACAACGATCATCAGGTACAACCCCTGGCTCCACACAGGACCACCCAGAAACCAAACGCTATGTCTGAGAGCAGTATCCCAAAGCACCTTGAACTCCAGCTGTGCCTGCTGCCCTGGGCAGCCTATGCCATGCCCACTGCCCTCTCGGGCAGAACCTTTCCCTGACCCCTACCTGACCCTCCCATGACAACTCCACGCAATTCCCTCAGGCCTTATTTCTGCTCCTCCACTCCCTCTGAGGATCTGCAGGGCCATGAGGCCTCCCCTCAGCCTGCTCTGCTTTGGGCTGAACAAACCCAGGGACCTCAGCCACTCCTCATACATCTTGTCCTACAGACCCTTTACTATCTTTATAATCCTCCTTTGGATGCTCTCTAATAGTTTTATGCCCTTCTTTTATTGTGGAATTATCCTTTCCCAATTTTCACAGATCCACGTATTTTCACAACTACTTTGCTAAGCTGGCACTTTCCTTTGGGTGTCCACAGGTCTGCACTCCTGGGTGGCTGCTGCCAGGACTCTCAGGGACTGGACAGGGTGTGTGTTTTGCTCGGCCATGAAACCAATTTCAAAGCAAACATACAATGTAGGTGAAGTAGGAAGAACCAACCTCCTTTGGCTTATAAAAATCTCAAAGACAGTTCATTTCCACAAAATTTTGTCAATGTTCCTTCAAACTGAAGAGCTTAGAGGATAAAAAAAAAAATCAGTAAGATTTGGACAGTGGAACAGGCTGCCCAAGGAGGTGGTGGGGTCACTGCCCCTGGAGGTGCTCAAGAAAAGCACAGATGTGGTTCTTAGGGACATGACTCAGTGGGCAATGTTGATGGTAGGTGGATGGCTGGACAAGATGATCTTAGAGGTCTTTTCCAACATTAATGATTCTATGATTCTAAGGTGAGGGCACTACAATCAGCAGAGACAGGCTTTGTTGTCTCATAGAGTCTAAAGGAGCACAAACTATGGATGAGCAACCTTCAGCTGGGCCTCAGAGAGGAAATAATCCATACAAATACTGTCATTAGACTACAAACAAGTGCATGCAGCATGCACTGGGAATACTGTGCTAACGCAGTACCTGCATTCTAATCACTCCAACAACATCCAAGCTTCTGAGTAGCTGCTATACCCATTACAGCCACAAAACCATTTGAGTACTTGGGAACATGGCATTAAGAAAAGCCAACAGCAAATACTATGTTTTATTCCAGCAAGGAGGCACAACAAATCTGCGTTGCTATGAAGCACACGGACTACGCAAGTGTGCCATGCTGCATTCCCCCAGCCAGCAGGGCTGGGGCACAGGCATTGGCTGGGCAAGGTGTCTGGGTTAGTGCCAGCCCTTTGCACAGCCCAGCACCGGCCTTCCCTCAGAGTTCTGGTGAGAAAAAGGGCACGAACTGAAATCAGGAAGGAGCCCATGTAATGCTCTCCTTTCTCGTGAAACGTGGTTCTCCGATGCTCTGAAAACATGGTTGTACAATCCCTCCAAGCAAAGAAAGAGGAGGGAATGCTATCGCAGGGGCACGGCAGAGAGATACCTCCATTTGCCCTTTGTTATTTGGATGTTGTTTTCAGAGGAGGGGTGTTGCCTGCTCCTTCCGATGTTTGCAGTTGTACTGGAAACAAGTTGCTTGCGCTAAAGTAGGTGCCTTTACATTTTAGAAAGAGGAACAGACTACATCTGCTCCTTACAGTTCAGTAATGCAAACAGGATTGAACTACACTGAGAAGCTGCTCTCATTGCTTCTCCCCTGTACCTCAGCCAGTTGTACAAGTTGCTGTCTTGGATAAACTTTGCTCTTTGGTTGACTGACCACATTTTGCAATTCTATTTTCAAACTTGTTTGCAGTTGTGGTATGCAGCAGGGAATTAGCTCTTTGGCAGAAAGCATGGATTACTTGACCTCTATAAAACTTTGTAAAAATGAGTGAAATCAGGACCTCCCTGAAAAACAAATGTTACAGCCAACTAAGCCAGCTGCAGAACATGTTTTTAATTGCAAATGGCTGAGGGACTTCATGGACTTAGTGGCCATTGCAGGTGCTCTCTTGGATAAGTGAGAAATCTGCCCTATTTCTGGTGCATGAAAACATTATCTCTGCAGTACGTTGGCATTAAGGCATACATCTATCTGTTTATCACAGAGACACTGCAGAAGAATTCTAAACACAAGTATCTTGAACCTCAGTGATGCAAGAAACCAGGGCTTGCTGCTCTGGTTGGTCTGCTGAACTCTGGAGAGCAAAGATCACAACTAGAGTTTTTAAAACATGGATTGAATTATTTTTTTCCCCCCTAGAAGGAGCACCTAGAGTTGCAAGGAAAGCTAAAACAAAAGTAAGTACAGATACAAAATGCAGACATTGAGAACTTAAATTACATTCAGAGAATCGCAGATTTTATGCAATCAACAATATCCAGATTGTTCATGCCTGAGTCATAAAACAAGTTTTAAAGCACGAAAAACAAATCATGTTCAGCAGCTGAGACTATTATTATAGGATACATTTCTCTGAGGTGTAATAGAGATGAAACTATTACACTGAATGCTGTTAATGATAATCTGTCCTCGGTCGCTATTTTTGTGAGCAGGTTATTTGTTGTGGATAAGACTTCCTGTTTTTCGAACACTTCCTATCTGATCCACTCACTGAGGTCCCCAGTGATATCTGTAATCTCAAGGCATTACAAAGGAAAGAAAAGTTTCTGCAGAGTTACTATTTTTACATGGTTGCATTGCTGCTATTCATAGCCACAAAATGTTAAACTGCTGCAGCAGTTCAGATGCAGAAAACCCATTTTCAGCCTCTTCCTACATGCAAAATGCTTTCAGAGAGATTCTCACAGATTTATGGTAAGAAAATTAGCCCTTAAAATGTATTGCATGCTGTACCACTACTTCACCATAGAAAGAAGAACATCAGAAGGAAAACTATGTTTCTCCCCCAAATAGACAGTAAATACCAAAAAACAACAACAAAAACAAAACAAAACAGGATTTAGGTCTTGAATCAAACAGCTGAGTGAATCTGAGATATGGAGTGTCATTCTAAAAAGCATTCCAGAAGCCACTTGGAAGCCTACATCTGATTTCAGAGTGTGGTATTCACACCCAGAAGCCTCTGATCTGTACGTTAGTGACTACATAAGATTATTAGTGAACAAAACATACAACATGCTCAATTCTTACCAAACTACTGGCCTTAGCTATAAGGAGAGAAAGGGAGTTCTGAAAGACAGCCAACAGACTGCATGAAAACCAACAGCTCTCCAGCTCTCGTCCCATTCCTGGCATCTCAGACCTGTGAACAGCCGCTCCTGGCTTTGCGAGGAGCAAGGAAGGCCAGGGGAGCCCCTCTTATCCCAAAGCCAGCTGCAAACACCCCAGCAAAGACCACCGCAGAACAAGAGAAGCCCTGGGCTGCTCTCCCAACATGGGACACGCTACTTGAAGCCCATGGCTGGTTCTTGGCAGAGGGTCGTGCCAGCCATGGAAGGAAGCCTGGTAGTTCCCAACCTGGGGCACTTTCTCCATTTTACGTTCTATAAATAGTTTCTACAGCTTTGCCTCATGAATGCTTCCCAGCAAACGCCTGACTGCAGCACAAAACAATCCTTCAAACATCTCCATTTCACCCAAGAGAGACAATTCCAGTCTCTCTAGCTTTTTATAAAACCCTTTTAAGAGCTCAGTTCTCTTTTTCACAAGCAGCTCACCTTCCTCTAAAATGTGTGGTTACGAATGGAGTGAAATAGCAGCGATGTGTTCTGGCCATAACAAGGTCCCCAGATGACGTGTTTTCTGACATCATCCCATCACTGCAGGGCTCAATCAGCCCGACAGCCCATGCTGCTGTTCCCAGGACACGGGCACCACTCCACAAACAACAACTACTCACCTCATCTACCGCATGTGGGTCAAGAGCTAGGTGCCTTATAAAGCAGCACAGGTTTGGCTTCATTTTTTCTTTTCTTCGACTGTGCATTTGGATTCAAACTATGAGCCAAATTCTGGGTCCTGTTCTCGTATTTCTGAGCTGCTCTTGGGGCACAAAGGGCTGAGAAGTTACCTTAATTGCTCAGCTGAGCACTAAGCCAGCACAGGGAATACCTCAGTGCCGCAGAACCAGCCTGCGTGATCTAATTTCACATCAAGTAACAGAAGTTCTCAATAATATATCAAACAACTAATTTAATTTTCTTTTCTTAACAAAAATGTAACTCTCCCAGTCAGAGTAACACAGAGTTATGATCTTTACATATTTAATGTATAGAAAGAGGTCTGGAATCACAATATACTGTTACAAAAACATTTTTTCTCTCTTAATATCATGCTTAGCTAACATAATTACTTAAAAGTGGCTTCCCAGCCTTTGCCATTACGCAGAGTCCTGTATATTTTCCTGATGTCAAACCCAGAGCGAACACATATCAACATCAGATCTGTTTTTCTTAGATCAAAAATCTGTTAAAGACGGACAATGATTTCAACACAGTTCTCGCCTTAAGCTGAATTAGAAGTTTCTTTCTTTCTGACAACTGGAGAAACTATGAAAGATACAAACAGTCTAGTTTTTGGCCAACCAGTCCTCTGAGAAAGCAAGGGCAACTCAAAAATTACTTTATATTAAAAGAGCTATCAGTTGTTCCAATAACACTGGTGCACTTGTTAAGGCACAAACACAGCTGTAAATGGAGTTTATAGTGCCTGATTCTTAAACCTAGCAGCTACTCAGTCTGAATATTCACAGTGGTGCCAACATGAAGACTTGATAGTTGTAGAATAAAATTTACCAGTTTAACCAATACTTAGCAATTATCAGTGATCTGTCACATTTGCATTTGACATGCTAATACCGTATTCTCCCCTAACAAACGATCCAGATTTGAAGTTCAGAACTTTACTGTACTAGTTTTATTTCAGAATGTTTTTTTCTGGTGCACCCAAGGTTTTACTGCAGCAGCTGTTTGGGATTTGAACACAGGTCAACATGCAGTCCCCATCTCCTTTCTGGCCTTGCTATTTCCCCTTTGTGTGCCAAATTCCTTCTCATTGCAGGAGTCAGCCAACACCACTGTTCTCACCCAGCAATCATGAAGGCCTCCAGGAAGATCCGAGAGAGTATTTTACGAACATCATCTTGCATAAGAATCCAATTTGCAGAGTGGTTCTGCATTTAGACCTCCATTGTGCTTAGGAACCACAAATCTTTCCGTGATGTGTTCATTGCCAGAGAAACTCATGAAAAAAAACTGATTCTAGATTTATGCTAGAGACTATCCCCAGTAAAGCCATTTTTAACTTGTACACAAGAGCCTTTGCGCAACACAGATCTAAAACTTTAGCCTACACCTAAGAATTGTACCTGTGCAATCACGTCCCATACACACACACACACACACACACACACACACACAGACGTTACAACTTGTATCTTCATGATGAAGGTACGAGCTGAAGTTACCTAGAGGCCTTCCTGACCTCCTCCGTGAATGGCAGATTTCAAGACCAGAGTTTCAATTCTTGCTTCTCTGTAGGGGCTGGAATAAAATAATGCTTTCAGGACACGCTCACAGGACACAATGCAGCTCGTTAAAGAGCTAGAACAACACAGCTCCACCAGCACATGCTCTGCCCGGGAATATAATCTCCTGTGTAGGACTGGTTACACCAGGGCCCAACTGCCATAATGCTCCAGCTCCCGACAGGTGGAATGGCCAGCTGCACCCAAAGTAAGCATGCACATCCTGCCCAGAAAAGAAGGGGGAAACCACAGCCTGCTTATCTCTTCAGTAAAAGTGCACCTGGCACTTTTGCAGCCGCGCTGCTTCCACTACCCGAGCTAACACAAGTGGCCTTAAGCAGCAGCACTTGGCACCACGCTCAGGGCTGGTGCTTGGCAGCAGCACCCTGCAAGCCATAATTAGCTCAGCTAGCCTCATGCAAGCTCAGACCTGCAATTCTGTTCCCTCCAGGAGCAATGACAAACTGTAAGCACTGTCCAAATAACCTCTTGTAAACAAGTGATATCTATTTGAAATAAATCTCCCTCAACACTGACTGCACGCCTGTGTTTCTCCTAACTGTTCCTACCCTACGCTAGTAAGAGCATGAGTCTCCAAGAAGCTTTCTCCTTGGGTAATTTGAAAGCTACCTCCTTTCTGTTCTTCAGGCATTTCAATGAGTTTAAAGTTCTTTTGATCGCTAAGTCCTCAGCTGCAAACTATGGCCTGAGAGAAGGACTTTTCAAGCAAACACTTTGCCTCTTATTTTTCAAGGGTGCATTGGGACACACCGAGTTTTCCTGGGTTACTCTTCCACAGCCTCCTCTGAAGGTACATCAGTACAGATTTGAAAAATTCTGATAATCCAATTCTGACTGCAGACCAGATGAACTGAAATCATTCCTGAGGGCCCAAGATCAGGAAAAAAAAACAAAAAACAAAAAAAACCTGTACTCTTTGAGACACAGGTAGGTTTCCAGACATCCAGAGGCTAAACCTGTTTCTCTCCTCATAGTTCCCCAAAACCCCAGTTTTTCCATCAAGAAAAAAAAGTCACAGTATTTTAAAGGTAGGTGCTCATGTGAGATAAATCTAACCAGCAATGTAAAGACTGTGGGTGCCCCTCTAGTCTTTAACATGTGCAGCAGGAAAGGCCATCCTTAAATACAAAGCTCAACATCTTGTCACAAGTGTCTTCATGCTCATTTCAACATGCCAACAGCCCACTAATTATTGCTTTTTCTCTGAAAACCATTGTCTGGGGAAAAAAAAAAAAAAAAAAAAAAAGGCAAGAAGTTTACCAGTAGATAATTTTTGCCACACAGCTTACGTCAACCCTGAAGTCCTAACTTTGAACTCTGGTTACTTTCCCAATGCAACCCTCTTTGAAACTAGGAAAGGTAGTAAGGACCAGCGTCCCAGCTTTTGCTGTTATGCTCTGCCACTGAATACCTGTGCAGTTTCTTAGTTTTGTACTGGAGGAGAAACTAAGAAGCAGAGAGATACAATCCTGCTTTTTTTTCTATTCACGACAATAAGTAGGTCACGAGACAAGCAGAGATGTAATCTCTCTCTTTTGCTTTAAGCAAAACATGTAAATTTAAAAGATGAATACAGGACAAAGGAGACATGAAGTCCATGTAGAAGACAAAATATTAACGTAAATAAACCGTGAAATATCTTTCTTCTACCTGAGTGTTCCCTCATTCAGTAATGTAAATAGTGATTCGTATTAGGACTCTGAGATGTGCATTTCCTATTGTGCTCCATTTTCTGGAGGCTGACACCTGTGTCATGGTGCCATAGAAACAATATATTTGCAATCACCAGGAAGGAGATACGTTAACATGCCTAGCAAAATGTGAATTCACACGCACACAAAAAAACTAATCATCCAAGTCAGTTTCTGCTGTTAGAATCCATCCTCTCCTGTGCATGTGGGAGCTGAATTTGGGTCCACTTATGTCTTATTAAGAAGAGACACCTAAATATGAATAATGAATAAAACAAGGAAAACACCTGAACTGAAACAATTTAAAAGCATGCCAGAAATTGGAAGGCTGCTTTTGAAATATAGACAGATTTAGTCCAAGCCTTCTCATGACTGGATTCCGTATTCCACATCCAATGTCTTTTTGCTGGATTTCAGAGGAAGTTTTGCCTTACAGTCCTTTCTGCCATATTAATATTCAGAACAACCTTCCCCTTCGGTTTAGTTCCTGACTGGGCTGCATCATTTCATTTTATTTTTTCTTTTTAGAATTGACTTTAAGTTTCCAGGATAAAATGCTATAAACTTGAATCCTCTGAAGTCAATAGCAGAATTTGTCAAATTTAAGGGAAGGGAACCTGCTCCTCCAGAACACAGACATTAAATCACTTCTCTCTCCACCAGCTGAGACACGGTTACCTCTATACTTACGTAGACCTACACAGAAAGACACAAATAACGTTTTTCCTATAGCACAGTTTCAACCCTAAATATACCCTATGAAGTCCACCAGAGAATTACTGCTGATCTGGGAGATGCTCGGAACCTGCAGAATTGAATGCAGTGTAGAAGGCTAAGATTATATATTTAGATGACAGGCATTAAACTGTTTGCTGTGACTCATCTAGGGACAGCTCCAACACATATTCATTCCAATATTTACTCAGTTGAACTGCTGACAAGACTTAGAGGCAAAAGATACACAAGTAATTGATGAACCTTTCATTTTTAGTCAGCGAGATTGTAAATATTAATAACACAATCGCTCATCTCCTACGGGCCTGTATGAGCAGAAGAGGCAGGGCCTTTCAGGGGCAAAGAAACCCAAACAAATACAAAGACTTCTGCCATTTTGTCTGTGCCAGAGGATTTAAAATACCACCTAATCCCTAAGGAGGTCTGCCACTGGAAATGGGAATTTTCCACCATCTCTATCAGTAGCCAGTCTGTAAACCAAGACACAGGAAAGCAAACAAACCAAAAATACCCCAGCATAGTTAAAAACGCTGCAGAGAGAAGCAATGCAATAGGCCCTGTGTGAGAGATGGCTGCGAGGCAACCGCTGCCACACAGTCCTGGGGAGGGGAGGCCGAAGGGGCCCTGAACGCCGACAAAATGGCGTCAGTGACATCACAGCACACAACCCTGCTCCAATGGCCCTCGTGTAACCCTCTGTGGCATACGCAGCCACATCCGCTGCAGCATGATGCCAGGGCAGGCTCCCATCTTTCCACTGACAGCAAATCCAGAATAAAGAGACAGCTGTGCTGTGCTAGCCCAGTTCTGTCAGTTGGACCTAGTTTAAAATCAGTTTAGCCCTAAACATTAAAAGAAAACCCTGATGATCATGTAACTCACCAAGTTTCTAACTGAAAGTAAATTCCGTATGAGATGACACCACAAAAAGCCCATGCTCACCACACTACTGGGAGAAGAAACTGGTGCTGTAGATGTGCAACTGCTGAGAGCTGCCCAAAAGCCCTGCAGGAGCTTCATGCTGTTGGAACTGCCTCGGCATCTGTGCATTTCCTTACAAAACCTGGGAGGAGATGGCAATGTGGGGAGAATCACAGAATGGCTTACATTGGAAGGGACCTTGATGATCATCTAGTTCTATCCCCCCTGCTATGAGCAGGATTGCTACCCACCAGCTCAGGCTGTCCAGGGCCCCACCCAACCTGGCTTTGAGCATCTTCAGTCGGTGGGGCACTCACAACCTCTCTGGGCCAGAGTTTTCTCTCTGCCAGTGCCTCACCTCCTTCTGAGTAAAGAATTTCCTCTTAACATCTAACCTAGATTTCCTCTTTTAGTTTAAAGCCATTTCCCCTTTTCCTGTCACCATCAGACCATGTAAAAAGTCAGTCCCTCTCCTGTCTATAAGCTCCCTTCAAGTACTGGAAGGAAGTTGCCCACAGCGTAGGCTTTTGGTGAATTAAGACCTATATTTCCTCATTTCAGAAAGAGATTTAAAAAAAAAAAAATTGAGCTCAGACCTTAAATTTCTACAGATACAGTAACTGCAGAAAATAAGGGAATTCGCACTGACCGCATGTATGGCTGATTACACAGCTCCCAGTGTAGGAACAGCAGGCCAGTCAGCGAGTGAGGACTGGGGTAGGCACTGGCACAGCTGACACAGAGAAAGTGAAAGACAAATGAGATCTGAGCACCAGATGTATTGGTTATTGATAAACCTGTCCCAAAGTCAAGCAGTACTTCAGCAGGTACTCATTGCTAATTTCAAACACAAGTTGAAATGCGGTTATGTAGGAAAATTTCACACCATCTGGGCCTTATATTACAGCATTTTTCCACTGAGTAGCACTTGTGCAAGGCATAACTCTCCAAGAAGCAAAGCCTACATCTTTATTTAAAGCTCAATTGCTCTCCTCCACCCCTTAAATAACTGTAGAGCAGGATTTGGAGAATAACGATAAAAATTCTCCTTACTATGTCTTGAAGAAGGGGCTAAATATTGCAGATCATCATCATCATGTTTATGGAGAAAAATGAGCCTGCATAATTCAGTCAAGCCAGACTAAATGGAAAGCACAGCCACCATGGTGTCTGCTCACAGCCCATTAGGGCCAGTGTGACAAGTTGGCTGCGATGCACATCACAGTCTCAGCCTCCCATAACGAAATGACATGTCAGGGTCACAGGGCTCCACACAAGACTGTGCTCTCCCTTTATTAATATCATCTGTCCTTATGTATCTTTGGCTTGGGAGTAATTGTTATTGCCACCACCTGAATTCCTGCAACTTTGCTAAACCCATCTAGGACAGAAAGAGCTCTTAAGGAGTAAGTGGAGCACCCAGCCCCCATGTATGTCAAAATCAATGCCTTGGGAGAAAATCTGACAGCTTGTGTTTCTTCAAACTAAGCGATTCTGATATCAGCACACAATTAAATGATAAAAGCAGAGATATGCATTACAACCACTTTTGCCATATGCATCAAAAGTTCTTCCCTCAATCATTATTTTTGGGTCTTGATGAGCCACTGCAATCTTTTCTGGAGGGTGATTGGAAAAGTCCTGGTCTTGATCCAGACAACTGAAACCAAAACAGTGCTGGGGTCCACCTGCAAGACTGGAACCTTAACCTGAAGTCTCCTCAGAACAAGCTGAGCAGCAGGCTGCCGGGAGGAACAGCAAGAACATACTGGGCCTCTACTGCTGGCCAACAAAAATCCCACTGAGTGTAAAATCACCTACTCAGGCTCTGACAGACTCCCAAGGAGTTCTAAGAAGAGGTCCCACTAAATACCAGTGAAACTATATATACATATCAATCATATACATACCAACTACCATAATTCAGAGTAACAACATATCAGACGTCTTATGCAGGCAAAGGAAACAAGAGGTAGTTTTAAAAGATAGCTGCTGAGCTCTGACAAGGTGCCAGATCTCAGAGTTAAAAGCTTTTATCCATTACAGAAGCACGTTTTTCTCTGTCCTGACCTACCAGAAGCACCTTGGACACGCAGCCTCCATTTTGCATTTGCCTCCCAATTAGTGCCCACCATGTGAGCGACTGTTGCATGTGGACACCTGTCAGCTACTGCTGGGCTGGGAGCAGCATCTCGCATGGCAGGCTGCTGGCTGCACTGCTGCTGCTGGCAAACTGCGTATGCCGAGAGCCCCAGAGCCAATTACAAAAACTTACGGATGGTGATTTTATGCTTTGCCTTGTTATAAATAATAAGGTTACATTTTGTTCATAGATCTTTTGATTTTTTCTTTTCCTGTGGGAGATTTGTGGGTTTTAATGGCATTAATTTCTATTTGCCAACCTTGTCCCTATAAATGAGGATGTTCATTAAATTAATGTTAAGTGATGAGCACTATAATTAGAACACATTTAAAATGCAGTGCATCTAAATCAAAGACCATCCAAGATGTTCTCTTTTTTATTAAGATATAATTTGAAGGAGAACTACTGTTTAGTTTAAAACAAATGATATTTTTCAACCATCTCTTCCCACTAAGGCAATGCGCAGCCCGAGGCAATACACCACACAGTGGCTCTTCCCAGTTGATATTTTTTCACATGCTCTGGAGTCTGATGGTTTTTGCTAGCTATTATATTAATACTTAAGGGAGAACATTGAGTTTACTGCCTAGGTTTTGCCACCAATAGCCATTCAAAAAAAAAAAAAAAAAGAGGAAAGAAAATAGTTGTGATTCTGGGAAGCAAAATGTAATGTTGCAACTTTGATGGTGTGTTTCCCAGGTTATAGCAGTTGCAGCTTATTCTGTTTCACTACGAGCAGAGACTCACTGGAGATAGACACAAGCACCCTTGAGAAGGAAGCAGCTGAGGTAGAAGTACACATGCAAGGCTTGTAATAAGCCCAAGCCAAGGGCCAGCTTCACTCCTAGAGTGCACTTTGTGTTACCCCATGTAGCTCACTCAAGAATGCCCAGAGCTGCCATTCTGCCACTGTCAGCCAGGCTGGCTGCAGGTGCAGACTAGTCAAGTTCTAGTCTTCAAATACAAAAGTTGCTCAGAGGGACTCACTGCACTCTGTCACTTCATGCATACAGCACTGGTCACACAGCCCTCTCCAGCCCTGCACTATAAGTATAGGATGCCCTGCTTGATCCTAGCTGGGACATGAGGTCCCAGAGCAGGCAAAAGGCTACATCATACAGTACTCAGGGAATAACTGCTCTCACTTAGCCCAGTGTGACCCATCTCTCAAACACCGTTATCTTCAGTCAGGTACAGAGCTGGCATTAGTCCTTTCTTCCATGCAGAGGATCAAGATGGTAGTTAAAATAATTTGCTGCAGGTAATACAAAAAAATCAGTTAAGAAGTAGATACAGTTCTTCCAACTCCTACTGTTGGAAAGACAATGCTCACACAAATATAAGGACAATAAACAAACGTAGGCTGAAAAGGTTTCTATATAGGGGTGGCGGTGAAAAATGCCAGATGAAACTCTTTTCCTCCTTGTTATTTTATATCAAATCAAAACTCTATTTCATCTCACTCTTGTATAATTCAGAATAATTAAAGGCTTAGTGATTTGACCCCGATGTTTAATCAAGTAATTCCAGCTGACTGCAATGTCTGTCGTCTGGATGACATCAAAGGCAACACCTTGAAAAGGTCACATTTACCAGAGTCAACATGGAGAGAACGGCTCATGCATTTTCTCAAACAGCAACATATTACCATCTATATCCAAAACTCATCCTCTGCTTATGACATCTTGATAACCAGAGCATGATTCTGCTCATCAGGCTGTCATGTGGAACCACGCTAATGAAAACCAAGGGACACATCCAAAAATAGCTGATACTAGAATTCAGATTTACAATTCCAGTTTCTTTCCCAAATCCGTACAGTAGTTATGAAGTTTGTCCTTGAGTTTCTTTGCTTGACTGCTGCCCTCTCATCTTGCCTTCTGGTCAAACCCTCAACCATATGCCACGTACAGTATTTGCTCTCAGCACAGGACATTTGTGGAGGCACCTGTTAGTGTGCCAAGGATTCATTGCTGAAAACAGGGCCCTGCCAAAGGCAGTCTGTTTGGCGGAGAAGCTGCTCAGCCCTGTGTGATTACAGCTGTTCTGAGTCTTGTTCGGCCCCTTCTCCTTACTGGATTTTCCAAAAGCATGTGGGAAATAAGCCAAGAGGGAAACAACAGAGAAAGAGGCAGTGGTAAAAAGCAGAACGAAGACAAAAACTGAAGGAGAAAATCGCAAAGCTAGAGTGAATTAAAAACAAAAGGGCAAGAAGTACATTAAACAACATAAAAATAACCCGCCTCACAAAATCATCCTCTTATTTTGCAATTTATTCTTTGTGCAACTCAAGTGAAAGAAGTGGCATTCGTCCACAAAAGAATCTGGCCACATGCAGCAATAAAACTTCCAGTCTTTACGGGCTACTTTGACATAAGGAAATTGCAGGGAGCCCAGAAGTGCTCATTATGACCTGGTAGCTGGGGGAGGTTACACTGGTTGGCAGACTGCACCATTATACAAGTGTTCAAAAGCACTGCATTGTATCTGAGCTGTGCAACAGAAGATTTTGATGTGGGTAACAAAGCTCTGTGCTTTAAGGTGTAAGCTGATAGCCTGCAGGTGTGAAAGAAGAATTTGTATGCACACTTTTTTTCCTCTGTTGCTTTTTTTCTCTCCCCTTCCCTTCCTCCAGTTACTTTCTGTTCTTCACGTACAGTTTTCCATTTCATCCTCAACTGATGTGCCAGGTGTTAGCTAATGACTGCAAAATAGATACCAGCCAATGCACTGCGCTGACTCAGCGTGATAGAGCCCGTGTTACTCTGTTACAAAACATGAAGGCAATATAATATTCAAAATATATACTTAAAAAGACCACTTCTGGCACCCTGAAGAAAAATTAAGAGGCAAAGCCAATTACATGGAGTGGAAGAGATCAGGAGTCAGCATAGTGCCTTGTGGATATTCCATTTTGTTTGTGCCAGGGTCTCCATGGAGCCCACGGATTGCTTGGCTACAACTACAGATTTAAGAATAATCTCTTGTCTAAAGACCTTGCTGAAGCTCGTGCAGTTAGCCTACTCCAGTCACATCATCTATCCCCATCTCTTCAGAACTGCTAGGAGAAAAGGTGTTTTGATATCATCTAAAGCAATATTTGTGCAAGTGTGTTGCCAGAAAGCTTTCAGCCAGGTACACTGCTCAGCAGACAGCGCCTCAAGTGCACCAGCATACATCTTTCTGTCTGTAATCCCTTCTCAACACAATGCTTTCAACGACTGAAAGCCAGGACTGGATTTCTCAAAGGGCTGACAAGCACACCGATGGGCTGCACACCTCCTACTTCCCCTTCCACACACCTCACCAACACCCAGATGCAATGCACAGCCCCTTCTCCACTTAAGTTTGTCTTTCTGGTCAGGACTCTAGAGAAGAGGACACAAAGCACTGCGAGACCTGGGATTAAAACGGTATGAAACTTGATCATGACACATGCCTGCAACATATTTCATTTTGTTTGGGTAAGAGAGCTTGCCCGAACACACCCCAGATAATGGGAATGTTCTTTCTGTCTGGAATTTCTGAAAGCACTGAGGTATTTCTGTTTATTTCTGCAAGAACCAGTTGTGTCTCATGCATCACTGCAGATTTCTTTCCAAACAGGCTCGGCCTTCTTGTTTACACACATTTGAATTTACAGGTTTCTTTTTCATCAATATGCAAAAATCATTTTCATAAAAATGACCTTAACACCTTTTGGATCTGTGTTACATTTGATAGGGACTGTTAAGGAAAGACTTTCTTCTACCTTCTGTCTCAAACAACAGTTAGCACAGCAGAGCTCAGTCTCATCTGCCAACTAGAAGGAAGGCTGGGAACAGCAAATAATACACTGATTTGTAGGGTCTTAAAGCTATCCTCTCCTTTCAGCACAGACTCCACATTTGTGACCTGCAAGCAACAGAAGCCACAGAGCTTTGCAATGCAAGACGTAGAACTACATTTGGTACACAAGTTGAGCTCAAGGGAAAACAGCTCAGCTTGCAGGAATGACAGAGCAGAAAGGAGCACAGGAAGTCATGTGGGAAAAAAACTTCTGAGAGAGTACAAACGCTTGAAGTAGAGCACTGTGCCCTGGAATCCGAAGTGTTTCTTTTCTATACAGGGAAAAAAAAAAGAAAAAAAAAGACCGTGTCTATTTCAAGGATGGGTCATTTCATGCAATCGCAGCCAGTTCAAATGAGAGTTAACCCATTTTTCTTTGTCCAAAAGGAAGCAGCAGGTTCCCAGTCTCTAACCAAATATGTAGCTTCAGTGGTTGATAGTGGTTCTGCTTGATAGTGGTTACTGCACAGGAGAGCCTAATGTTCACCTTGCAGGCACAATGCCTTCAAACCTGTGATACTCCCACAAGAATTTTGCCTATCACAAGATCTTCCCTCCTCTACTTCGAGCCAAATGCTCATTTGTCAGAGGCCCCCTGTCCTCTACAAGCCATGTTGACCCTCCACCAGTCTGACCCATCTGACCCACCTAACATTAAGCAATTCCTTTCCTCTTTGGGCTCAATGCAGAAAAACAGGTCAAGGCTGGACACTGAAGTACACTAAGCACTGACAAAACAACCAACTCTAGTGTGTGGGATCTGGATAATAACTTCAGTTCTTCAGCAGAGTAACTTCTCATGCCAAGTTTCTTGATGGCTAAGATCTAAAAAACCAAACAGGGAGAGTACTGAAGTTGTTGCCTCAGTAGAATTCCCGCTGCAATCGTTAGAAGCTTTATCTAAGAACAGAGTAGCTGCAAGCCGAGTGCTGCTCCTGGGGCTCACTCTGGATATAAGCTCTATTGTTTTAGTGGCTGTGTATGAAAAGGCAGACTCACACACAAAATTGTCCTTTCCCTGCTCAGGCTTGCAGCTTGCTACCAGACTGGGAAGGCAACATCCAGATAGCCACAAACCCCCTGTGTGACTGCACACACCTTCAAAACGTTTGTATGGCTTTCAGTGCTGGATTGGTCCAAGCAAGTTATTATTTACCAGTTGCATATAATCAAATGTTGAAGCACTTCCTTCAATCAATCCCGAGTATCAAGTGCAATAATAAACAAAAAATACTGGCTGCGTGCTCATTTTCACCTACAGGTTGGGAATCATAGGGCAAGTTCCGCAGGGAGAGGGAATTCAAGCACTGCAACGAGTCAAGGCTCTGTAACAAGTAGTGAAAGCAGCTCTTGGATTGAGAATTCAGTTTAAGAGCCTGACCTGCTCCTTCTCACAGCAGCATCGAGAACAGCTTGAGAGACCGATACCCATGGCATGTCCTGTGCCAGTCCAGTCCTACAGTGGTACTCGCACACTAATATTTCCAGTGACTGTGCTGCCAAGAAAATGCAACACCCACACGTTAGCTCTTCAGTCAAACGGGGCATAGCTCTGTCACTCTGCATGCTGTCACAGCAATACTCAGTGTGGTTCTTGGGTTACTGCAAACTACGATGCCACAGCAACAATAGCAGTTTGGTGGCACTGAGCCCTCAGTGGGCACCCCATGGGAAAAAAATGCACATTTGCTTTATTATACGACCACCAAAACTCAATAATATCCCAGCACTTTCCTTGTGCACAACCAGCCCACCTGTGCATCAGGACAAAGGGATGGGGCACTCTACGAACAGAGCAATACCTGGTTTGGTGGGGAATATCACTGGTAGGTGATAGACTAGATGATCTTAGATGTCATTTCCAGCCTTAATGATTCTATGATTCTAATACTTCACACTTGTTTTTATGTGAAGCATTTAACTACATGACTAAATTAAAGAACAACAGGAATCAATATTTTGTGCCTTGAAACCCTGTTGGTACAGCAGCTGACTCTTCAAAGTGCTCAGGACCTTTCTGCCTTACTCCACACAACAAACCTACTCACACGGAACCCCCACACAGCTGTGAATACATCTTCCAACCCACACCTCATGGCACCTGTGCTATTTACCACTGCCCCATGAAAAGCTGCAAGATGCAGCCCATACAAAATATAATGCCGAAATATTCTCACATCACAACCACACACCGAAGCCAGCATAAACTCTTCCGTGCAAAGAAGCACTGCAACTTATCCTCTGTTTTCATTAATATGTCACTTTCTGAATAAGTACAGGTCAAAACCACTTTAGAAAACTGTCTGTTATTAACAAGTGGTTTTTGTTCTTCAGCAGAAACAAGCCAGTACTGTTGCATAAATGAAATGTTACATATCTCAGGCAAAAAAAAAAGGAAATCAATCAAACAAATCTTTCGAGATCACAGCAGTCCAAAATTACCGCACAAC
>JAOWBP010004220.1:5518945-5592522 GCA_028571105.1 Tragopan temminckii
GTTGAAAGCGACCGCAGACGCCAGGACCGCACCGCAACCACACAACCACCGCAACCGCCGCCGGTCGGTGGCGGCAGCGGCGGAGGGGCGGGTTCCCGCCGCGGGGAGGGGAGGCCGCGCTGAACGGCCCCGCGGCCGTGCCCGGATCCGGCCCTGGGAACCGCGCCGCTCGGGTGCTTCGACGCCGAAGGCGGTGCCGGTGTACCTGTAGCGGTTTCCTGTAACAAAACAGGTCTGGCCCGAAGGACGTAACGCCCGTCCCAGCCGCGATTTACTCTCCCTACAAGCTGTGGTGCGCCGTCGGAGTTACGGGCTGCTCTCAGATGAAAACAGCGCCTGATCTCGAAGCGCTCGCGATGACAAACTCCCTTCATTAGCGTTAATCACAAGCATGGGCTCCTGCTGCTGGGCTCGCAGGCGGGCTGCGGCCCCGCGGAGCAGCGTGCGCGGGCTGTCTGAACCTGCGGGTGCTCCTTTCTGCGCCTTACCCCATGGCGAGCCATTGCCGCCAGCTTTTTGTACCGCTGTGCATGCAGACCCAGACCCTGCTGCCTTCTTCGGTGTTGCAGTGTGACGTCGTGCTGCCCAGGGTTACGTACGGTGCTGAAACGGAGTGGGACGCCAGAGCTGAATCTCTGAGAAACTGTGTGACAGAGAGGAGTATGAACATCAGCAACAATCCTGGGCTGTGGGCACTTGGGTAACCACTCTGGGTGTTTGGTTTGCTTTATCTGCAGTCACACTCATTGAAAGATGTGCGGCCTCCATTTCTATTGTGAAGACCTTTGGGTATAATTAAAAGAGAGCTGGAACTGGAACTCCAAAGTGTGGGTGTTGCAATGCTTAACTTACAGGCATGTGGTTCTTAGTGTACCCCAACCACACTCCTCAGCAGCACTGCTTTTTATCTACTAGGAGAGCTCCACATCTTAGAGCAGGTTTCATAGCGGTCTGTTCTCCCTGACGGTCCAGAGGCAGTCTAAGGTCAGCTCCCAAACATGGTTCCCGCAGAGCAGCCCCAGGGACCTCCAATGACAGGCTGTTGGCTTCCCACTCCAGGGCCCAAGCTTTTGTCCTCTCAAAGTGCAGGGCTGACCCGTTTGCCCTGAAGATAGACCCTGATGTTTGTGTCTTTCAAAAGCTGCGTTGGATCACTCACCAGATTGCTCACCGTAGGCTGTGTTTTCATTTGTTGTCTCATAACAGCAGGAATACTGCTGTCTCCTTGTATTGTAGATTTCTCTTTTTTTTTTCTTTTCTTCTTTTTTTTTAAACAGAAGTTTAAGTCCATCCCTTCATTTGGAATACGCAAATATTTTACAGTAGATGAAAAGTTTGGATTGCAGACCTGTAGAGAAATGTAGCGAGCAGAGGACTTTTGATAAAACTCCAGGGCCATCTGGCCAACCAGCAGCAAATAATTAACTTTGCTGACTTGTCTTGTCTGAGATAACATCATTTCAGCGCTTCAGCACTGCTTTTGTTTTCACTCTTTCACCCCATCACTATCGTTTTTGTGTGATCTCTGTCAGTTCTGATTGCACGCGGCTCTTGGCACCCACTCCTTCTTCTGCCCCTGTGTTACTGTCAGCTCCCTCTGTTCCTCCCCAGCACACCCACTCCTATGTCACCCTGTGTGCCACTCTCCTGCAGTTTCAGCTCATTTATCATTCTTGTGCGATACGGGGCCTCTTCAGAGGAGCTCTGGGCATGAAGCAGTGTGTGATTTGGTGAGTTTGATCCAAGGTTTCCAGGACCAACCTTTGACTGGTTTCTTTGTACACAGATGCACTCCCTCCTCCAAAATTCATACTGCACTGTTATTTTCGAGCTTGTTCTGATAAAGCCATCCTAGTTTGCTGGTCTTCAGAGAGTTTTTCTTATGTGTGATAGTGCCACTTGATCACAAACTATAACCAGGTACTCCATCCTGGGTCAGCTCAGATAAACTCAGATTGAGAGTAACAGAAGGGCAACAGCTTTCAGCAGGACGTCGCCTGCTTCTTCTCCTTTCCTCTGTCCTCTTATAGTGTCTTCCTTCTGATAGCTGGCAATAAATTCAGGGCCTTCAGCAATTAAATCAAACTCAGCAAACTGACATTTTCTCTTGGGAAGGTTTTTGTTCTTAGTTAAGCAGGACATCTGGAGCCCAAAAGCAGACTGTCAACATTCCAACCAGCCTTGAGGAGCTACAGAATAGCCTGCTAGGGTGAATAATAGGCACCATAACAAGGTCAAAGTGCTAATTAAAAACTTATGTCAACAACCACTTCTGAAACCACTCTGCTTTTGTTTTCCTCCCTCCAAAAACTTTGGGTAGTAACTGACTGCCTTCTAATACTGGGACTATTTCACTGTTTTATGTTTCCAATGAATGGTGTTACAACACGTGGTGCTCTTTCAATTTGTTCCCTTTTGTGTACCAATAGCACTGATATTCTTCATGTCATTATTTAGCTTATTGATGTGCCAAGGTAGACACAGAATTCAGTGAACTGAAAAGTCGGTGAATGAATTTCCCTTTAAATATCACATATATAAAATGCCATAACACTGATTCTATTTTATTTGTGGTTCTGTGTCACTGGGTGACTTTCCATCATGTTTTCCTGGACAAAGCTACTGTGCTGACATGCTGACGTGCACACTGTGCCACTGATCTGTGTCCCTCCCAGAATGAAATCCTGGATAAATGTGCGGAATTTTCCAGTTCTGTCTGAACAGGACTTGTGGTGAGTGAGAGCGTTTGGCTGACAAAACACAGATAGATGGCAGCCATAGAGGAAGGACTGGCTTATTCGCCCCCCTTAAAGACTCCTTTGAATTTGTTGTGTCCTGTCGTTCTCTCCCAATATTTTGCAAAAAATAAAAATAATCCTGAAGTTAAATTTGTTCCTTGTCTTGTTCCTCTGTCAACACCAAAGTTGAGTTCATTCTTCTTTAGTCACAAGCACCACCCCTGTTAATGCATGGTCAAACTTTGCCCTGTGAAGTGCAAAATTCTGAGCCTAGACTCGATTCGTCCTCCACTCCTTTTCCATTCAGCACCAGCCTGTACTGGGGAAGACTTTTTCCTCCATCCTGTCTCACCACTCTGGAAGCGTTCAGCAGCCCTTCCCCTGCTGCTGTCCCGTATCTCTGACTCAGCTCCCATACGGGATTTCTGGTCCCCAGCCTCCTCACCACTTCCCTCCACACTAGTTTTCACAACACTGCATTCAGTGCTGTCTCAGCTGAAGGTTGGAGAAGAACTCTTTACAAAAGTGGCACCAAAGCTTTGGACTGATTTTTACCTAAAGTTGTGGTGTTTATTCAGCAGCCAATAGTAAAGCTTGAAGGTTCTTCCCTGCGTGCATATTCCAAGAAGAGTTCAAGTGATGCTCCACAGCATGTCTAGTATCAACAGGCTTAAGTTTAACGTACTGGGTTTTAAAGGTTTTTCTTTTTGTTTCCGTGGTGTTTGCTAAGTAATTGTCATCAACAAAAACACATCGTAGAGCACAAGCAGCTCTTTAAATGCAGCATGTTTGACATGCCTCCAGGCAGCCTCATTTCTGCAGGCTCAATGCTAAACGTTGCTATGGGAACAAAACCTTCTCTCCACCCAATCAGCCAAACCAAGAGGATTTTATTTTTTTTTTAATACAAAGATTGTCTATATCTGCACTTCACCTAATCAGTCAGCATGAAATAAGAATTACCAGCTTCACAGTCAAACTGTGGAAAGATATGGCTGGCTCACTGTGCCCCCACACCCCCAAATAAATAAATAAAAAAGAAAAAAGGAGCCTTGTAGAGACAGGAGATTGCCATCTTACTGTAGAACATGAACAGGCGATAACTCGAACTGACAAATGAATCCTACTTGACAACAAAATCAAGAAAACAAATGGGCGTGAGGCTGTGCAAACCACAAATTGTACGAATGAAACCAAATCTATACATAGAAGAGAAAGTATTTGCTTGAAGAGGTGCCCAAAAAATTTGGAAGAGGAGTATTCCAAAATATTTTGGAAGAGGACGAGATTCAGTGCGGTTCTGTGATTGCTTCATTTACCCTGTGTGCATACAGAGATGGCTTTAGGTGGCAACTCTCTTTTCCATGGGTTGGCTCCATGCTCCCTGAGCTGCATCCCATGGCACTGCAGGGCTGGTGGGCTGCCCTCATACAACATACAACCAACTGTCCCGTGAAAGCAGAGGGCACCATTGGCTTCCCTCAGTGACTGGCCCAACCTCCAACAAACTGCAAAACTACAGCAAACATATATTTAAGGCCTGCCTCATGTCAGTCCGTTAAAGAAAATATATTTTCTAAAGGGGAAAAAAAAAAAAAAAAAAGGTACATACCAGCGATTTTGTGGTATTTTTTAGACTAATTAATGTTCTGTTTATTGATTGAGATTTTTCTACACTGTCAAGTGAGGGAAAAGTACTTAACCAAACTTTAATAATAATAATATCCTTCAAAAATGTTTTAAATTGACTAACAGATTCATGAATGAGAATACAGCAAGTCTTCATTAATGAGTAATTGAACTGTCAATCTTCATTCTTTCTTAGTCATTATAATGAATGAATGCACACCCGTATCAATCTTGGATTCCATACACATGTCACAAACTGTCTCTCTCCTCCAGGAGCTGTCAGTTTAAAGTTATGAAGCAGGGCAAAGGAGAAAGGAAGTAACAGTGCATTCATAAGACCCATGATAAAAATAAAATAACACTATATGCATTGGTACAAACTAAAATTTGAGCATCATTTTAGCTCTTCGTAACTAATATAAAAGAACGATCTGTGTTTTGTGGTTCTTACGGGTTTATAGGAAATTACAGTGGCATAACTTATTAGATTACAGATCAGCGTATATTCACATCCAAAATAGACATTAACTTTTTTTTTTTTTTTGAATTAGTCAATAGTGGGATTTAAAGCAGGAAATGGTGATGGCCTGTGTTATGGTAACACCTCAGTGTTTCTCATGCTGTCAGGGTGCTGTCAGACACAGTGCTAACTCAGAAGCAGGGGCACACTCGAGGCTCGGCCTCAAACCTGGCTTGAGAAGGGCTTTGAGCACTCAAGTGCTCAGCATGCTGAGGACCAGCCTGGGCTGCTGCCTCCTTAGCTTCCCACTTAGGTCTGAAGAGGTGCCTGGTGCTGCAGAGAGTGTACTGTAATACCCGAGCAAGGAGAAGGGAGGCGTTTCAAAATAAGCATGGAAGAAGGTCCTAAGGCCTTTTCTACACATCACAGTTGTATTAACTCAGTTTTCCAATTGGTAATAAGAGTGCTTTATATTGCAGCTATCCCACCTTAAAAAATAAGGGTAGAATAAGGGAGCTATTTGGTACAAGACATTTCTATCAGGATAGTTAATTTCCTTTCAAGGACAAATATTTCCAATCTACGTACTTTAACAGTGCTTAAACTTGGAGTGTTCTGTCAGTTTAGTTTTTATGCTGAATTTGTTAAACTGAAGTAATCGTCACAGAATCACAGAATGGCCTGGGTTGGAAGAGACCTTAAAGATCATTGAGCTCCAACCCCTGCCATGGGCAGGGCTGCCTCCACCATCTCAGGCTGCCCAGGGCCCCATCCAACCTGGCCTTGAGCACTTCCAGGGATGGAGCACCCACAGCTTCTCCAGGTGAGATTTTCCAGTGCCTCACCACCCTCTGAGTGAAAAATTTCCCCCTAATATCTAATTTTTAAAGCTGCTTTGCTACTGAACTGCTTGTTCCACGGACCTGCAGCCACAGCTCCTTCTGATTTATACTGGTTATCTGGTGTTGTCTGCCTAGGCGCTTGGTGATAAGATAAATGGCACACAAGTATTTTAATTTTATTAAGTGGTTTTGTTTTGTCATTTGAAATATTCCATTTTGCTGTAATATTCTGTATACTCTCTTGCTATTTGCACATCTCAAGCTATGCAAAGCAACCTGAATGAGTTGTCTGTTCAAAACTGTACCTTCCTTTGCACAATTTCCTGGAAGCAGTCACTCAGAATAAAGAGATACAACTATAAGGAATGTATTTATTGTACCCTTTTTTTCCTAGAAATCTGAAAGGTATGTGATGTTAATCCAACAGCTGCTTCTGTTCCTGCCTGAATAAATGTTTTCAAATATATTTACCAGGAATTTGGTTATTACTGTAAAATGTAGCATTGTTCCTCATTCACAAAATAAAGAATTGACTTACCTTTGCTAACCTGTGTGCTAGCAAAATTGCAGTATAACTTCTAACTCACTGTGAATTTAACTATTACATGCTCAGGGTCATGGTAGGGCACTTCATGCTCTTGCTTTTCAGATGGCTACTTGGTTGGTTTTGCTGCTCCTTCTGATTTGCCTAATAATTCTACATACACAGAGCCAAATCCTATTACTGTTTACATACATTTGTCCCCACTGAGGGCAATCCAAAGATTCATAACTACATGACATTATGCTGATAGAGTTGGCTGAGGCAGATCCACAGCTTCTCATGTTAAGAGTGGATTTAAGATCTTGTTTGTTCCTAGGGCACCTGAAGTCAGAACACAATTGCTGTATTTCAAATAGAAACTTTATAAATTGTGTCTTTCCTCTGCCTGCATAAGAGAGAAATACTACAATATATTCTTTCCAACTTCTGTACCAAAGAGCATGGCAACTTCTAACAGCTCCGTAACAGATGCCTTGCGCATTCCTTAGTCATCATAAAGCAAATCATCCATCCAAAAACATATGCTCATTCACCTATGAACTCCAGATCAAGTGGCCATCGGCAGACAGTAGGGTAAGCTATGAGCACTCCCATGAGTGCTAGCCAGACTGACTGAACAAACGAAGTGTGCATAAACAGCAATCATCCATCATCATAGATCATCCTCAAACTCCCCTTTCAAACACAGACATCCCCTCACATCTAATGCTTCTCAGAGAGCCTGTGACATCTGTGGCCTGGATCCTGCAAATGACTAGACTGGGTAGGAAACGTGCTCTGTAAACATGTTGTTCATTATAGCTATTTTACCTACTGCCAGATGGATTGATTTGAAACGGTTTATTGCTTACTCATCCTTTTGCGTACTTGAATTAAATGAGTTAGCCTAACAGCTAGGAATCGAGTGCTTCAGTCAGGCAGAAAATTTGAAACTGCCCTTCCTTTTCTTCCTCCATTGAAAGTTGTGGGAGAGTAGAAAACTGTACATGGGAGCATTTTTATTTGAGCTGTTGTAAGACAAAAGAGATCAGCTTCATAAAATAAGCATTGCATTTAAAATAGGACTTGTACATCCAGCCTTAATAATTGGTTACAGTATTGTTATTTTGATATGTTTTTAACAACAGATAGATAGACAGGTCTAGACATATAAGGAATGTAAGAGAGTTGATATTAAAAAGATAACTTCTCCCAAAACAGAAAAGACAAAGGAGTTATAATGAACGTATACGTGTTCAGTGTCACTATTTCAATATCATCAGTCCTGAGGTGAAAATTATTACACTGATAGCATTACTACCAGTATCTAGCATTTATTATTAAAGCAAATACAGACCAGTCAAACCATGTAAGCCAATATTTTGAAGCACTTGAGTAGTCTTGAGGGCTAAAAATGTATTGAAAGAAACAAAATATTCCAGTCAGGCCGAACAGACCAGAATTAATAGAAATACTTTGTGCTGTGGCTAAGGAAACAAGCTCAGCCAGAACTGATGCTTTTCTCCAGTACTTACATAGCAAGATGGCAGGTAGCTTCCCTGTTCTTTATGAGACTGTCTAAGTGTGATTTAGCTGAACCCAGC
Organism: Tragopan temminckii; assembly: GCA_028571105.1. Taxonomy (NCBI): domain Eukaryota; kingdom Metazoa; phylum Chordata; class Aves; order Galliformes; family Phasianidae; genus Tragopan; species Tragopan temminckii. The sequence goes on from JAOWBP010004220.1 coordinate 5,526,742, forward strand.
ATATCGAGCTGCATTCAGTAGCTGCCATTCTGCTTCAAGCCTGTAGACTTTCTGAAACATAGAAAAATATTTTTGCACTGGGCTTCACCTTCTCTATAGATAAAATACTTCTCCCCCAGCTGCTGTAAAAATAAGCCCAGCCTTTGCCAGGGCTGGCTAATTCAGGTATGGTGCTTCTGCAAGGAAATATTTAACATCTCTTGACTGACACTGACATTTGAGAGTGCCTGCCCTCTGGAGGGCTGTCTGGGCTGTAGATGATTTATCAAAGTGGGTTTTGACTTCAGTTTTGCATTCTGCCTCTGCTGACAGAATTCTGAATTTTATTTAAATGATCAGATATTGGTTCTGACTCGGGGAAGTATTTAACAGTGTATCCTAGTCTCTTAAACCTTGCTTAAAGTGCTTCAAGTTTAGTACTTGTTGAAAAGATTTCTTGAACTTATAGAGCACTAGACTGCCTTGAAATTATGTTACCTTAACATTGCTTTCCACTGCCTCTGTAGAAGAAATGTAGGTTTAGAAATAGTCCTGCACTTCCTTCCTTCGCAGTCCACTGCCAATACCTTCTCTGCATGGAGGATAATGCTGAGGAGAAGACCCTCTGTTGGGAATTATCAGAAGAGGCCTAGTGCTGAACAGCTGTATATATCCACACAAAACTTTAAATGTGGGATAACTTGGTGTATGTAAAGCACCGTGGGCCACTTCAGAGTTCTACCAATGACCTACTTCTGTTAGCAGCGAGGATTTGAAAACGTAGTTAGCTAGACCAAATGGAGAAGTACGTATCTGCCTTCATCAGTTTGTGTATTTCTTGGTGGGTATTCACACAACAGATGCTGAGAGTCTAGCTCAGCTATTGGGAAGTTGTTTACTTGTGTCTTGCTCATAAGGAGACTTTTTATATGGCAAAAACATACAGAGGTATTATAGGCAGTGCTAATATCCCCTTCACCATATAAAGGTAACATAGGTAGTACAAATACCGCCTTCACTCAGCCCCTCACCCCAAGCCAATAACTGTAGCCAGTTTCTTTCTTGCTGAACAGAGAACTCTAAACAATAGGAATAATGAGAGAATAAATGACAAATTTGGCAAAGAAAATGTAACATTTTCCAGAGCCATTTGGACATCAAATTGGGCCCCTTAATTACCAGGTACAAATAAAGCTGTCAGGCATCTACCTGACAGGTTTTTTAAGTGATTTTTAGCTCACAGCATGGAATAAAAAGTATAACTTAGTGTGCAGTGTCAGATCAAACAGTTTGTCTGCTGTAGATTACAATGAAAGAATATATTAAATCTCAGGATAACATCTGGTATTTCAATTAAAAAATGGAATCTCTCAGGCTTGGAAAGATTTTCTCCAAGAAAATTTCCATTTAAAGCTGAGCAACATAAACTGTTACCAGATCGAAGACCACAAGAACTACTGCACTCAGAAACGAGACAAGAAAAAATTGACTTTTATTAGCTGGCATTTTCCTATCTGTTAACTCAGCATAGTATGCTGCAAGTGGAATTTGGGCTGTGCAGAGCAACACGGAAAGCCGTGGATGGCTGCACTGAATTAGCTAAAGAAGGCAAGTATGAAGATGTTTGCGTGTGTTCTGACTGTTGAATGGTAAAGCAAACACTAGAACTACAAGTTCAGTATGTAATGTATCCTGATGTAGGACTTTTTGTTTGCCTGCTTTTAGCAATTGCTATACCTAGTAGACTACATTTTCTTATTTTGAAAATATTTAAATAGATCTTCTGTGGCAGCACATATTAAATCAACTTGGTTATAGTAGATTGGCAGGAGAAGGGAAGGGAAAGAACATGTGCCTACTGCAGTGTCATTCAGTCAAGCCATAGAAGGTCACTCTTTCTAAACAGAAAAAAAAAAATGCATTGGCAGCATGGATAACTCTTAATGGTGGGGTAACCTTTCACTTCATTATTTGGTTTATTATTTTCCAAAGGTCCAGCTGATAAATGTAGGTAAACACAAACACTATCACACAATTGCTGTAGAGTGGAATGAGCCTGTGCCTCACGGCCTCACGAGGCCACCGAAACAGCTTTGTTTTTTCACCCTACACGACCCCATTGCATGCCATGTTTTCCTGAGCTCCCTTCATATCTCAGGGCTGCTGGTTGCTGTCCCTCTGGTCCCATTGCATGCAGACTGTACAGGCCAACTGCGACACAGCAGGCCATACTCACAGCCACAGCACTGCTGCCTGTGGGTGAGGAGTTTAATTTACTTCGATCTCCTTCACCCAAGGATCACTATGTACAAATCTTGCAGAGGCTTGACATCCCTGCTACCTGCACATCTCGCTTTCTGCTTGGTCGCACATTTTTATTCTCTGTGAAACAGCAGCAGACCTGGCATCTTCAAAGCAAAAAACGCAGCCTTGTAGTGGCACCAAATTTTTCATAGGGTGCATGTGTCAGGAAGCCAGTGATTCAGGAAGCACTGGTGGCAATAAAAAATCCTAATGCGTAGCACATTCAGAAACAGGGGAAGTGTAGTTTGGTTTCATAGAATCATAGAATCATAGAATGGCGTGGATTGAAAATGACCACAGTGGTCACCTAGTTTCAACCCCCCTGCTATGTGCAGGGTTGCCAACCACCAGATCAGGCTGCCCAGAGCCACATCCAGCCTGGCCTTGAATGCCTCTAGGGATGGGGCATCCACAGCCTCCTTGGGCAACCTGTTCCAGTGTTACTGACAAGTAGTACTAAAGCACCGTGTCCCTAGACCCCCCTGCACTAAATGCCAAGTGTGGCCATCAGCCTGGGGATTGTCTGGGAGCTGCAGCCCAGAGCAGGCACAGAGGGTCCATCCCCAGGTTTGTCTGCAGGAGCCATGCACGCAATCCCCAGCAAAATGCGCCAGGGTGTCTGGAGCCCGCTGGGTAATTGTGCACTAAATAGACAAACAAGGCGTAATTTTAGCTTTCCCTGCTTCCCACACTCTAGTTTTGCTACAGCCTTGCAACACAGAAAAAATAGACCTGCATTCCCTTGGAATGTCTCTGACGCCAGTGAGAAGTAAAGCTATTGAAAGGATTGCCACAAAACATACGCAAGAGGAGAAACAAGCTCTATTTAAATGAAACCTGAAACACGTAGAATATCAGAGGAAGCAGAATGTAATGAGAAGTCTGGCTTTGATTTTTTGTTGTTGTTGTTTTGTCTAAATTCTTATTTCCCATTTGATTGTAATGGATGTTGATCAGGGCAATGACAATCCACCCTGATGATCAGGGAGCACAGTGCTAGTGTAGCATTGGTGTTGGTAGAAATGGAGAAATTCAGGAACGCTCGGCAACTAAAAGCACAGCAAGAGCTTCCAGTGCTCTTGAAAACCCTGCAGCTCATCAGGTGCATGTATGAGCCAGGATGCAGTTCTGGGGGCCTGAGGCAAAGCCAGCTTGCGCAGGCAGCTCCTAGCCCTGCTGCCCAGGTAGCGCTGAGCCCTGGGGTTCTGCCTTTGCCTTTGAACGCTACCTGTTTCAGAAGGTAAGTGCACTGCTGTGGGTCACACTGCTCCCTGAACACCAGCCTGACAGAGGTCTTCGGTCAGCAGCGTCTAAACATTGCTCACGGGATTGATTTTAGACCGAGGCAGAGCACCACAAGCTGATGCACATCAGGCACCCAGCAATCATATGGAAAGGCATGCCGTGCCAATCTGAGCGCGGGGCAGGTTGCACTCACCCTGAGAAAAAGCACTTATCCTTGCCAGATAGAGCACTGTGAATCATCGATCATTTTAAAACCTGCATTAGCTTGTGAGCAAGTTATCATCAGCAAAATGATTAACAGCCATCAGCAATGGGTGGCGAGCAAAAGCTGCTCCACGGCCTGCTCTTCCCTGCAGCTGTCATTGGCCTCATCGCACCTCTGAGGGAGCAGCTGCCCTGCTCCTCTGGTGCAGCAACACGAGGAGCACAAACACTGATGTGCCTAAATGTCACACTGTCCTGCTGAGGCTAACAGCAGAAGAGAAGTCTGTGAAGAGCAAAGCATCTTCGAAAGGTAGACGGATCAGAACTGCAAGGCAGAAGTGCCAGTAAAACAGAGCAGTTTAATATTATTTATTTTGTAGCTAGAAAGAAGTAGGATTATTTGCTCGTATCAAGTAGAGAGGAATTGCTCTTTGATGGTAACTGAGGAAGATGGTTGGGACGGACACTACTAACCTGACATGTTGAGATGTACCAATCAACTCCAAGTGTGGTGGAAGAGTTGGCTGAGGATCCTTCTTTTTCACAGGCCTGGATTTTGAAGGCACTGGGGGAATTCCAGAAGATTGGAAAAGCACTTATGTTATACTAGTATATAAAATAGATAAATACACACTAACTCTGACCAGGAGAATGGAAAGACAACCAGTGGAGACAACAGGGGGTGACAACACTCAAAGAACTGATGGTAGGCACACAGTGTCTCAATGTGGTTTTCTGAGAATTGCCAAAGAAATCTTATTTCATCATTTTGGATTACAGGTTTGTACAGGTAGACGTGGAGATGTAACACACCTAGATAATTGCAAAGAGTTTAATTCTGTGCTGTGTAAAACCTGATGAAAAGCTAGTGATGTGCCATGTCAGAAAGCACTTGTTAAGAGGTTTAAGAACTGGTTAGTTCAGCAGCTCGCATGAATATATTTTGTATTTGGCTATTCTCTCACAAGGATATGTCCCAGCCTGTCCTCGCTCTCAGGGCCTGCTAACAAGTAATGCCGCAGCTCTTAACCCAGCTGTGTGTGAGAGCAGAGCTGGAGTGGCACCCAACAGCACAGGGGCGAGGGGGGATTGAAGGGACAAAAGGTAGATCTGGGACGCAGAGTGAGCGGTGCCCAGCACAGGAGCTGGAGGAGCCCCTGGCATGAGACCTGCCAAACCCCAGCAAAGTCTCTCAGATGGGACCTGCTCACCCGCAGCTTTCAGGGCGCGTTTTCTGCTTCCCAGCTGGGAAACAAGTGGACAAACCAGCAGAGTTCAAAGTGAAATTGCAAAGGGGGAGAATCAGTGCCAAAGGGACAAGTTTCTTATGGGCCATGCGGTAGTTCTGTCTGGGACATGCTGTAAGCTGGATCCCGAGTAAGGAGCAGTGTGAAGAATCAGGAGTCAATGTGCCCCCACAGAAAGTGCAGGCTGTGCTACAAAATGGCAGCAAGCAGCGACTCGGGGAGGGACACAGTGGGTTTTGGTGGAACGCAGCTCCTTGTGCAATCCTGCAGAAAAAGGCAGAAAGAAAAAAGAGAAAGGTTAAATGTCCTTGACCTCTTGCCACACATGATGGAATAAAGCAATCAGGAGGAGAAAGACCATTTTTACAATCCATTTTTACACTGTGTGCAGGTTTGGTATGGCAGATAATCCTCATTCTGAAAAGTGTGATGAAAAACTGAGGAGTGTAGAGAGCCACAAAAATGACAAGAGCACAAGAAAAGTGCTTTTCGGTGATAGATCTACAGTTCTGGCTGTCTTGTCAGCTAGAGAAGTGAAGGTGACTCGATTACAGCATAGTGTGCTTTCCCAGTCAGAAAATGCTGGGCATCTCAGTTTGCAGAGAAGCACAGGAGGATCCAGCAGCTGAAAGCTGCAGACAGGCTAATTAAATTAGAAATAAGCTCTGTAACAGTGCAGGCAACTGGTCATTACAGATCATGACCAAGGATAGATCCCTCTACAGAGCCAGCCCTCTACACAGCTTCACAAGATGTGCTTTAGCCAAATCTAAGATGGCTCATACAACCCCGAGAGATATAAACGCAAGCTAGTAATCTCCAGGAGGAGAGGCTGAATACTCAAACACTTTGTTTAAAAATATATATATATCTTTCTGTTTTGAAGTGCTTATTAGCTTATTTTGCTCAATTCATGGGTGTCCATCTGATTAAGGGAACAAGGTGAAATCTTTCCAGTTGCTGTGGACCACAAAAGAACCGTGCATACATGGTTATGAATGATGAACTAGCAGGACAAAGTGGAAACCTCACATCTTCTGCTCAGTTCCTCTGTAGTGATAAGTTACCATTCAACCTCCCTGATAGGATGTTTCAGAAAAGAAAATGAGAGGCCAGCTTTAGAGGGGAAACTGGATTGAAGCAATTGCAGTAAGCACTCAGCTCCATGGGTGATGAGCACAGTATTACAATGTGGAGAAGGAGAAGCCTGCAGAATTAGACAGGGAAAGAGAAAGGCACAAAGCTCCTACCATGAGATGGGAGAGCAGAGCCTGATGCGGGAAGCAAGGGGGGGCACGGGATCTCTAAGCGGTGGGTGAGGGGAGATGGATGTAAGGCAGCACACAGAGATGATTACAGGTACAAAATACATGTGTGCTCCCAGCCTCCCACTGCCTGCTGCAGTCATCACTTTAGAGCTGGGGAGAAGCAGTGGTGCGGTGCAGAGGTGGCTCCCGGGTCCCAGAGGTGAAAGCTGCAGTGCTCTCAGCTGTGCTTTGAACAATCCAGCACAGCAAGTGAAGAGCTTTTCAGCGCTCTTTGCAATTTCACTGCAATGTAGGGGCAAAACACACATCCCCCAGGCTTCAGCTCTCTTGACCCACTGCAGCACGGCATTTGGGGAGCTCATGAAAAGAACTGGGAGCTGCAGGCAGTGTTGGAGGTGGACGCAGGTCCCGCATGGATGAAATGTATAGCTGCCAAAAGAAACTGGAGGTTCAAGCAGCTCGGGTGATAAGCACAAATATTCCCTGCATAACATTTGTGTGTATAAGGGTAGGTGTGTTTATAAATCTCTGCTTAGGATGTCAGTCTCTCTCCTGGGAGAGTTTTTTTGTTTTTTTTTTTAATGGAGGCACAGAGGAAGAGCAGAAAGCAGAGCAGGATGGTGGTACCCATTGACTTACTGCTCCCTGTTAGTATAGGCAAGCTGCTCAGGAATTATATTGTCCAGGTGCCTGCGAAACGCCATCCTCTCTGACTGACCCATATGAATTATAATGCACCACAGCTAATCTTCCGCAGCTTTTAAGCATCTGATGCTAGGCAGCATATGGTAGGTGATAAAAGTTGTTTGTTTCCTTGATGTATTTCAGTATCAAGATGCTGTTTTGTTAATTGCAGTGCATGAAGTCAATTATACTGTATAATTATGCGTTGTGACATGAGGGAATGACTAGCTGAGCATCGTTTTGCCCAACACAGCATCAGACAAATGTGCAGAGGTCTCCCCGCCGCCATCAGGCCTGAGCTGACACGCTGTCAGCCTTCACTTGTGTTTTCCTGTTGCTCAGTACCAACAGCAATTACAATCCCCGCTAATAGGAGCTACACAGACAGAGACAATTCCACTCAGGTTTTAGAAGAAACAGAAGCTTACCCAACATAATTTGACAGCTGCTACAGCACAGATTAATTACTGCTCACCACTTTGCTTTTGTAGGTAGGTAATTGTGCTCGCAGCTTGGACTTGGACGATCTGGTCTGTGCTTGGCTGTGACAGAGACGTGGCTGTTTCAGTGTTAACTTTTGGAAACAAGTTTCCATTGGCCTGTATCACAGGTGGGTGACAGGGGCACTGGCAGCCCTCTGTGGCTGTGGAGAGGCTGCAGCTGCACGGTGTGTGTTGTGTTGTGCATTGTACAACCTTTGCTTACTTGTTTGCATTGGGGCTTCATCTCTGTGCCTGGGTTTTTCTTTTTAGAGAGCCAAACAGCCACAAGTTCCTGCAGCAGTGGGCAACACGGAGGTGGTACAGAGCAGCACCGTGCATGGGGCAGGGACCCATGGCATTTCCAATGACTCCCAGTGCAAAGAGTGTGATGTGCAGGACAGCACAGAGCTCAAGAGGGCAGAAATTAATTTGGCACAAATTGCTTCTTGTTGCTACCAACCATCAGATTGACTAAGAACTGTATTAAGCATGGTTTCTTCTTGCAGTGTTTGAAGTGATTCTGCCAGGATGAGTTTGCCTCTGCTGCTGTTTTTTCAAATAGTAAACTTTAATGGCCAAATCAGGCTTTAAACCCACAGATGGGTAAGGCTTTTTTTTTTTTTTTTTTTTGAAGAAGAAAAAGCCATCAGAAAATATCAGCAATCATTTGAAGTCCCTCAGAAATCATCTGAAGCCGAGAAAGCACAAGTTAACCCTCCCTGTTAGTTCTACAGCAACAGCACTGCAGGCTGGAGAGCCCCAAACTGGGACTGCTCATTCACAAGGATGAAACCAGATCATGCTGGGTAGGGGGAGGAATGCAAGTTAAAGAGCAAGAACTGCAGGAAAGCCAGATAGATTTCAACCTAATAGCTCTGGGTGTTTTGATTGTTTCTTTGCTTTTATAATAAAAACGAGAGTATTGACACTTTCATACTGAGCAAATAACGAATTCTTGAACGAAGGAAGTCTTGTTCTGCCTGCCTGGGCAGCAGGAGATTTCTGGAGACCGGAATGACTCTCACATGTTTGGAAGCTTCCTGGGACACCTGCATCTTTTCACCTGTGGTATGGGAGATAGCAAAAGTCACTTGTTGACTTTTGTTCCTATTTACAGAATCACTTTTCTGAATAGATTCGCATTATTAATGGGCTCTTTGGGCACAGACACGTGGATATTAAGCTCTGACATATTCAGAAGACTGCCAGTGCTGGTGGGATTCAGCACCTTAGACCTGCACCAACGAGGACCACTCAGAGGTGGAGGTGAGCTCCCCCAGCAGAGGCTGAGAGCTCCCCGTCTCGCCCTGCCCAGTCCCTTGGCTGGGCCCAGGAGCCACAGAGGTCAGGCAGGAGGTGCTGAAGGAAAGAGGTGCCAAATAACAGAAACTTCTTGCTTGTGCCAGCAGAGGTCTTCTGGCTCTGTGGGCAAGTGGTGTGTAACCGAGGATCATGCTCCGAAAACCTGGCCCTTTCCTTTCCAAAGAAAAAAGCTAAGCGGCCCCATGAACTCCAAAATACACAGAGTAAACAAATCCTCTTTTCTTTTTTAACAGCTGCCTCAAATTAAAACCCATTAGGGTTTTCTTGCTTTCTCTGGACACTGTTTTGCCGCAAGGCAGGAGGGAAGTGCCACACGGACAGATATTGCTGAATTTGGTTTTGCCTCATTGAATTTTTATGGATGGTTACCCTCAAAAAACAAACTATTAATAGGCCCGTGTCTGAATGCTCAACCACATGAGACTGCATCTGTTCTGTACAGCCTGTGTTTTGATGGATCGCTGTTCCATCAACTGAAAATCCTTCAGGCAACGAAGGAAATAGAACGGCCCTACAAACACTTAATCTAAAACTAATATTTAAAAGATAAATTGCAGGTTAAAGTGAAGTAGTCCGTTAGAGGGGTGGAAATAAATTACCCCATAGAAAAAGAGAAACAAATAGGTATAATATTCCAGGAATATAAATCAGTGCAAAGCAGAAGTCTCTTGAGTGGCAGTTTGCCGAAGCGATGCTAACAGCAGTACAGATTATTTACACAGCTTCTGTATCCGTTGCTGTTATTACAGAGATTAAATTACACCAAGCACTTAGGGTGGTGGCTTGTGAGTAATTTACATAAGCTATAAGGTCGACTCCTAGCATTTTAGTTTGCTGCATAATCCCACATAATTGAAAGAAATTCCAAAAACCTCTGGATTTCAGAAACACACGAGCACAAAGGAAAATCTTTGGTTGCAGTACCAATGTCTTCTGCTTTTTTTGCAAAGCAGGATAAACTGATCTAAATGAAGTGATTCCTGATTTCAATAACAAGCATTTTACTCGTTTTATAAGTCTTCATAATCTGATGATGAAAGTTCAGCATTGTTTGTTGGAAACTTTGTAATAAAAATTTGCTACTAACTACAGTCTCTATGCTAAATTTAACATTCATTATTCCTAGTTCAAATATACCTATGCACATTTGTGTATGCAGTTGCTGCTTAGCGCACACGTATTCATGTTCTGATTGTTTTTTAGTCTGCTGATATTTAATAGGAGAAAAATCCTGAACCACAACCTCTAAATAAAATGCTTAAAAGAAATTATAAATGTAGGTCTCAAAGCGTTTATTAAAAAAAAGAAAGAAAGAAAATCCCGTAGGTAATTACTTCATATATAAACTAAAAGAAGCGCTGCCCTTTTCTCAAAACACTGCTTTGGGTCTGCCCTTTGTGTTCGTCACATATGGCCAAGTAACATTTCTGAGCATCTGCAAAACCTTCCACTCTGAGCAGCGATGTTGTGTGGGTGCAAGAGATGTGAAACCACAGCAGAAGGAAATGGCCAGGCCCAGGGAGAGGCACGGTGCCAATGGATGCCATCGATGGAACCCTCTTGAAATGGTAACACTGTGCTGTCCTGGCCTGTTGGATTACCAGGGCCATGCTGGCAGTCACCTCTATGGAGGAAACAGGGCTGGTGTCCCTGTACAGCTCCAGTCAGCTCAGTGGGCCTTGGATATGGCATACAGGAGGTGCACGTGGCACTGCTTTAAGGCCTGTCTGGTCTCCTGAAGACCTTTCTCAGCCATTCTTCTCCAGGCTGGAGACAGGGCAGAAGGTGTAATCCAGGCAGCCATGAGGAGAAATGGTTTTAAATTGAGGGAGGGAAGATTTAGGTTGGATGTCAGAGGGAAGTTCTTTACAGAGAGAGTGGTGAGGTGCTGGAACAGGCTGCCCAGAGACGTTGTGGATGCCCCGTCCCTGGAGGTGTTCAAGACCAGATTGGATGGGGCCTGGGCAGCCTGGTCTAGTATTAACTAGCCTAGGATTAAGTGGGGAGGTTGGTGGCCCTGCATGTGGCAGGGGGGTTGGAGATTCATGATCCTTCCATGGTCCCTTCCAACCCTGGCCATTCTGTGATTCTGTGTTTTTTCAGCAGTCTGCCAAATCCCAAATCACCCTGTAGTGGACAAAGGAAATTCAAGGGCCCAAATAACTTTAGGTTTTGCAATGTTGAGAGACAGAGCAGAGATGGAGGGAGGGGGAAAAAAAATCAGATAAAGCAATGTCAGAAGAATAAGAGAGGGCTTCCCAAAGTTTGGCTGCGTGGTTCACTGGGCTCTGAGAGAGAGAAAGCCACTGCTGGTACAGGCAGAACCTGCCTAGGCCGACTGAAGAGAGACTGTCAAAACTCTCGCCTTGCTCCTTGGATTCCTGTGCCACAGAAGTGACTTTCAGGCAGTGTTCATGCAGAGCTACACGTGAACTAGTGCTGGGAATGGCATTCCTGGGCCCACCGTGAATGTTTACGAGTGAAACTGAATTTCTGGCATAGCTCAAGGTGTGGTAACACAGGACTGAGATTATAGGCCTACATCATGACTCAGTTGTTTTGAACGACATCTTGAGATACGCAGTGTCTGTTTTCCTCAGTGCTGAGTGGCAAAAGTACATACCTGTGAAAAAACTGGACCCCATTTCAGCCTGAAACGAACTATTGAGATTTTAATTGCTCAGTGTTTCAAGCAGAGAAGCAGAAGAATATGTTTAGGGCATAACTTGGGTTCACATTGCACCAGGGGAGGTTCAGGTTGGATATTAGGAAAAATGCTTAAAGAGTTGCTGGGTGCTGGAACAGGCTGTCACCTGGAGGTGCTCGAGAAACATGGACGTGGCACTGAGGGACATGGTTAGTGGACAGTACTGCTGGGAGATGGATGGTTGGACTGGATGATCGTAGAGGTCTTTTCCAACCGTAATTTCCTATGAGTGTGATAATGCAGAATGAGGAGACGAGGCCCAGACAACCACTGCATGAGCTGTGAGCGCCTTTATGGTCCTCTCCTCACTGCCACACCTGCTAGAACCTCTCAGCTTTGCAGGAGAGGTTTAAATGCGTTCACTGATTTTCATAGAGTCACATGCTCTTGCAGTGGTTGTCTGGGCTACCATTTCTTGAGCTTTCCAGATGTTCTTATCATTTTGAAGCATTCGTCCTATATATTTCCTCTACAGCAAGTGGTACATAAGCTTATTTCTACTTGTGGTGCTCTGTAGCTGTAGACACATTGTCCCCAGAGTTATTTCTGTGCTAGTGCAGAGAAGTAAATCAAGTTATCTTTTTTTCCCTTTGACCATATCTGCTCTTTAAATAAATGTTTACAAAGAAGCTGTCCATGAAACCAACCTTGAAACAACATGGATCACTGGGCTTCAGCAAGAGAGGAGCTTGTGGTGGCTGTGTACCTCTCTTCCAGAGTTCCCCATCTGACACCAGATCTTATAACATTGATTGGTTAGATCTCACAGAGCACTGTACTGTGCTATCTCGGCTTCTGAACCAAGGTAAGGAACTGAAGAATTGAAATTGTAAAAGGGGGCTGGGTTAAGAGGGCCTTTCATATAGCAAATCAGCTTAAAGATTTAGTTAAAGAATGGACTTTGTAACAGTTAACACAGATTGCATTTATCACTCCATACCTGTGCTTTCCCACTTAAACACTCTTCTTTTGCTTCATTTCAGTGCACAATCTCATGTTACACGGAACCGTGACACGAGGGAGCAACTTTATTGGACACCAGCATCATTCTGACGACAACACTGTCTTCAGCATGGGTCACCAGAGTCTGGCAGGGAACGCGAAACCTGAACGCTGACCATCCTACCAGAGGTCAATAAAAATTTACAGGTTTCTCTTATAAGATTTTAAAGTCTCAGATGCATTTCCTGGAGGATACAACTCCAATAGTTTGGAAAGTCCCTCACGGTCCGTCCTCTCCTGCCCTGTTTCCCAGTACTGCTGTGCCGCAGCGGTAAGCGAGCAGGGACTCCTCCTCGCTGCCCACATGAGCCCCAGCCACAGCCAGCAGGAAGGGCAGCAGGAGCGGGGTGTAAAGCAGCAGGATGGCTGCCACGTTTTGCTAAGCCCAGCGACAGGAGCAAGCGGTTTGGTGAGAGAAATATTTGCATTGAACGTGGTCCTCAGGTTCGGAGCCCAGGAGGCATCATGCCAGCCATGTCTTCTCGCTCCTCACGCACCTCACAGCAAACTGAACCTCCAGGAGGATACTTAAATACAGAGTAACTGAAAACAGAGCCAAGGAGCACACCACGCCAGCTCATGGAGCCTCACAGAGAGGCCTCGTAGCTCAGCTCCGCTTTGTCTCGTGCTGTGGGAGCAGGCCGTGTTACCGGCCCAGAGCCGGGCTGCCTGCCAGCGCCTTCACCGGGCTGCGGCTGTCGTTTGCTGCATCTGGGTTACGCACCCACGGAACGCCCCAGCATTTGGGAAGCGTTTCGTAGAGGCCCGGCTGTGCTCGGCAGCCCTCTGCAGGCAAGCGGGGTGGCGGGAGCTCCGCACTCCTTGGCACTCGCAGACAAAAGCGCACAGCTTGGTGTTCCCGTGCAGCCATCCCTCCTTCCTGCACCCCCAGTCGCTGCCTGCTTCCCAGGGCCTGCCTACGGCGGGCTTCTCTTCTCCCTGGAAGCAGCCAGCATGGTTGGGCACTACGCAGAAGCGCTTTCTGGAAGTGATGTTGGTCACAGTCGCTCAGGTATCGCGGCAAGTGTGGAGCCTCCTGCAGAACGTCCATCAACTCACTGAAACCATTTGTGAACAAGATTTCATGACATGGCAGTCGGGCTCCTATTCTGTTGTTATCACTCAAAGCACGCTGCTGTGTGAGAGCTGCCTTCGGCCTCCATCCATTGCAGTACCGCGGCCCAAGGAAGGGCTGCGTTGAAGACTTGAAGCTCCTCCCACATTTTGGAGTTCTTTCACCTGGGCTTACAAGCTGCATGACACAACTTATCCTAAACGATAACGCACAGCATTCTGAGCTAATACAGCTCCTGAAGGCAGCAAGGAGCTCGTTTGTTACCAGTAAACCAGAAATTTGCAAAGAGAAAGAAAGTTTTGGAATGTTTGTCGGTTTTTTATTTCAATTTGCTGAGAACTCGTGGTAAAGCAGAAGGTAGCACCTAAATAAATTGATCTGGATGAGGGAGTTTGATCTGGATGAGAGGATTGAATGCATCCTCAGTAAGTTGGCAGATGACACCAAGTTGGTAGAACTGTCGATCTGCCTGAGGGCAGGAAAGCCCCACAGAGCGACCTGGACAGACTGGATCGCTGGGCTGGGGCCAATGGGATGAAGTCCAGAAAGAACAAGTGCTGGGTCCTGCACTTCGGCCACAACCCCTGGCAATGCTACAGGCTTGGGGCAGAGTGGCTGGAAGACTGACCTAGCAGTGGGCTCTCAGTGCATCGGGGCCAGTCCCCTCCCTCCTTGTAGTCAGGCAATGGGAGCTGAGAGGAAAGGCCTCGGCTGCTCCAGAGAGCTGTGCCATAGGCTGGGTCAGGTGGAGCAGTACGGTGCGGCTCCAGCACAGCGCTCTGTCGCAGGACCTCGACACCAATACAGCCCTTCCTTGGGCACGGATAGCAAAATACTGTGTGTATGGAAGCTGGCAGGTCTGACAATCACTGTCTTTATTCCTATCAGATTCCACTCTGAAAATAGCAAGGCCCAATTCTAGAGCAGGTTGGTGTGTGTAAGGAATAACAAAGCATCCACTCTTTGGACCTGTTCCAAAAGCTGCATGCACAGGGTGCGTGGCAAGGAGCTGGATTCAGCCTTCACACCGTGCCCCAAGACTTGGTGCCTTTCTCTGCAGGCAGACAGCTCAGGTGTGGCCACATTCCGCACCAAAGCAAGGAATCACCTCAGTAGGGCAGCTGAATTCTTGTCAGTGAGGAGCTACGGGGCACCATTGCTTTCCAGGTGGCAGCAGCTCAGATGTGGTGGGAATGGGGCCTGGAGCAGCAGCATCACAGCCTCCAGTTACAAAAAGTGACCCTTAAGGAGCACAGCTCCCAGGAGCGCAGCGAACAGAGTGCGGCACGTCAGTTTGCATGGCAGTTCCTGCAGGCAGGGTGAGCTGAGGGGCAGAGCATCCCTCCCCACTTGGGAGACTGGCTTACCTAGCGACTGCCTCCTGGAGGACGCATCTAGCCATGGTCTCCATGAGGCAGAAAGCTCTCTCCAAAAAGAATGCGGTGACCCAGATCGAGTGCCTGCCCAGAAATGTGGCTGCTCAGATTTCTGGCTGCAAGGAGTACCTGAGCTTGCAGCTGCCACTGGAGGGTGGCTGAGATACCTCCTGCGTGAGGTGCGAGCACGGTGGTAGAGCTCAAGGAGGAGGTGGAGAGATTTAGGAGCATCAAGGAGTGTGAGCAGAAGATAGACTGGTGGAGTGACTCCCTGCCACACCACTGAAGAAGGCTTTGGGGTGATACACCCCAAGGTCAGCACTGGAAAGAGGAGGAAACCTAAGAGATGGGGACAGATGGAAACAGGTCTTTGCTTGGTGTCATAGGCAAACCTTCTTACCTGCCTCGTTTCTCCAGGTGCCCTTACACAGCAAACTTAAGGCTCTGGAACTCCAAGGACAGGTAATGATGATATCTGAAAAGTCATGGCAGTCGGGTGACATCCCCGGCGACTGGAAAAAAGCACCATCACATCCATTTTTAAAGTAGGGTAGAAAGGAAGACCTGGGGAACTACTGACCTGTCAGCCTCACCCCTGTGCCAGGGAAGATCATGGAGCAGATCCTCCTGGAAGCTATGCTAAGGCACAATGTAGAGGAGGTGATAGGGATAACCAGCATGGCTTCACCAAGGACAGGTTCTGCCTGAGTAACATTATTGCTTCTTATTATGGCACTGCATCAGTGGGCAAGGGAAGAGCCACTGATGTCACCTATCTGGACTTCAATAAGGACTTTGACACGGTCCCCCATAACATCCTTCTCTCCAAAGTGGAAAGATGGATTTGACAGGTGGACTGTTCAGGGGATGACAAAGTGGTTAAGTGATCGTACCCAGAGAGTGGTGGTCAAGGGCTCAGTGCCCGGAGGGTGATCAGTGACAAGAGACGTCCCGCAGGGGTCAGTAGTGGGATCAGTGCTCTTTAACACAATGACATCAATGACATCAATGACATCAACAGTGGGATCGAGTGCACCCTCAGCAGTTTGCAGATGACACCAAGCTGTGGGGTGTGGCTGACACACCTGAGGGATGGGATGCCATCCAGAAACATGTAGACAGGTTCCAGCAGTGAGCCCAGGAGAACTTCTTGAGGCTCAGCAAAGCCAAATGCAAGGTCTGGCACCTGGAGGCTTATGGCAACCTCCACTATCATCACAAGAAGCTGGGGGTGTAAGGATGGAGCTCAGCCCTGCCGAAAAGGACATGGAGGTACTGGTGAGTGGTCAGCTGAACATGAGCCAGCAATGTGCTCTCACAGCTCAGAGAGCCATCTGTATCCTGGGCTGTGTGAAATGCAGTGAGGCCAGCAGGGCAAGGGAGGTGATCCTGCCTCTCTGCTCTGTGCTGTGAGACCTCACCTCGAGTACTGTGTCCAGATGTGGAGTCCTCAGTACAGGAGTGACATGGATCTATTAGGATTGTGTCCAGAGAAGGGCCAGAAAATATGACCCGAAGGATGGGACGCCTCCCCTACAAGGACAGGCTGAGAGCAGGGGCTGTTCAGCCTGGAAGAGAAGGCTCCAGGGAGACCTGAGAGCGGCCTGACAGTATCTAAGGGGGTGTAAGAAAGAACTTTCAGCGGGGTCTGTCTGATAGGACAAGGGGAAGTGGTTTCAAACCAAAAGAGGGCAGATTTAGATTGGACATAAGGAAGAAGTTTTTTACAGTTAAGGGCAGTGAGGCACTGGCACAGGCTGCCCCGAGTTGGTGGATGCCCTGTCCCAGGAGACACCCAAGGTCCGGCTACACGGACTCTGAGCACCTAATGGAGCTGTAGGTGTCCCCGTTCATTGCGGGGGAGCTGGACTGGATGGCCTGTACAGGTCCCTTCCAACTCAAACAATTCTATGACATTTCTCAGGGTCATTAACAGGAAATCTTAGGGCAGGACCAGTGTTTTGTGAGAACTCTTTGCTAGCGCACACAGGCACACCGCACCTCAGTGCTGCACCATCCCTGCACAACTGGCAGCAGAAACGAATGCAGAGAAGAGAGAACCAGCAGCTATACACAGATCAGCTGCCTCAATTGCAAGAAATACAAATTGTGCTGGTTCTGGATTTGATACCCACGTTCTCAGTCAGGGCACCAGGGAGCGCTGGTACCCACAGAGTCTCCAAGCACCTACCAGCTACCAAGAGTTTGTTATTCTCCCTGCCCAGTGTCCAGCAGCCCTGCTGCCAGGAGCCAGGCACTTCAACAGGCCACAGAGCAAGGAAGTGATCCAGGCGACGTGCACAAATGTAGCACAAGCCAAAGTTTCATCATCATTTCTGGAAGAAGTCAATGCGTTTTGTTACATTTGGGGCAATGATCTGGCTCACTTTGGTGTACCTCCACATCCTAACTTCAGCCACGCTTGTGTGGATAGCTTGTCACCCTCTGGCTGCAAGTATAGAAGTTTGGTGGCTTGGTTACGTGATAGACATGAATGAAATGACTGCATTTCCAGCACACGGCATACAGTGACATCTCCCATGTACTTAACACCAGCCAAGATTTGTTTTTATTGACGTCACTGCACGGCAGTGCCTGGTTTGTCTCTGCTACTGCGAAAGGAGGTAAATGATGCTTTGGAACCTCACTGGAACATGAGCTGGGCTACACCTCCAGAACAGACAACTGAAGAATAACACGACACGGATGTACGTGGAATACTACATAGGTAGGAAGGGACACGATCCCAACAATTTAGGCAACATGATCCCCAGCATGGCGGCTGCTACACCAGGAAAACTGCTCCCCTCCAGCCCACTTTGCTTCTGAAGGGAGAGATGAAGAACGATCGCTGTAATCTGCACAGAACACAGCTGCACTGCTATAAACTGCATCCACACGAAGCGCAGAGCTGCTAATACCGCTCATGTAGACACAACACGAGATCAAAAACGCTCAGGGCAAGGCTGTTTTTAACAATGTGTGTCAGGCACTAGAGTAAACAGATGAACATTTAGATAGAGACAGCAGACAATAAGGGCGGGCCTAGACAGAAATGCTATTTTGATATCAACCAAGTATAAATGAGTAACTACTCGTGTTATGTCACTGCGATCCATTACGCAGAGAAAGCTCCTGCGTAGCAGCATCATTTGCTCCCAGTTACAAGGAGCAGCACTGATCATCTTATAGCTCACAGGCAATACTGAGGCACCACTGCAAACATCTGGGGGCATGCTCTTTTTCTGTTTAAACTAACTGCCCGTGGCATTTCCAAGGAATACTTCCACCTTATCAGCTACGCTGCACTTCAGAGCGGCCATGCGAACAGCAGTACGAAATAAGGAGCGCTGCTCTGACCAGGTGTGCTGCTGCCCAGCACAGGCAGCACGTGAAGGCCCGGCGCTGCTCCCCATCTGTGGCTCTCAGGAGGACAGCACAGATGTAGTCTGCTAACTCAGTCGCTTTATTTGGGCGTAGGAAAACCTTTATTTACAGCACGTACTTAAAAAAATATTCGACAAAAAAGGCATACAGTATTTTATACTAAAAGAATAAAGATTTTTATTAAGCACTGTAAGTTGCATTCAATAGCCTTCAAATACACCACACCACAATCCATCTACAACCAATCAAACCCAACAGTAGTTCATTCTTGCACAATCCATGAGTTGGGGCAGAACTCCCTTCAACTTACATTAAGATACCTACTTAGCTCTTGCGGGCAGGGAATGGGGAATTACACCTCATTTCTGATCACTAATGTGTGATGAAGAGCATCAGGAGAATTATATGAAAACGAATATAAAGAAATGATTCTGATTTTGAAGTACATTAAGTTTGGAAACACTAACAAAAACATCAAAATGATACAGGTATATTTGCTTATACTAAATTCTTGATGGGAAAGTTCTCAAGAACAAGCCATTTGTTTCCTGCTACAGAAGGGGGGTACTTTTTTTTTTTTTGAAGATTAAAGCTTTTTTTTTTTTTGTTTTTCACAGAATTTCATATTTGCTAATATGAAGGCATAAAACAGCAACAGAGAACAATAATGCATACAGCAATGAGTACACCAGGGTAACGTTGATATTCAAAACGGCTAGATAATTTTTTTTTTTTTTAAGTTTTAGAATAAATGCAACAGAGGTCAATAATCACAAAATTTTAAGGTTAGAGCAAGATCAGTCAATGACTAAACATAGTTAACATCTTTTATAGGACTATTACTGATTATTAGCTTTTTGTTTTGCAAATGGGCACAGTACTTGTAAGAATGGAAGAAAGAGGACAATAACATGCATAATATTAACTACACACTTTAAAAATTATGAACCATGCAGAAGTTTAGCTCAAATAGTAGTACTAATGGTCTACGTCTGATTCAAAACCACATAGTTCATTGATCACGGATGCATGGTATTAGTCACAAAAAGTTTCAGAACACATTGTGTTTATTTTGAAAGGTCATTTGCATCTTCTATGATTTCAAGTTTATCTCCATTTAACTTGCTTGTAAAGTATGTATGATGTATATTTAAAATCAGCAGAACTGCAATATTACTCTATAATTTTTAGTTTCGATAGTTTGCACATTTTAACACAAAAGAACCACATCAACGGTGATGAAATTTAAGAAAGAAAAAACTGTGGTTGTGCCTTTTTCCCCCCATAATCATGAAATCAAAGCCTTAAAGAAAGCTTTATTGTGACACAGTAATGCAAAATCAAATATAATGGCATACATATGGTGCCAAGTACTAAAAATTATATTTTAAGCTATATATACTTAAAGACTGCCAAAATTTGTTTTCTTTATATTTCAAAAAACAAAACTACAAGCTTTTGTCATAACCAGTTTAAACTTTATGTATACTTCATTTTAAGTGCGGGAGTCAAATGCTCTTCATTCTCTTTCTTTTTTGTTTTATTGTAGCATTTTGACTACAACTGGTTAAAACTAAAAATGTGTTGTTTAAATCTCTGACATCAAAGAGGGATCCGAATTTCCAAAGTCCTCATTTTTCTCTTACGGAAAGGAAAAAATGTACGTAACTGTAGGCTCTCTTTCTTTCCAGATATTCCTAATCCTGACCCTTCCCAACATCCTTCACCCTCTATAAAAAATAAGTTTACTCTTCTTTTTTTAAGACAGTGGCCTCAAGAGCATCATCTTTATGGCAAACACTGTCTGCATTTAGTGCATTTAAGTGAGGATTTGTATTGCACATTTTAGAGTCATTACTCAAGGCACTTTCAGACTGATTGGAAGCCCTGATGTCTCCTGTATTCCCATTCATCTGGGAAGCTGGTTTTTCCTCATTCACAACTCCATTTTCAGCCAGGGATCCATCTGAAGACACAATTGAGGATTTAGATTCCTCTGATTTTGACTTAAGTTCTTTGGCTACTTCTTCTGCTGAAGCAGCGTAAGGAGGTTTGCCCTATTTTTTAAGAAAAGAAGAAAGTTACTGAAGAACCACCGCTATGTATTTACAATCTGTTACAAGGCACTACTAAAATAGGCAGCATGCAGAAGTACCACAAGTGAGCACCGACCATTGAAACAAGAAGTGGCACACAAAAGGAACAGCACAGCACAGCTGTTAAAGCAGGCTCAGTGTCCGAGTGCCGCCTGGCCATGCCTTTTGGTGGTCCTGTGGTAAAATGCTCTTTCTGCTTTGACACTTCCTTATTTCACAGCACAACAGCTACAAAAGTGTATGGGAATACCAAAACTGAGCACCAATATAAAGCTTAACTCTGCTTCTTGCTTCATCTACGTGATGATTTAATTTTATGATTACACGTTACTCAAATACAAACCAAAACTCATCTTTGCACAATTTTTAGAAGGTGCAAAAGGTACCGTGCAATATTCTCTATACTAGTCTATCTGATCCTGAGGGCAGGAAAGCAATTTCATACAAGTATAGAGCAGAATCTTACACGACTGCCTGTAACAACAAAAACTGAACTTATGCAACATAAGAATGTATATTTAGTTTTTAAGCATCTGTAACAATAAATCTTAGTGTTCCAGAACCACAACAGGCTCTAAATGACAACACAAGTGGGCTGGGTTGCTAAGAAGCAACATACTTATCTGTTACGCTGTTAACAAAGTCAAATATTAAGAAATGACTAAGATATGGACATCTTATACAACTCATTAGCACACAGCTTCATGGTTTAACAATCTTAATTTTTACATGCTGAAATCAGCATGGTCAGTACTCTCCTGAACTGCCTCAAGATTCTGAAGGTAAAATACAGATCAAGACAGAAAGACCTTATCTTGGGAAGATACAGGCACATCTTCTGTTTGATAAATAAAAATTGCTTGTTTCAGTTGCATTCTCCAACCTTTATTCATGTCACCTCATAATTAGTGACAATAAAGCCACTGGATTCTCCAGGGAGGATCTTACTTGTTGCAAATGTGCATTTCTCCATCTGGCCCTATGAAAACATTCTTCCCTTAACTGCTCAGGTTTGTAGGACAGAGAAGTATACTGTTGCCAGTTAATCTTTACTAGGTAACAAAATCTACCTGTTATGCATTAAGCTTCCCAAGTTATCCCTTACTGTTAAAATGAACTGTACACTACAGTATAGTGATTGATGATGGTGAAATTTGATGAGCTCAGGACTAGTTTGTAGAAGAAGTCACTATTTGTCCTTCCACTCTATATCACAGGCACAATTTTAGATTAAGCTACATGTAATTAAAACTATTTACCATCCAAACTACATATTAACTGTGACTGCTCAAATTTGCTGTCTGTTGAGACTGTCTACCATCTTACCTACAGGTACTTCCTACACTACATTTACACACGTACGCCTGCAGGAAGCCTGGCATACTTGGGAGCTCCTTCTCTGGGCTTCCTTTGTTTTGTGGGTTTAGGTACTTGGAAACAAGATGTTAATTCATGTAGTGGTTTCTCTTCTATTCAAAGTACACAAGATCTAGAGCTTTAAATACGTCGGTACATCCGTACACAATAAATAATCTGAGTAAACATGAATGTAGCAAGGAAGAAAATTATTTCAAAATATTTCAATTTTTACACCTGGAATAGTGTAAGTTTCACTTGAAGTTAACAGTTGCTTTGTTATCTGCTGGAGAACATCTCTGCCTGCTATCTGCAAGTACTTCCCTACACTTAAGATAATCATGTCTACATGACAAATTGAAGAACCATATGTATATTTATTGTGAAAGTTTTCTGCCTGTTTACTACCCACTCATCCATTACCCCTGGGATCAATAACATTCAAAACTGCATAGCAGCAAGAACAATGAAAAAGGGAGGAAAACACAACTCCGAAGCAATTGGCATTTAATATGAAACATCAGTTTGCTTCAGCTATTTTTAAAGGATCCATGGAACAGACAATAATTACAATCCACAGACTCTTCTTATACTGTCACCAAAAATGAAACTGTGTTCAAGTAACAAAGGTTGCTGGGTTGTTTCCTAGAAGTTAAGAGTAACTTCTTAGATTGGAGCCATGGAGCAGCAAAACAATTTCCTACTGCTATTATTTGTTTGTTATGACTTTGGACTGTGACTCCAAAAAAAAAAACTGAGAAAGAGCGGGGGCGGGAATAGGAACTGCTAATTTGTTTCAGCTTTGTATTTCTCTCATTTTTCCAAATTACATTCTATTCCCACAACTGGTTAGAACTACGTAGGCACAGCCTTCACATCAAAACGTATTTTCCACTTCTGTTTTTATAACCAGTGTGCTAGCGACTGAGATGCAAAACTAGCCTACCATCCACCTCTGGTTGTGCAGCTTATAGCTTCAAATTGTAGGCAAGATCATTGCAATAAACACATTTATATTCTGAAGCTGTGCTTGTCGGTTTTAGCTGGTCTGGAAATCCATACTATACTAGCCTGTAAACGAGTGTCAGGCACAGGGCTTTATTACCTGAATTGCTCCCTGGCTTTTATAGCCTCTCCCATAGTACCTTCCGCCTCTTCCAAAAGTTCTTATCACTGGAGTGGAAATAACTCCTCTAGGACGCCTGTAAGCATTGAGAAAAAGGAAATAAAAATAAACAACAAATTCATATACAAGTACTTTCAATTTCATTTCACTTTCAGAATGCTTTTTTCCAGCTTTGTTGTCCAGAGACAAACATCTTCATTTCTCTAACTAACCAGCATGACTGCCTAAACAAGAATTAGTGTTCTACTACCTTAAGTGTATGAAATGTGACAAACTTGTTCTGCTAGCAGTAAGATGATGATTTCTGTGTTTCACTTTTTGAGAAACAATAACTGAGTATTTTCAAGCTTTGCAGAAACATTTTCAAAGTGTCAAATTATGCTTACAGTACTTTAAAAACAGAGCTCAAAATACTTTTACATTAAAAAGGAGGCAAGAATTTTGAACCATTTATAAAGAATGCATCTCCCATTCAGCAACATTCCCCACACATAAATACGCTCAGACATCTATAATTTTGAATTTCCCCCATCAAACCTGAAGCAATTTTGTATTTTGCCTTTCTTTCATCCAATTTCTTTCAAGAACACAAGAGAAAAAAACCCACAAAGCTTCACAGCCAACATGTAGCCAAGTTTGGATTCTGTTAAAAGAAGTCTTTCAACCAGGACATGTCAGGTGGTGCTTTTGTCTGTTTTGTTTTTAATTGATTCAGTAAAGATTAGATCAGATGGAAACAAGTTTTCCATCAGTTACAACTATTTTAATGCAATCAATTGCGGAACTACAACTTTCTTCGTCGTTGTGTCAAGAACTACACATCACCTGAAAATTCTTTTTGCTACCTCTACTGGAAATACATGACTGCTCTACTTTTCCTCCAGTTCAATGCCCAATACCAGGAGGTCACAGCATGAAGACTGACTCCTCTGAAGTTAGCACAGAGTAGCCTTATGCTGTCAGGTGTTTCTACATACCTAACGTTTCCTCATACTTACTGTTCATGTATTTATTGTTTCATTCCCATATGCCAGTGAAGTCCCTGTAGGCTGTACGAAAAATAGCCTAAAAAGAAGCTAAGGTGTTGCTCAGTTCTCCTGCTTCCTGCTGTGCTACAGCAACCCAGTTACACTGAACTGATGCAGCAGAGAAACACTGATCTGTGCCATGCAAGTCTTTCCACATTACTAATTCCCCACACTGAGCAATACGAAATTAAATAGTGGGTATTCAAAGCCAAAGCAAGGGACGAAGAGGTTAGAATTGTGTTTTACTACTCTTACTATGCTCTTTCCAAAGATTTTAACAAGAATTACCTATCCCTTTTACTTTTTAAGTGGTGTAAGTATACCCTTCAGAGGGCTGAATAATAGATTTTTCCAACTCAGATTCATAGCACGCTAGATATACTGATGGATCAAAGCTAATAAAAAGCAGCTGGTATAACCTTAAGAACATTCAAGTTTAGTGTTGCAGAGACATAAGACAATGCTGTAAACAAGCCTGACATGATACCCTCTGCTGGAACAGATAAAAAAATGAAATAGAAGCGTGAAGAGCTACATGATAAATTGCAGTCAATGAACTGCGCACCTTCCTAGAAAAGTGCTGGTTAGTAGGAAATATACAGACAAAGAGCCCAGGCTTCATAATACATGGCCTTAAATGGAACAACAACAGTGACACTTTCCTACTAAGAAACAACAAACAGTAAGAGACGCCTATGGTAATCTCTCGTCTTTGAAGAATTCTAGTAATGCTAAACTTAAAAAGTTTAATGACAGTTAGGATTTAATGGAGACAGGAAGATCTAGCATTGACAGCTTCCCAGTCTTTCTGAGGTGACAACTTGAATTCAAACCTAACAGGCCCAAGATAGTGCTTCTGACAGAAAGAAAAGGTCAAATATTTTACATTCCCAACTCAAAAGCTGCTACTGGAGAACAGCATTTCCTCTGCCATGGGGGCATTTTATGGATCAGAAAGGAGCAGCAACACCCCTTCAGTATTTCAACTGATACCCGGCTGAGGAGGGAGATAACTTGGGACTTCCCAGTACTTGTCTCTGGTTACTGATGTGTTCCATAAATTTATGCATTCACTTCTTCAGAAAATGGAGGAGCTGCTATTTTATGAAGTCAAGGGTATGTACAGATGTAAGACAGCTCCGAGCCTGAAGATGTCTCCAGATAATCACTCAGGGTGCCTCAATCTGACAGCAGTCTTGACTGTGGCAATACAAATTACCTGGACATTTTTCACAAACAGGCCCACAGCCAGTGCATTTCACTGAAAAGTAAATATGCATTGGAGTCGTGTGCCTCAGCATGTCCCTGAGCTTACTCTGTTTGTCTCCCACTGCTGCTGTGGAAGAGCAGGTGTCCTATGGGTCCTGCTAACCTGCACAGCTACTTACTTTAGGACACCTGCCTGAAGTGTCTGAAACAACACCAGATGCACACGTGCACCACTTTAATGACAGCTCTGTTTTTACACCTATGCTGTTTTCTGCTGATGAACTTTTCTTCCTTGTTTCTGCTGTTCTTACCTCTCCCTGTCCCCATACCAGTAGCTCACTTCTCTCCCTGGTCCCACACTCCCAGTGCTTCAGGTCTGACCAGTTTCTCACTCAGTCCAACAAGACCGGTGTTCCAACAGCTCATACTGACTTTAGCACCATGCTTTTGATATTGCACATTTGATTTAATTGATGTATAGAGAAGAATCTATACAGTTCAAAACTTAATTCTTCCAGATGCTTCCTAGCTCAAGATGGCATAAATATGCCTACTTTCCTCCATTACTTTAATACAGTTGAACAGTGACATAATACACAAACTACATAACTTCGCCACTGTCTACCATAATGGATGCAATCTTAATTACAGATGATAGCTCTGTAATGCACAGAATAATAAACCCATGAAAAAAAATATAATCTTAAAGACTACATATTTTACACAAATTACTTCGTTTTCAGAAATGTTGTACACCTGTAATTTCAGCTGTAGTGAAATGGAATGAAAGAGCTGAAGAAAATATTCTCTTAAGCACATCTCCCATCATGACCGTAGCAGAGAACTATTAAACAGAGAAACATCCTTGTTTCCTGCTTTGCAGAAAAATTACATAGTGAAATTATTAAAAAATTTATCACGCTTCATTATAAATGTTCTACCATGAGAAAGAAAATAATTGAATGCTGTGACAGTTTTGATCAGGTATAATGTATTTATTGATTTCACGTAAGGAAAAACCCTCGAGTGAAACAATTCAGTACATCTCTCAGAGTATGATTTTTTTTGTGCATAAAAATGCTTATGCTCATCTGAATAACTGATTAAAAACATCTTAAAATAGTGTAATTGCTTTTCTTGAATACTCAGTGGGCATAATTTACCTAACATATCTTCAAATGTATTGCATGAAAGAGACGTACATCACACAGACTGCACTTACCCTCTCGCTGGTCCTCCCACAGAAACGACCTGCAGAGGAAATGGTCCTCTACCCCCTCGTCCACGTCTGCTTCCAGCCCAATGGCCGACTACAGTGCCGGCAATTTCAAGTTTCCCTCCCTGAGAAGGAATAGGTTGGACTCCTGCACATAAAAGCAAAACCAAAACTTGACCTTCACAAACGCAAACACTGAAGTTACTTGAGCAGAAAGCTTGCTGGACCAAATTTTATTACTTGTACAGTTTCCTCTTTTTGGTACTGGTAAGTTATTTTTCACACTATGGCCTTTCAGAATAATTGTAACTTCAAGAGTCCTTATCCCACAGCCTTTTAGGAAAACATATATAGTTTCTGAAAAGCAAAGTAATTGAGTACTCCAGTTTCAGGAATAAAAATGCACTTTAGATAAGCATTAAGAAACTGAAGTGAATGTAAGACACCTGACATTTCTTTCCTGCACTCCTCATGAAGTAGTTTTTGAAAGCTTAAAAACTCATTTTTAGTGAACACCAGCTATTAGCCTAAGACACAAATATCAGCCTAAGATACCTCTATAAGAAGTTACTAGGCAGAATTATCTGCACTAATGCCATGTTGGTACAAAAACACAGTGAAATAACTGATCTCAGTGTAAATGCAGGTTTACTCTTTCCCTCCAAAGAAAGTGGCTAAAATTGCAATTGCCCAAAATTTGATTCTAGCTATTATTCGTGCTGCTCATCTTTATACCTGTGTTTTGCACTTTAAAGTCAAAGCCAGGGCAAAACACGTATTTCAAAAAGCTAAGTGCAGCTGAGTCAGGAGTTACTGGCAAGACCATCAGCACCGAAAGGTTACAAAACATAGCGTTTACACAGCCACGATTAGTTTTCAAATGTTAATCAGTGACTTAGCTCCCACTATATTAAGTTCAAAAAGGTTTGTACTTCCCTGTACAATTCTTTCAATCCCAAATGCATATTGTTATGTGTTACACAACGAAGCATTAAGAGCTACGTTTGTTCCCAGAATAAGAGCTCAGAGGCCAGAAAGAACAGCTACACGTATGGAAAAATTCCATCCCAAACGAGGGATCGGAATTTACAGATTTCCATTGTCTCACCTAGTGTGGCAGAAAAGCAATGGACAGACAAATAGATCAGCCTCACACCTATGTCCACACGGACGCTGACATGGAACGAGTTAGCAGGAACAGAAGCCGGTAACTTCTACGCTATGCTGTTTTGCAGAAAGCTCAAATCGTCCCCACATTTTAGGAAATGACTGTTAATACGTTCCAGCACAGCTCAGCTCATGACAGGCTGCACCCTCATGTTTCAAAGCGCAGGAGACAGAAGGGCTCGTTGCGTTTGCAGCTATTTATTCTGTGCCCAAAGGAGGATTTCTAGGCGCGAGAGGCTGGCACTGAGAGGGTGTGCGGGCCGGGACAGGCCGGGCAGCAGAGCAGAGAGCGCGGCCTCGCAGCAGCCTGAGGGCTGCGGAGGGGAGAGCTGAGACAGTTAGGGAGAGAGGGAGACTGGAGTCAGTAGGAAGCCTCAGACCAAACCGTGAAGTGAAGGAAGCTGTTGGCAGAAGCTCTAAGAAAAGGGTTCGGGGTATAATTACCGCCCTGAAACTTGCTAGTCCTGTTGCTGTCATTGCCAGAGAAGGCTCCGGAGTGTCCTGCCGCTGCCGCCACCCGGAAGGCCCGGTAAGCGCCTGTGGCTACTGTTTCCCCATAAGGGCCTCCGAAGCCATAGACTCCTGTTAGACCCAGGGTAAAGAAAGACAGGGGAAAAGCTGTGAGGGGAGCAGGCATCAGGGAAGGCCCCTAGCAGAGCCGCTGCCACCTCCTTCCTTCCTCCCAGCACGGCGCAGGGCAACGCGGTGCCTCTGGGACAGCCTGGCCGAAGCCCTCCCGCTGGGCTCTGCCACCTGCAGGCCTTCACCTGGCTTTGGAACAGCCATCCCAGCCTCCGCAGCGTAATGAGCACCAAGATACTCACAGCTACTTTTTGGTTACAATGGTGGCACCTCAATGACGTCTTACTCACAAAGCCCAGCATCAATACACCTAAGGCCCTCTGCAATCGGGAGTGGTTTTGAGGAAGGAGATGATACCAGAAACAGCCAGGAATGGTTTAACCAGTGCCCTCCAGTACTTACACTCGAGGGTGCCAAATGACCACAGCCAAATGGCTGTGGCAAAACAGAGGAGAGGGAAAAGTTGTCTTCAACCCTGACAAATTGTGTCCGCTCATTTATGTATGATTCAAGTAAGAGTCTTCTCAGATCATCCAGTGTTGACTTGTTCATCTTATTTTTGCTTTTTCATACAGTAGCTGTATAAATATTTTGATCTGGCACAGCTACTAAAAATTCTGATGGAAATATGCAGCAATACAGCACATTCCATAACGCCAGGCTATAGCTAATAAAAGTAACAACAAAATGCAGTGATTGGCACAGGACAACGTGTGCCAACCACTTCTTTTTACATATCTTTCCTATGAAACCAAACACGCAAATCAGTTCAGTTTGGGGAACGTGAAGACAAGATAACACTTCACGCCAATGAGTTTTGCACTGCTGTCCCATCACTTACCAGCAAAGCCTCTCCCCCTGCCCTGAGGTGGTGGGACTGGCCCAAAGTGTCGAGGATACATAGAAGCTGGATAGAAAGGCATGGCAGGTGGAGGTGGGAAAGGGAGAGGATGGTTCTGCCTGGAGAAATTTAATCCTTCTAGGATGCTCTGACGCATCTTTTCAACCTTGGCTGCCTGCTCAGCCTATGAATAAAAAGAAGGTCATAAATGGACGTTAGAATTCTGATTTCAATTCTCTAAAGCTATACTTATGGAACAAATTCAGACAAAAGCAAAAGAAGAGAAGGGTAGATAAGTATTGCAAAAAACTTTCATAAAGTTAGCTAGTAAATTACAATCATCTATCTTGCATACCTTTTAACAGTTCAACAACATACCAAATGTTCACAAAAAAATCCTTGTGTATCAGTAGAGATGAAAGTCTAAATTCTGAGACAGTTTAGAAGTTGGCAACATAGAAATCTTAAAAGGAACTGAAAAACATCAGCCTGTAGTGACCGGAAAACTTAATGCAGTCCTTTAAACTTTAAAGAGAATAATCATCATAAACTTGGGCTGCAAAACCAAATTTATGTCTGGAGGCTAAGGAGTCTGAGTGTGACCACAGCCTCCACCAAGATTTAATCTAAAAGGAGTTTCCCTCGAGTCAGAAATAACAAATAAGCTCTTCTGTTAAAATATTTCTTATCTCTCAAATAGTCAGCAAAAATAAAATGCTTTGGAATTCAGTAAACTATTAACTTCATCTATCTCCTGCTTTCACAATTAGATTTTGCACAAACTATGTACATCAAAAATCAAATTCATCTTTATATTATGATGGGTGCAAGAATTGTGAAGAAGTTCTGAACTTAAGAATCCTAAGATGACTTCACAACCTGTAAAATAAATTAGAAATTTTCATTCATCGTAATACCACAACAGCTTAGTCCTTTGTGACGCTACCTTGGCACAAAAAGATGACTTGAATGAAGGAACAGAAAGTTTTCAACTCAGAGTAAGTTCTTTAGATCATAATTGCATTGGAATTTCAGTTCACAGAGACAGAAAGATTAAAAATGGACATCAGTTTACTTTTCCAAAATCTACCAAAATGCCATTTTGACCATCAACAATAGAGCTAAGATTAAATAGAGCTGACAGGTCACTACTGACAATTCACTTTGTATTTCCCTCTTAAGGAGATACGAAACATGAAGTAAACGACTGATAAACCAAAATTCGGTACACTTAATATTCTGCCACACTTTTGCAACTACACACCTGACCATCACAGAGGTCAATGAGCGGAACTTTCTCCCGGCTTGCTTTGATGAGCTTGGTCTGGAATAACTTTCCATCAAAATACATCCATGGACAGCAGTGCTCCCATGGAATCGGCTGTCCGCAAGCATCGTTTGCAAAAAGTGCCATATCGACACCACTCATAAATAAAGCAGACAGCTGAATTCCTCGCGGATCGAGATTCTCAATCTGTTTTGAAAAGAAAAACAAGTTTAGTAAGAAAATAATGAGACACAATTCAGTTATTCCACCAGTTGCATTATTTGCTAATTGAAAACATAGTGATTTTAAAAAGTTGTAAGACTTTTCACATGTAAATGACCAGAACAATCCATCAGAAGCTATAATCTGTATACACAAAACTGCAATGCTCTGGAAGGCTGCTTCCATCCATTCACTCTATAGGTAAGAAATAGAAATGAAAAACGATTTCCTTAACAACAAAGCACGATAAGCAATTGGAATATAACTCATTATCAAGAAGCCAGTAGAAGTTTTACTTAAAATACGCACCTTAAATTTGCTGCACATGGTGCCTAGAATGTGTACAGTGCATATTTAAGCATTAAGATCACCGATAAATATGCAGTGCAGGGTTTTTCTAAACAGTGCTAAAGCATATTATAGCAAATAAAAGCTTTAAAACACATATAGAGGAAATCACAAGTGGACATTTTCATTTAAAATTTTATTCCAAATAATCTCGTGCTTTTGAGATACCATTTCTTACAAAGTTCCAGGAATGAGCTCAACGTTAGCATTCAATTTTTCTGCCCACGTACCACACTTCCTTTCCAATGTTTTTAATAATGGATGTTATAACTTGGCTTAAGATTTTGCTATTTCAGAATGTCTCTTATTGATGATGTTTTTATGAATACAACAACTTTATTTAGGACAGATACACAAAGGCAGTATTATAGAATGAATAACTGCTGACAGTGATAGCAAGGAAGTATTTGCTTGCAGCAACTACATTCTTAGCTGTAGAATAAGAAAACAGCTACACTGATGTTTTCTAAAATACTTTTGAAAATACCAGCAACTTCTTGGGAACATTTTAAACATCCTGGTATTAAATTCTAAAATTAAACTACATTACCTTCCTTATGCATAACCTTTAATGTCCAAAAGATCATCCAGATCATTTTGCAGATATACAGCTGGGATCAAACTCAGCTGCTTTCTGTCTGACTTCATATGAGGACAGTAACAACAGTGCAGTAAATATTGCATCTTACAGTTAACCAACATACACTATGCAAGTGGCTAATATTATTCTTTATGTATGATTTAAAATAAGAAGCTGGAAAGCAATTTCTACGAAACAAAATTATTGAATGGTATTTATCACTTTTCTAGTCTCACCTTTCATTTTATGTTGGAATGTAGAAAATACATTATTTGGGAATTCTTTTCTTAGATCCAGCAGTTTTCACAGTGATGTTTCCTCCCATTCACATCAAATCTTTGTTGACCCTTATAGATACCTTTGCCAAAATCTCA
The DNA here is from genome assembly GCA_028571105.1 of Tragopan temminckii. Lineage (NCBI taxonomy): Eukaryota > Metazoa > Chordata > Aves > Galliformes > Phasianidae > Tragopan > Tragopan temminckii. The sequence goes on from JAOWBP010004220.1 coordinate 5,558,437, forward strand.
GCCCCTGGACATTACGTATTTATTGTGGTGTGTTTTGAAAACTGACATTGAAGTCTTCCTTGATGACGCTCTGCTCTATTTTGATGTATTCACCCTTGTCTACACAATTGTCATTTGAGTTTCCACGGACAGCCACAGCTTGAGGTATACATCTTGAGAAGCTTGAGGTATACATCTCTAACTGAGACTCTGAAGGGCTCACACCTGAACTGAATGTCTGCCATTCAGATAAGAACATTTCTGAATGTACAGGGTATCTCACTGCCAGTTCATTCCCTAGGCAGAGGTTGGCCACTGCTTCCATAAACACAAAGGCCTCCTTCTTATTCCATGCCTCACGCAATGTCCCAGAACCAGAATCTCCAAGACTCATGAACGCCCAGTAAGCATGCAGGGCTTCCAGCACGAATGTGCAGCAAACATCTGAATGATTCTCTTACTGGACTGCATTTGCATTTAGCCTCTACTTAAGAAATTAGCAGCAATAAGCAATACTCAGGAATGCTGTTCTCTAATAAGTCTATAATTCACGTCACTGGCAGTCCAGATTTGAGAGCTGAAGCAAGTGAGCAGTCCTGTAAGAACTCATCAGGTGTGCACTGCAGCTGAATTTCAACAGTTCTTCTTATCTTTGTCAGCAGCGAGAGAATGACCAAAGAAGTTTTTCCTGCTGATTTTGATGTTGTTATTTGGTATATGGAAAGACTATTCAGTTTTCCAGTTAACTCTGCCACTAACATTGCTAACATGAATTATCTACTTGCTGTGTGACAAGTTCAAATAGATCCTGACATGTTTTCTTCCCCTAACATTTTTAAGTACTTCTATGGCTAAGTGTTGGGGTTCCACAAGCAGAGTGATTTGGTTTATTGATTGAGACTGAGAAGTATTTGCCAGGTTGCCATAGGAATGCAAGTCAGACTCACACACAGAAGAGAAATTGTCAGCCGCTGGCTTTGAAAATGCTCTCGCTGACTAACTTGTAGGGGCAAATCATTACTTAGAAAAAACTAGTAGCTGAAATCTGTACCAGCTTAATTATAGTTTCTCTTGGGAAGAACTTTGCTAGGATTGCTGCTTTTGTCTGTGCCCCTTGGCAGTGTATACCTACGAATATGAATAAACCTGGGAGGTAAGTACCACATTCTCCTCCCTAATTTAACTAAGGAGAGCACGTATCCAAGCACAGCTCAGAACAGAACCAGTCACTCATCTTTCCTGACTTAAGTCTTACATAAAAGTACCTGCAAGACTACCTGAAATGACTTCAAGAGGCTACATGACAAGGTGATCAGCATCTCCCCTCCTTCACTACGCTGATTAAAAATGAAGAGGAATTAATAAGCTCCCTATGCATCCAGCACCCCTCAGAGAAACACACTGCCAGAGAAATAAATGTTATGTAGAAAAATGTAATTATAACTGTTTCCAGAAAAACGTTTACTTCAAATTAAGTACTAAATCATACTATTTTGAATACAGAACTTAGGTTCTGACCAAACTTCTGAGACAACAAAAGCAAAGAACAAATCTTGTATATTTAGTTCAAGGCTAAAGGCTAGAAGAGGAAATTTCATTGTGAGCATGTGAAAGCTGGGTGGAGAAATACCCCCGAGTTAAGATGCTGCATAGAGTGATAGGCATTATGGATTTACAGTTACAACACCACACCAACAACCCTATTTGTATCTACTTCCTGTAATACCGTTGCATTAGAAAAATAGAAATTTTGAGATCTTACCTTTTAAAATACTCAAATTAATTTTTCCTACAGTTCTGCATTTAATACTTAGTAGGCATGACCCAGTAAATTAGCAATGTGGGCAAGCTGAAAATAAATCTCTGAAGTTACAGCAGTTAAGAATTACCTTGAGTTCCTGAAGCTGGTCAGGTTCATAGAGCTTCGGAGACAATGCTTGGGCAAGAAAAGCATCAAGTTCCTGGCGACGAAGTATACGAACCCCTGGCCACTGTACCATGTACCTACAACGAAAGCCAGCTGTTATTCAGAAGCTTCCTTCCATTAGCAGATGACCAACCAAGCAGCATTTTACTAGATCGGAAAAGTCAGCAGAATGCAACAACGGGAAGAATCTTTTTTGACTGTCTAGACTTGAATACTTAAAACAGACAAAATACCAAAGAGATTTAAAGTTTAAATTTAAGATCACGCTGAAGACAGACTAGCTGTGAATGAATTATGAAATTCACAACAGGGCAGTCTGCTTCCAGTGAAGAAGGAGAGGACAGGCCACCAAAACAGATAAGTGATGAACCTTCTGATATACCTAAAAATTAAAAAAGATTGTCTTTACAGAAAAAAAAAAAAAAAAGAACAATGGTAAAAAGGTTTCGTGAATGTGGTTTCCAGATAACATATTACTCAGAAATTACCTAACCAGTAAATTTAATTCTCGTCATTTATAACAAGTGACCAATAAAACTTCATGTCTTAATAAACAAGAATTTATACACATCATACGTTACAGGAAAGAAACACTGCCCAAATGAAAGAGGAGTTCCACTTTGTTTAAAATGCTATTAAGTCTTTTTTTGTATTCTTATTATTCAATAAGGAGAAAAAGAAACAATCTTTAGTCTTCCAAAGGCAAGACAAAGTAAGGTAGAACTGGAAACAAACCTACATTCATCATTCTCAAATAGTTTAAAAATTCTCCTGTGCAACAAGTCAGCTTGTAAATCTGGCTAAGCCAGGGTTAGTCATACTGGAAGAAACCTTCCCAAAAAGATCAGCATCTTTCATTCTTAGTTCAATTTTCTATCTGAAAATTAAACAGAGCGAGTATTTTGAATCTTGTCACCTTCTCTTTAATACTATACTTCAAATGTTGGTTATCACCATCTCAACCAGATGAGTAACTCTACCACAGGGAACCTGACAGAGCATCATTCACATGTACTTTCCATCTCAGCAAGCTGCTAAGCAGCTGTTCTCTGAAAAGCTCACTCTTTCACTTTACAGCTTCATCAACCTAAGATGCCAAATGCATGGCTTTTTTTTTTTTTTTGAAGACAAAACCTTGAGTATAGTGAGGGTAAATTAATTCAAATGCTACAGAAGCCTCTTAGCAACACACAATTTTTTCCTTCTTCAGTTTCTTAGAGACTGAAGAAAGAAACCTTGAAGAATACAGCACGCTTTAAAGACTACCAAAAGCGACGTTCTAAAAATGAAACAACACCCTTCTTCCAAAGCTTCAAGTGTTAAATATATCACAGAGATTAACCTGTACAGTAAAAACTTTATTTCATTCTGTTTTACCCTCAGATAACACTGACCTTAGTACACAACAAAGCACCATAAGATGAGTGGGCACATTAGTTGGATTGAGCATTGCTGGTGTATCTGATCTCATACAGGCCAAAAACGCCCTCATTCTTCGGTTCTTGTCTTCTACTGCTTTTCCCAACCACAGCTTCTTCAGATTAGGACAGGTCCACTCCCTGAAGGCAAGTGCTTCCACCAGCTCAGGGGTTTGCGGAGACTTTCCTTTGTAAGCAGCCCATTCCTTAATTATCACTGGTGAAACTATAAAATGATAACAGATGAGAAAAGTTAAAAAGGTTCACATATTTAAAACCTTGTACACAAGAGATTCTGATCCAGAAAGTATCCCTTGGACACTGCTCTGGACCACACTGCTGAACTGGCAAGTCAGACTCCGCATGAACCATTTCTAATTGCCATCACTTACAAAATAAGTACATGCAGCCAAGAGTACACTAAGAACATTACACTAATAATTCCAAATTGATATGCAACACAGAAGAGATACATTCATTTTCTAAAAGAACATAATTTGAAAATGCAACTTTTCCCTAAAATACCTGCCCCATTGATTAAAAACCTACAGAGATACAGTAAATAGTACATCAATACAAATATTTTCCATTTGCAGTCTTTTAGAAACAATATGATCCTCCAGATGATAACTTAAATGAGATTTAAAACTTAAGCCATGCTTGCCTGTAATTCAAGTACTGCAAAGGAATTAAATCTCAAATATGGGTTTAATTAGTTGGGTTTTTTTAACCTAAAAAAAATCAGAAAATAGTAATTTACATAAGCCTTTTGATAAAAAGCAGTGCTGTAAATTAAGAGGTTAATGTTTTTGTGTGTGCCGTGCTCTCACTTACAGAAAGTGTTCGACCCTACACAGGTGCTAAAGCATCTCCCCTTTTCACATTTGAAGACAACTAAACTAGAACACAAGTTTAAAGTCAAGACTGACAAATGATATCTTTGGCCTTGGAGCGACCCCAGGTTTGACACAGCCCAAAATTTGTTTGCACTCCTCTTAACTCAGAGCCCAGTTATGCAGTGTGGAAAGATTCAAGGAGCTTGTTAGTGAAGCTTCAGGTTACAGCCCAGACAAATTGCTTCACTAGTGAAGCTGTGCATGAGATGAGAGCTGCTCTTTCTGCTGGAAGCCTCTCTGTTACAGATTGAGAAAAGAATACTGCTGGTGCCAGGATAGTTCTCACAGCTACAAAGTCTCCATCAGCAATCAGACAGCAGCCTTGCACCACGTGATTTTATAATTAGGGTCAGGCAAACCATGGCAGAAGCCACGATCTGGATTTAAAAAGAAGCTCTGGACCATCTTAAAGCAATCTCTCCTGCTAATCTGGACTAGAACTACTACAGCACTACAGCTACACTTCACAAACAGCAGGCTTTTAAAAAGATAATGTGCAGCAACGAAAATAAATATGCTGATATATTTAGTTGGTAGCCTCACTGCAAAATCATGTTCTATTTTGGTTGCTACCAGATTTTATATGCTGCTAAGCTATTCAAGACGGGCTTTAACAGCCAGCAGAGCAACTCTGTTATTTGCACAGGATCTATCACACTGGTGTTTACTTCTTGCTTAGGCCTGGGACAGCAAACACGAACACATAAGATGCATTTTCTGAAGGCTTTCAAATAATAGGACTGCTCCAAAAGTAATGCCTCCTATTTTATAACGTTGGCCCATGATGTCTAAGGTAGATGTTGGTCCTACCACACCCACTGTACAGGCCAGATCTGGTGCCTTCCAAATTCCATCCGTTTGGACCAATGAAAGATGTACCGCATAGGCAACATTTACCCTAGCAATATCACCACTGTATCAGCTTTGAAACAGGAAGTAACTTCTGCTGCTGCAGATTTTTACAAGCATGGTATGCAGGCCCTTGTTTGTCACTGGCAAAAAATGCAGAGCTAATGGTGGTGAATATGTTGAAGAATAGTGTTCTGTAGCAGATAATTTACTCTACCAAGAAGTGCTACTGCACTCTTTGTGCCTGTTGTGATTTCCATGGAAACAAATAGGAGGCATTCCTTTTGGAGCAACCTACATAATTACTCTGGATCTTGGAAGCAGGAGATTCTTTCAGACCAAAACTTCTTAATCCTTTCACCAAACAGCTAGGAATCACAATGAGGCGACTGCACAGAACAGTTCCAGTCAAAGTTTTCAGCTCAGCAATGAAAAAGCCAACTGCTGACAATTGACAGTTGTGTTCTGGAGTTCTACTCTTCTTCCCTTCAACCTCCTTTTGATACTAGAGGTAATATTCCTAGCTACACTCCGCATCTCTCTTTGGATGCCCTGTCAGAGCCAACCAGATGCAAACTCTGTAAGCACACCACACGTAAAGCATTCCCAGAAGACCACTTCCCCAGCTTCCATCACTTCCTTACAAAAGACAACTGCAAGGATAAAGACCTTTGCAGAACACAAATGTTTCATTACCTTCATAAACTTTTTGCTAGAACAACCCCAAGGTTAAAAGAAGGAAATATTTTGTCTGTAATTTCTATCTGAAATCTTATCTTTCAACATTCAAATGCTGTTCAAAACTTTTAATCTTGGCATGGCAATTTCCACAATCCTACGTGATCAAAATCAAAGAGTGTGTAGGTTTGCTCTCAAAAAGCACCTTCTTCAGTAATACGCTACCTGTAGAGGTTACACTGAAGAGCTACCTTGTTTTCAAAATTGTGCAATCCACTAGTTATTTTAGGAAAGGTAACCATTCTTTTTGGAGAATTGTTTAATATGAAGTGGAGTGGCAAACAGCCTCCCCGCTGTGAACAATGGGAAGACGGAATTATAGTTGTAGCAGCTGACAAGTAGCTGCAGTACAGTTCACTCAAATTTAGCATTTAACAGATGAATCTAGGACTAGTCCGTATCTACTTATTTCACCAGAACATTTCTTACACATTGACAACTTTGTACTGGGACTGCTGCCAAAAACACCATCTTCCTCAACTGCTGAGTATCTGTCCTCAGAGGAACGCTTTGTGTTTTCCTTCCAGGACTTCCTCTTTGAGATAAGAAATGTCTACCCTGAAGACGACATGAGCTACAACAAACACTCAGGATAAGTGCACGTTCAGTCACAACACCACAGAACTAATTATACTGTTTTTCATAATAAATTTCCTCCTGTTGCTGATGAGTAGATTTGAATACTCACAGTGGCCCAAGGAACGGTACAATATACTGATGTCTGTTTTGAACATCACCCTCAAGACACTTGAAGGTCAGTCCAAGTGCAGAAGTTCAACATCAACCTGCATTAAGGTAACCCGCTTGATAAACATACATGAATGTCACAGGCTCCAAAATCATAAGCAACAGCATGCTCCAGCTGTATGTTAAAACCTTAAATCTTCACTGCTACCTGTGACTCAGATGTTTTCTGACAAATTCTGACTCAGACGTTCTCTCGAGAAATTACAGGACAGGGCAATCACTAACTGCATGAAGTTTATCAAAATCATGCACCAGATTCTGCATCTGGGACAGGGCAACCCTGGCTATACATACAGGCCATGGGACAAGAGGCTGGAGAGTAGCTCCGTGGAAAGGGATCCACGGTTCTGGTTGACAGCAAGTTGAATCTGAGTCAACAGTGTGTCCTGGCAGACAAAAGGGCCACCTGCATCCTGGAATGTATTAAGCCCAGCACTGCCAGCCAGGTGAGGGAAGGGAATGTCCTACTCTGCTCTGGTGTGGCCTCACCCTGAGCACAGTGTGCAGGTTGTGTGCCACAATATAGGACATGAAGAGCTCATCCAAAGGAGGGCTCCGAAGATGGGGAAGGATCTGAAGGACAAGATGTGTGAAGAACAGCTGAGCTCCTGTGGTTTGTTCAGCGCCGAGCAGAGCAGGCTGAGGGGAGGCCTCACAGCCCTGCAGCTCCACACAGGGAGCACAGAGACAGTGCTGAGATCTGCTCTCTGGGGACAGCGACAGAGCCCGAGGGAACAGCGTGGAGTTGTAGGAGAGGGTCAGATGGGGATTCACTTTCATCAGATGGTGGTGGGCACGGAGCAGACTGCACAAGGCTGCGGGCACAGCACCAAGCTGCCAGAGTTCATGGAGCGTCGGTTTGGGTGGTGCTGTATGGAGTCGGGGGGGGAACATGATGAGCCTCATGAGTCCCTTTCAACTTAGGATATACTATGATTCCGTGATATTCTATTAGCATTTTTTTCTCCCCACAAACTGACCATGAGATGTGAAACATCTCAGCAAATGAGATAGCTGATGCGGATTAATCAAGACTCTTTTAACCTCATAATCTTCATTGACAGTACAGCTTGAGCAAAGCATGTTTGATTTTGCAAAAGGGCAATTGCTCAAGATACTATTTTCCTTCTGGCAGAAACAGTGTCAGCTGAGTACATCCTTGATGGAGAACAGTACATCACAAGGTGGCTAGGCTTAAAATAACAAATGCTCAGATCCAACCAACAGTTATGGCAGCTTGTACAAGTGTGCATTTCTCCACAGAGTGGAAAGGGCAGATGGTTTCAGAACTTGAAAAGAAGAGCAAGTCAGACACTTTGACTACCTCCTCTCACAAGCAAGGGGAGCGCAGCCAATAGCATGCCCTTGGCACTAGAAGCACAATGAAAACTGTTGCAATTCAGCTTTTCATGTCCTCTGGGAGCAGACATGAGAACGTGTCCAGAAAAGGCATTACGTAGCAGACAATTATTACTAAAAAGCCTCGCTACTTCTAAAAACAACTGATCTGTTGTTTTTAATTGACTTTTCAACTACATAAAAATAATGATTTAAAAGACAGAAAAGATCTATTTTATGATAGATCCATTATCTTACTGTCTATATATTTAGTAGTAATACTGACACCCCAAGTTTATTATACACTTTTCACAGCTTCCTATAACCCTCACACACAATACACCTACAAATTATTTACATACAATCACTACGTTGCCAGAATTTTAGATATACAGAATTACATTACAGAATTACCTTACAGAATTTTAGACATATTCATACAATCTACATAAACCTAGAGACAACACACATCTTTTAGAAATTTAGTTCTCTTAATTGTTCTGATATTTTTTCTGCTAATTACTCTTGCATACGTACTTGTTTTTTGAGAGCACCAATAAAAGCAGAATCACAATCATTTGTTTGTTATAGCCTGTGTTGTAGCCCTCAAAGAAGTCAATAGGAGCTACCGAGTGTGACACAGGATATTTCAGAAATCAGCTCTTGCTGCTTAGGACACCATTCTCTGTATCCTGCACAATCTGCCCAGTTCTTGCTATTCTGTAATTGAGATGATCAAATGAAATGTATTCCTGTAACCTACCCCCTTTCAAATCACAAGCTACCATCTTAGCTAAGATCTATCTTTACCAGCAATTGCAGCTTTGTGGTGAAACTACTGGAGTTTGAACAGATGCTCCCATTTTTGTTTCTTTTTTTTTTTTTCTTTCTTTTTTTTTTTTGAAAGCATAGCCAGTTCTAAAATAGAAGTAGGTCAGGTAACTGAATGTGTCCTGCAACAATATTTGCTGGAGCTCCTGTTACTAAACAAAGTAAGCAATAGCATTCTTAGTCTCCACTGAGAATAAACCTCTGAAAAGCAGCACAAATGAAGAGACAAATTAGATGGGTATCCCAGTAGTATACGGAGAACATTCCAGGTTTACAAGGTGAAAATATCCTGAAAAATCAAAGCAGACCTTAAGTAGTTACTTCACTACTACAGATGCTGTAGTACACTTAAGGACAAAACTCTAATGAGGGCAAATCGGTACTGCAAGTAACTTCATTACTTTAATCCTGAAATAACCTTGTAACCTGAAATACTCTTATTTGAGATAAGACTTCAGCTTTTGACAATGTGTGATGAGGCAATTGAACAGGGTAAATATTAATTCCCACAACATAACTAAGAGTAGTAGTTTTTCAATCATTGGAAGATTGTGACTTTCCTCATGAACGTATACAACAACTGATTATTCTTTCATACATCAAGACTGTAAATAATGCTTGCAGACATTCTCAATATCTGCTTTTTAAATTTCGTACAGAGACAGCAGACTCTTACATATGAATACGTACTTCTGCTGCTGCTATCCACTTAATATTTCAGCAATGCTTTAACCTTTATGAGATGCTACTGTAAAGTTCAATCATTTCCTTACATGCATTTCATTATAAATAAGTAAAACACTCCAGAGTGAGGAGAGTGAATTTTCTGGAATGAAAGTAATTCCTGGAAGCAGAGAAGTTAAGAAGATAACTTCCAGATTAATGTAAAGATTAACACTCACCTTTTTGATTGAATCAGCAAAAAGATCTTTTGACAAGCCTGTTCACAAAAGTTTAGTTTGCTTTTATTTACACCACACCTAATTTCTGCAGATTTTAAATCATGTATTTATGTCAACACTTGAAAGTTACTACACAGAACTGCTCAGAACACAAATTTCCTCAAATCAAGTTCTAACACGTACACAGAAAAATCCATCAAAAAATAGCATTACTTGCTGCAAGTCTGAGAGCAGTTTGAACACAATTTTTGAAAAACAAAGCCTGGAGCTTGCTTAGAAAAGGGTAGCACTTAAAGTTCTTAAGCTACTGCAAGAAATAAAATCTCAAATTAAAAACATCTTTTTCTATTATCCATGGATCAAATAAGCCACAAATTCCCCCAGTTCTATAACTACATTCATGAAACCTTATTAACTATTCTCATTCAAATTACAGTACCAATGAAAACACAGCAAAAGGGAAGAGCAATAAAGAATGGATTCTACAGTACATACATTCTGGTGGAAGTCTGTTCTTTCTAAAAGCGAGTCTTTCCGTTTTCTTTCTGCTTTCTGCCAAACTAAACAGGACTCCGTAAACATACTGACGAACTGGCCTATAAAGCAGAGCAGCAGGAGGCAGGTCTTTGTTGGCTTCATCTTCTATAGAAACGGCAATTTTGATTTCACCCTTTTCCATGAAAGAAATGAGAAAAATAAGACACGTTAGAGTGAGCAAAAACGAAGTATTTAGGTATGCTCAGTAACTCAATCCAGCTCTAAAGCGAATGCCATCTTGTCAAGAACGTGATTCAGCAGTAATAAGGATCTCATGTATGTGAAGGTAACTCCAGAGGAGGATTACCCTGCTACAATCCACTTCCTTTCTTCCAGTAAATATCCAGGCTCCAATTATTCCCATCACTTACCTATTTTTTTTCCACACTTGTTCTTTTTTTGGCCTGGATTACCTATATACTGATTTTTACATACAGATACTTCTAGGAGCAAAACAGTATATATGACAATAACACAACTTGTCTATAGAAGTAAGACACTCAAAGCACATTTAAAGAATAAATGACTATTTGCAATCTAGACTGACTTTTAGCATTTAAAAAAATATTCACGCTGCTTAAAAACACCAGTTGGAGGTTTTGGTGCAAGGATCTGAAGCAGTACTAGGAACTCACTGTAAAAAATAACATCACGAGAACGCCTGGCCAAAAAACTGCAACTGGGGATTACATAAGTAATATTGTTTTATATGTGGGTAAAGCATTTTATGCTTTCTTTTTCAGAAACAAAACATGAAAAGACCTTCCAGCTCTCTTAAAATAGCAGCAACGTTCTGTATTTTCAGTATCTGTGCATCCAACCATGCTAAGTTTTTCTTGGAAAACAACTCATTCCTATTAGTAAAGGTGTCAAAGAATCAATAATCTCTTTGAAAGCTTACTCAGCATTCTCCTTTTTTTCTGGCATCAGTGATCTCAACAAAAAACTCCTTAAGAACAAACCTCATCCTCTGCCAGAGATGCATCTCACAGACTAAGTACCTGCTGTTTTCTAAAAGGGCATTTTCTTCCCATTTTAAAATGCCACCAATTTGTCCTTTTTATGTAGTAGAACAATGAAAACCTGTAACATAATTCATTAAAGTTTAATTCCTGCTCAAGTAAACACAACCTGCAGAAGATCTCCATCAATCCAATTTCTTATAGCGTACAAAAAATTTTTAAACAAATTAACAAAAATTATCTCATGTAAGGAGAACACAGATTTACAACAACACTTAAAGGAGCCACATTCATGACATTTCCAAATAAACTCTCCAGTAAGGGATGAGGTACAGGAAAACACTATAGCATTCTGTATGCTCAAAAGCCTTTACAATCAATGTAAGCCAGATTAAAATGCAGAAACCAGTGGAAGCTGTAAATAGCTGTAGGTGTGTATTCACACAGAAGTTACTAGCTTGCTTCACCCTCTTTGTATCACATTAGGTTACATAAGGATCTCTATCATATCCACAGCACTGGACGTATGGTCAAAGTACTATAAAAAAGTGTTTTTCTTGTATACAGACAACACTAAGTTAGCTATAAAGGATGTGTGAAAAGTTTTTTATATGCATAACAACAGCATAATCCAGAATATCTGTCTGCCAATTTCTAAAGCATCTCAAAATCGTTCAACAAGATACCTGCCAACATATTTCTGGCATACCTGAGGTCCCCAGTGAACATTCAAAAGCATTTCAGGTAATAGAGAAAAAAAAAAATTAAGCAGTACTGATTTATTTGATTTATACTGCGACAGTCTCTAGATTTATTTTTTCTGCTAGGATTGAATTATCAAAATTCAGGTGTTTAATTAGTTTCTTCCCATTGTGAGACAGGAAAGGTCCAGTAGTATTTAAGTGTACTAAGAGTATATGGCCAAACAAACTATGAAACAGAACTGGCACCAATGGTCTTCACGGGTCTCTTGTTTCTTCTCCACTTTTCTTTGATGAACATGAGAAGTACAAGAACATGACAGCAATACCAACTATGGTGCTAGATGTACAAGAACCAGTACTAAGTGTTTTGAACACTACAGTGGAAAAGGATTAGTTGTCTCGTTCTGGGACTCTTCTGTTTGCACTCAGAAGGAACAATGAACAGAATTCATTTCTTTTGGAACTCAAGTAAGTCAAACACAGGGCTGTGCAGAACACTGCTGCTCCGCTGCTCTGACTCCTTCCACTACTTACTTTGGCAAGAAGAAGCTGTCCCATTGCTTTTCAAGACGATCCTATGTGGCCACTGAGATAATCCCCCTCCCCCCCACTTAACCTACTGCAGAAAAAGCGGCCTAAGCTGTGTGGAAGTGCTTGCTGCTTACCTGGGATCTAGCACATAAAATAAATCAATGACCAAAGAACTCATAGCATCATCAAGTTCTATAATTACATTTTATGATACAACAAAAGGGATTTATTACAGGTGCTATGTCTTTATTGGGGTTGACTATTAAGGATAGGAGGGATCACATTACGAGGGAAAACAATCTAATTATTTTTTAACACTGAAACCAGAAGAGACTTGGCAGAGACACTAAAGCACACGTCACACTCTAAAAATGGGCAATACATATGTACACACATGCACAAACATGGACATGTAAAAGTATCAAAATAAAATATTAAAGACAAAAGAGGTTTGTTTTTTTCAAGTAAATAGTAACAACAGTCATCTCATACTTACAGCAACAATGTACAAACCCAGATCAGTGGCTAAAAATCAAGTAAAAAAAGTGCTAGAAGCACTAAAACCAGACCAAAACTCAAAGCTTAAAATGGGATGTAAAACTACAAAAATTATTTAGCCAGATATGTAAGTGCAATTATCCTTACAGAAAGATTATTTTATAGCACATAATTTTAAAATGTTGTACCTTGGTTAGGACATGAAAGATGTAGGGATACATTAACCCCTTCTTGTGCCTGTGTTCTGCCACTCTTAATACTTCAGGTGCTACTGGAGGTAATGGAGGGGTAGTAATATCCATGTGATTTCTGGTGGGCATTGACAACAGGCATGGGATTTGTGGATTACTGGTTTGATTCCCTTTGACATCGGCTGCCTGACTTCCTGAAGAAGCACTAGAGGAACCTTCTGCCTGTAACAGAACACACAACATCAAGTGCTTTTTAATGCGTACAGAAGATCAGCCAAGAGAAATAGCAGATTTTCTTCTTCATCCACAATGAAAACAGTGAAGACTCACATCATGTTCCAGCAATATGCAGAATATACTACACAACATTGACTAAAAGATGTTCAGAGTATATAGGCTTTTAGTCCTTGTCTGCTGGCAGAAGACAATTACTAAAAAATATATATATTACCCACCAGTGAGTAAACCTTTTGTAAGCATTTGTGTTACACCTCTCACAGATGCTACTGGAAAAAGCAAACAAAACAAAACAAAAAAACAACAAAGGGACTTCATTCCTAAAAATCCTTGTCTTCAGAACTGAAAGCTGCTTTTAGCTTCAGAAAAGAGTTCATACTAGTTTCATGCCTATACGCTACCATAATAGTTTAGGAATTACTTTTGAGACTGCCATTCATTTCATGCATATGATGATACATTATGCATGAGTATTTTCATAATTTGCACATAAAATTTTAGATTTTACAAATTCTACAGAAAGTAAAAGAATGGGAGGTGGAACGAGTCCTAAACAAACTAAGCTTGTTCACCAGGCACTGATGGAAAATACAAACCTGTGTAAAACAAGAAAAAGCTCATCTTCCAACAACCTCCTAAAAGAAGGTGAATTTAATAAGTTAGGCTCTGACAAAATACCAAAGAGGAAATAGTATTTTAAGAGTACATTTAACCACACAATAAAAGAGGATGCTACTATAAGATTATACTTTGGAGTTGGTCGAATGGACTTTCAATTTATGAAAGTGATAATATAGGGAATAAGTGGTTAAAGCCTGTGGTACAGAACCCTTTAACACAATGTAATGTTTTCACAAACACAGATTATCATAGCTCTTTTATATTATTACAGCTCTTACATTATCTTCATCAGTTTGAAGATTGTTGTTTCTGTCTTCTACTACTTCAACAATTAAAATGCAGTGTGAGACTGAAACGTGAAGTTTACAGGACTGGCCACTACTGCGAGACATGGAGGGAGGAAAACAAAATTCCAAACCATATCGATGTTCTCCCCATTCTCATGACCCAAGTTCTTCCTGAATCTGCTACACTGATCTTCAAACACTTAAAATGAGAAACTACCACAGCTGAGAGTATTATTTTTTTTAGTGCTATACATCCACCCAAATGAGATGAGCATGCCTTTGTCACGTCTAATCCCAAAGTGAGACAACTACAAGACAAGAATTTTTACATGCAAGTCACAGCAAAAGGAGTGTCAAGACTGGTGCTGTCTGATGATCTGTGCTGTTTTCAGTGCTTCAAATTACCTCAGAAACTCATACGGCTCATCCCAAAGTGAAAAATTTCAGGAAATATTTATTATTTTAATCATTTTGTATATACACCTCTTCAAGAAATGAGATGTACTTATAATTCTTCCCGTTGTTCGCAAGAGATGGAACTGCCTTCTTCTACTGAGCACTGAAGAAGTAGTTCAATATTCAAGAAAAGTATGTAAGTAAAACAAATTAAATTGGTTGCACTCAAGTTGGACTGCATGCTCCTGGAAAGTTGAATCACTGCTTTTACAGCCCTAATTCTGCATGTACAAAGAGGCAGGCAGCCGTGCCCTGCAGCACGTCCCACCAGCCATCACCCAGCTGGAGGAGCAGCGCCCCCCCGGCTGCCCCACATCTCCGCTCTGCAGGGCAGCACAGAGCACACAGGGCTGCAGCTGGGGTGCGCTGGGCTCCGTGCATGGCCATGGTACAGACAAGAAAGGAATGCAATAGGTCACATTAGCATTTGCATACGGTGACTAATCCACAGGCAGATACAGTTATCATGTGGGGCGTAGTCTGCAAAAATAATAACCACCGATGGATGAAATCATCAGCTTGATATTTTAAGCACAAAGCCAAAGTTTACTGGAATTTCTATACCAAAGGTACAGGGAAAATGTTCTGCTCTTCTGCAGCACAAGTAACTTAGAATTGCTTTCTTTTTTGCTTTCTTTCGATGGTTTTGTTTTTTTTTTTTTTGAAACAAAACCAATGGCTAGAGCACAGTTCCATCACAAAAATGCAGAAGTATCACATGCAAATGAGTCGAACATTCTAAGAACGGCTCAACATCATGAAACAGATCACACTTCTAATTTGACAATGATTCTGCATCTTGAAGAAATTAAATCAGATAATGTTAAGTCTTTAATAATGGCTAAATCACCCCACCTTTACTTAGTTAAATAACAATACACTGTAGCTGGTTCCACGAAGCTACTTCAATACATATTACGTGAAAGTCTTATCAAGCACTTGTGAAGGACTTTCACTCTTCAGCTCAGCTTTAATATACCTACAATAGTTCACAGCTAATGCTAAAATACTGTTAGAGCTGTTCACACTATACTGTAACTTATGTGACACGGACCCTGTACACGTGGATACTGTCTCCCTTATAATGCCATACTTCTTAGTAAACATGCAAGGATGAGGCTGTTACCTAAGGGGCTCATAGGTTTGTTTCTACTTCATATTTAGTATTTTTCAAAACAGCATACTTAATTTTTATGTATATGCTAACAACATTCCTTGGAAAATTTCTTACTAAATTTTAAAGCTATTGTTTTGTAATTCACAAAAACAAGTAAAAAAACACATTAAGTCTCACAGATCAATTCTGAAACTTCTACTCAGCAGTTCACTATAAAACTTAAAACACAAAACAATAAACTGTAATGTTTGGAACTTCATTGTTGCAAGGAATTACCTTTGTTTGGTCTCCCAGGTCTCCACGTGTTTGACTTTCTGACTGGGTTCCTGTTTTTTCCCAGCCTATTTTGTTCCCACTGACATGGCTGAAGGATAGCATAAAGAAAAACACAGCATTAAAGTACCATGTAAGATGCAATAAATCCTTGGTTGCTGTTAATTGAACTATTAACCAGAGAGGACTTTAAGGTATGCTATGTATTAGAAATGTCAATTCACAGATATCTAAGTGTCTTCAAGATTCCAACTTTTATTCATTTACACTATATCAATACTTGGATCGCATTTCAAAGTAACAGGGAATCTTTTATGATGACTAAATAACGTTCGCGCAGGAAAAATTCTTGATTGATCTTGAAATATCTGTCACCATGCCAAGTCATTTCCCTTGGTCAGAAGGCTGCGAACAGTGATAACGCCTAGACTTCCATTTGCAAATTAATTCAAAATGTATTCCATAAAATCATACTATTAAAAACACTGAAAAATATTTTACGTATGTGTAAAGTGGGTAATTTTCCAATTCATCACTGCAAAACACATGATAATTTATTTAAAATTGACAGACTGGATCAGGAAAAACCAAGTCCAAACCACCATGCGTAACTGTAGATATGTTCAGAACCAGTATTGAGTAGAAGCATATTTATTCTATGACACACAATCTTTCAGGGGCAATCACAGACCTGCTAAAGCCACAGGTTTTGATTCTCACATGGTAAGCCACTACACCCAGCAAGACAAAAGGTAAACACAAACTGCCTCTGTTCCCGTTTCCTTTTTGTAGGTCAGCAAGCAGTAATTACAAGGAAGTCTGCACAACTTTATTGCCAAGGACAGACATACGATCTAGTGCAAGTCTTAAAACCCTTCTGTGGTAAACAAAACACATTAGTAGAAGAGAACAAAACCAATTTCACTGCAGCATCGTTACATACATAGCCTGTCAATGAGAGCTCTTAAGTCACAGCATTAAACCTTGGGTTTCTGACAATCACATCAAGTTTCTCTGCAAAACCACGCTACCCCAAAATATTTGAAGCGCAGACACTACAAATCCAGTGAAGTTGCAGGGTTTTCAGTTACTGAAGTTTTAACGAATTGTACTGTGAGGTAGTATTTCTTTTATAGAAAGAAAAGAACGGGAAGGTTTTATGACATTTACCAAAATCTCACTCCTTCCTTCTTTCAATAAAACGTAAGACCAGAAGTGGGAAAACACTGAACGTTATTTGGTTTTGGATTTCTGCTCATTAAGGAACAAGGCGACAAGAGTGAACCATGGGTATATTCACAGTCATAGTGACCTAACACTGTTTTCTGAAAGTCTACCACATCGTTAATAAGCAGATTTTGTTACTTTCAGGATACTGAATGATTTTGAATATAAGAGTAGGAAAACATCCTTGTGAAAAACTTACTTCACTGCACCTCCATTGCCTTCGTCGTTGTCAGAGGAGGATGATGTAGAAGAGGCAGGAAAATAGGTTGAATCCACATGATTAGGGCTCCCACTCTGAGCTGGATTTATTGGAGAAGATCGTTCATACAATGGTGTATGTTTTCCCTCATGAGGAATGTTACTGTAGTTGTTCTGCTCAGAAAGATTTTTTCCACCTGTTTCCAAGGTGATGGCTGGCTCAGAGAGACTGTATGGGTATGGACCCTGACCTTGGGCACCACCCTGATTGGACATCTGCTGGGCCTAAAATACAGCAATATTTCCAAAATAAAGGTAACAATAAGGATCTTCTTTTAAAAAAACAAGCATACTATTTATCCAAGTACATTTTCCAAACGTGCACATGAAATCTTGGGCATCCACATAACTTGTTGCACCATAGTCCTTGGCTTCTTTATAGCTCCAAGGTGAAAATGCAATCAGTGAACACTCAGGCTAAAAAAATTAGACGTAACCTTTCCCATTTTTAATTCAATGCATGATAGGTTTCTCTCAAGGAGAAGGGCAGAGGGATACACTTACCACAGGTTTTGCTTGTAGTGAGGTCTGTGGAATGTTAAGCATCTGAGAAGGAACATATGGTGGCACTATCCCAGGCATTCCAAACTGATTTGGTCTGGCTGCTGCATTGCAAATGGGGAGGAGAAATAACAAACAGGGGGGAAAAAAACCACTCATGAAAACGCTCACTATTTATTTGACATAATTTTTACCATTTTTTCTTCCTTTTGCTTTCATGGTTTATTTTTTCTTGCTCTGTTAACAGTTCTCCACTATGCCTTAAGCGAGTTTCATTCATTTTTTAACTCATAATAGAAATATTCTGTAGCTTGTGAAGTCTGTTTTACTTGCCTCGTGTTCTCTCAACTGTTTTCCTCTCTCACTACTGTACAATAATTTTATTCTACCTGGAAACCAAAGGAAGCTTCAAAGAAAAAAAGTCCAGGAGATGTGATAAACAAGCAGCTGGCAAAAAACAATGTCACAAATACATGTAACACTGGCACACTCTATCACTTGAATATTGGATCTAGCATAGCCTTAATATACTTTTCATTGTAGCTTTTTGAACGCTAAAAAAAAAATATAGCATACCAGTACAGAAACAAAGTCTTTGGAAAATTCCAGCTCAAATTACATTTTAATGTTAAGAATGAGGTGTATGTGCTAAGTGCTATGGTCACAGGGTTAGTTTGTAAACCTTGGAACAATATGAGATGGGTATCAATTAGTGTATAGCTTAAGCACATGTGTTATGACAAAAAAAAAAATCTAAGGCTAGGAAAGGATTTCTAATAAACATTAGGTGAGTCCAGTGAGGAGTATGAAATATATTTTGTGGAAAAGAAATAGAAATTGTCTTCATGACTGGAAGTAGACATCAGTTTTCATTCATTTCCAGCACTACATTCGGGTGCTACCTAATGCTTAGAACTGACTCAGCAGTAGCTAAGAGGAAAGTAAGTTCAGGTTGTTACTCTTTCTGGTATAAGAGCACAACCTCTGCGAAGACTCTGTTAAAACTTTTTTTATAACACTGTATTCAAATGTTAATGAATACTGCCTGAGTGTATGTTTTTATAGGATCCTACTAATAATCTAGGGTTATTATAATAGTAATTTAGGGTTACGTCAGGTTTTAGTTAAAGTGAGAAGTTTTATTTTCTTAATTACTTACCTATGTAATGTGGTGGATGAAATGGCATAGGTTTATTAGTTGCTGAGTAATAAGCAACTGCTCTCTTAAATCGAGTAACTTTGTCATCTGTTCTAGACTAAAATAAATAAATACAAAAAGAAATATCTATCAGGATCAGATCCAGGCATGACATCTACAGGTAAGCACAGCACTGCAGAGTAGTCAACTATAGTCAACTATATGTGATATATCACATACAGTACTAAGGCCTATGGAGCCATGGAGACTCATCCTCACAAAAAATACTACGTCAGCCCCTGTAAGGATAAAGCTTGAAAAACACTACATATCTTCACGTACACAAAGCCAGACTACAAAACCTCTTTGGTTATCAAGCAAAGCACTGCGACTAAGTGTAATAATTTTGCCTTCCAAAAAAGCAGACAATTACACTGCATACAACAACAGATTCCTGTGTCACCTGATTCAAGACCCTATTTTTACTGAATGTAATTGTGCAACACAAATATAGGGCACAATTGTTTAAAACAAACAAACAAACAATATTTTCTTCATACTTTACCTGTGAGTGCTGAAAAACGTCTTTTGCTATGGCATCCAAATCAGTGGTGTCCTGAATATTACGGACGTAGTCAGCTACAGCTTTGATCACTACGTCACAAGGTGGTAAAACTAACTGGTGAGCACGTACCTATGAAAACAAACGTGTTAATATGAGATAACAGGGTAGCCCAAGATCCTTCAGTTGCACAGTAAAGAATTAACCCAACTGTTCATTGAAAATATATTCAAACAAAGTCTACACTGACAGATTTAGGAGCTAAACATTTTGGGGGTTTGCACCTTGCTTTCAAAACTTCAAGTTAAACAATGAATCACGCATTTCACATCTACAGTAGATATATATACGTATCTACATGTATGTAAGAGAAACCTCACCTCTATGTAAATATTTGCTGCTTAAGTATCAGGTCCAACAACAGACAAGGTCAACAATGCTAATTATTATACTGCTTTCCAGTTGGACATTTCCTCTAAAATAAAATGCTTTAACAATATGAACATACGCATTTTATATAGTGAGAATTAAAATAATCAATTTTCTACCCTCAGATGTCAGATGTATCTGATATCCTATACTAACTGACTATTCTGAGCGCACAAGAAACATGCAAGTAAAAGTGTGCTAAAAATTTCCCTCAAGCTTATGACTGAGTCCCTCCAGACCATACATTTTTTTCTACAGAACCCAGAGTACAGTCTACTCAAGATCTTAGGAAAATAATGAATTCCCATTGATTCACTGGTCACTGACTCAGGCCACGGGTTTGAGAAGATAAGAATCGCTCTGGATGTTACTGCACAAGAACTCTGTTTGTAGTAGGAAGAAAGAGCTGGAAGAACTTTGTGGGATGACTTCCAAAGCCTCTGCAGCTCCCACAGTTCAGCAGCTGACAACTGCAGATGGCTCCGCTGCTGTGCCAGAAAGTTTTAGACTCAGATCTTCGGCCTGAACCCTTCCAGTGTTTGCATGGAGAAAGGAAGGAAACCGGATAGCCCTGGAAACCCTGGCCTTCCATCTCAACCCTGTCAATAGGCTCCTCTATATCTAGCGTCCTGAAAATAATCTGAGGATTATTCAGCGTATGATTACGGGAATTACTTCTCTTATATGCACTACATGATCCTGTATGCACTACAGGAAGTTCAGGCCAAGCAACCACCACAGCCCACTGTCAAGTTGAAAGCCGTGAGCTGTGCCGGAGCTGGGTCTCAAGAGCCGCTTGCTGCAGGCAGGTCGCTGCCTTCCTGCTGCTCTGTGCAAAGTGGGCAGAAGAAAGGCCTCGCCTCCAACTGCATGCCCTACATTTCAGGGAATGCCTAAGGAGCTTGTTAAAATGTCTGTCTGGAACCTCGTACAATTCTGGAGCACTCTATCAGCAGCTCTACGGGCAGCTAGGTTTTTAACTTTTATCTGCCCACTTCAAATACGTTGGTGATTCAAGATCTGAGAGGTCACAACTACTGCTTAAGAGTTCTAGTTTTAAAGATACGAGAAAATGTGAAAAATCCTTATGCTTGCATTCTACAGAGGTACCACACTTTACTAAAAATACTGCAATTCAGCCTTGTCAGAAACGTTCATGCAGAATTCCTATTAACACTTCACTGGGTTTAGCTTCACAACTTGAAATCCACAACACAAGCCCTTTTTCTTTCATATGCAGTCTACCACATTACTTTCTCTCCTCTGCCTGTATTTGATCATTTATTATACACTCTTACACTGCTTTAATATTTAGACCATGGAAATTTTGCTCAGATTCCCATTTGTATTAATTTCCTTCCCCTTGTCTACTTTCTAGAAGTGTCAAGATGTTCATTCTGTATCTGGACGTCCTCTGCCTGGAATGAGCTCCACATTTTATAAGCCTGAACAAAGAACAGTCTGATTTAGTTTAGTCAGCTGCACAACAGTTTTTTTAATTATTATTTTTATTTTTGCAGACAGTAAATTTAAATTTCCAGCGGCGTGCAATCCAAACGTACAGAGTAATCCCAAACATAGATCACATTCACATATAAGCTTACAGACACAAAGATTGGTAAGGGATTTTTGCTCTAATCTGCAAGCAGAAGAAATAGCTTCTCTTCTCACTGGTAATCTAAGCTGTTTTAGGAACACCTACCATTTTATTTGTACACGTAACAATTGCACATCTCTAAAGCAGCTGAGTCATAACATGGCTGTGTCATGTTAGATGTGCTCTCTGCAGAGCACCTTGGAGAAATCCCACGTTACTGCCTAAGTGTTCTTGCAACGTCTGCTTCAGAATTCAGAAGGCGAAGAGAATAAGCAGTACCATCAGGTTTATGTCATTTCCAATATAGTAATATTTTTAAAACATTAGACTGCATCAAGAGAAGATATTGCGACACTCAGACATTCAGCTGAGACTGTGCAAGTCCAAAGCTCAAGTGAGATGAATTAAGGGTTGCTCTTGAACCAACAGCCTGAGGACCTCAGTGGGGCTTACTCTCAACTCCTGAAGTGAGGCCTTCTTAAAGTACAGATTTACAGTATTACAGGTTTTGAGATATTTCAGACATCCGGTTTTTCTTTTCTTTTTCTGTTTTAGAGGATGTCTGGCCCATAAATGAGAACACCTTCAAAATGAAATGTACTGTGAGCTCCACAGAAACCAAAAGAGAAAAGCGGAGAAATGAGATCAACTTTCCCATTAGTAAGAAGATTTCTACTCATTTTAGAACTTTCTAGCAATCCAAAATTTCAATTTTGCATGGGATCAGAAATGAGTTTCTAATCACATGTGAATTAAAGTATATTATTAAGCATTTATTAGGTATGGGAAAAATAAGAGAGCAGTAAAATTCACAGAAAATCTGTTAATTATTCAAACTTGCTGTTAGCTGCACTTAAAGAATTTCAGAACAAAATCAGAAACATACTTCCCCAATTTTTTGTTAGGTTTCCTCATAGAAGTTATTTTTTTCTTTCTCATCTACAGAAGAGTTTCATACAAACAACATGAAAAATGAACTCTGAAAAGGCAAACATGGAGGTAGATTACATTTTCTAGCCTCATTCCTTCAACATGTGTGACATCTGAAAAATGCACTTGCCTAGTTCTAAAAAGACTCATTTCATGAAGGACCGCTGACAAGAATCACAAGCAACCTACTAATGCGCTTCGGCAGAATTAAGTTGGGAGAGGAAATTAATCCTACAAAGGTATTTGTCAAAGTGAGAGGCTGAGAGCAACATCACAAGCCTCGAAGCTAAAAGATAACATTTTTAAAAAAGCCTTTGTTTTGACAAAATCAACTTGCAAAACTGCTTTATCAGAAGGGAAAAGGCTCACGTAGATGGAACTCCATCAGATTATTAGGATAGTGTAGGAAGCGCTTAAACTACACTTGGAAAATC
Source organism: Tragopan temminckii (assembly GCA_028571105.1). Classification (NCBI taxonomy): domain Eukaryota; kingdom Metazoa; phylum Chordata; class Aves; order Galliformes; family Phasianidae; genus Tragopan; species Tragopan temminckii. Next base: position 5,581,552 of record JAOWBP010004220.1, read on the forward strand.
TCTCCCATTCAAGGACAATTAGAGTTGCTACCATCTCCTGGCCACAAAGCCTTTAAAGGCTAATCAACACTAGTACCAGTGTTTACCATTGTGCCTGCTGGAAACAGATAATCAGTTTACTTTTATTTACAAAGCACTGAAAAAAAGAGACTTTGACTGTTTAGTTACTGTGAGGTAACACATAGGGAACACTTTTTACATTGGTGAGAAAAAAGGCTGAAGACATGAGGAATCCAAGTTATCTGGGTTTCATTATTTCTGTGTAGTAATTGCTACTGAGATCCCATCCAAACAGTCTGCATCTTGTCTCGGCCTGTGGAAGTTAAATATAAGGGAAGAGCGAAAGTATAAACTTAAGGGATGACGCAGGCACACAGAGTATAAGAGGACCTGTGTGACACTCCTGAACAGCAGCGTGAACTTCAGTTGCCATCCTGGAAGACCTAGACAAGCAAGTGGAACAGGCCACCAGGAACCTTAAGCAATTCAGCAAGTACAAAAGCAAGCATTGCATCTGGTCACTATGCAGGCTGGAGCTGTGCCATGGAAGTCTGAGGCAAACCAAAGGTGAGCCAGCAGGGCAGAGAGCAGAGGGCAGCTGGGGCCAGGCTGGCATCCCAAGAGTACAGCTAGCTGACCAATCTTGGGATGGTTCCTGCTCCTTGGAGCTCCTTATATCACCTCCCTAACAGCGCATTCAGCTTTGGGTTCCCAGTATGAGACAGAGGTCAAGAAAGCAGAGCAAGCTCAGCTGAAAGCTGTGAAGACTGTGAAGGAGTTGGAGAGCTTGGTCTGTGAGAAGAGGCTGAGGGACTGAGGCTTAGTCAGCCTAGCAGAGATAAAGCTTTGGGAGGTACCTTGGAGCAGCCTTCGAATACCCACTAAAAGGTTATCAAAAGCACAGAGACAGATTTTGCATAGTTGTGCACTGCAGAAGGACAACAGATAAAAGGCACAGACAGACACAAGATGGGTCCAGCTCCTGTGCCAGGAAAAACATTCTCCCCATGGGGATTGTCAAGCCGTGGAACAGACTGCCCAGACAAGTTGTGTAATCTCCAACCGCAAAGGTTTTCAAGGCAAGTCTAGGTAAAGCACTGAGCAACCTGTTCTGACCTCAAGTTGACCATGTTCTGAACAGGAGTTTGGACTGGATGACCTCTCAAAGCCCTTTCCAGCCTGAATCACCACTGTGATGACCCTTCACGTTCAGCATGAGAACACTTTAAGCATATTTTAAGAGTTGCATCTGATCTGTAGCACATCAAGCACCTACTTAGCTTACTAGTTTCCCTCTGGCAGACATCTTCTCAAGTCAACGGAGAAAGACAAGAACCTGGAGCAATCCACAGAAGCAGCCTAACCTGCGTATTTCTGGATTGCCTTCTGGAAGCATCTCTTTTTGCCCCTGTACTGAGCAGACAAGGAGATTAGACAGATAATTTTGCTGGGTAAAAATAGATTTGATAAATTGTATGGTGGGCATATCAAGGGCTTGCCAAATAGTTCAGCAAATCCATCCTTTCAAATCCATCCGAACAGGAAGATAATCCATCACAAATGAAGACACCCATCTCATACAGTTTCCCTGCACATTCTTCTCTTTCCAAAAAGGGAAGTTTGCTAAGGCTCGTTTCTAAGATTACCTTTCCCTTGTATATACAGAGTTTGCATTTCTTTGATGCTATGTTTTTCCAGATCAACACCAACTCATTCTAGAGATAAGAACTGTCCCTCCTAATTCAATTCTGATGCAAAAATACATTGATTTTGAAGCTCCATCCTGTAGCAAGCTTTCCAGAACAGGAAGCAAGATCTTCTTCTAGATCTCTCAAAAATAAATTCTGAAGCACACAAGTGAAACACAGTACAATGCTAGCTTCCAGACCAGGTCTAGTAACCAAATTCTTTCTCAGGAATTCTAACAACTCTTCTCATTTCAATTTCAAGTAATCTCACTTAAATTTGTTGACAGAATTTCACTGTTGCTGCTGTTGGAACCTTATGACATTTGCTGTCATAAGATACTGTCATGATGCTGTCATGACAGTTAGGCTCATTTCCACTCTGCCAGACAAGCCAAATTTCTACCAGTGAAGACTGGTAATCTTATTCTACGTCATACTTGGTGAACTTAGTAAAGCTTAGTAATGCTTCTCTTCTAGGAAGAGTAACCATTCTGCCTCATTAAGAAAAAAGTTTGAGAAGGAATGAAGAAAACAAATTGTATGCTACTATCTGTCATAGATCTCATTGACAAGCAACTAATCAACCACTAGGAACTGTAACTGTTAGCACTGATGCTCAAGATTATACTTAGATAAAAAAGATTAAAATATTTATGCAACAGTACGATTTTTAAATACTAAATGAGCTGAATGAGGTGTGGAATAAGAGCCCTGGGTTTGGAAAATCCTTAACAGAAATTCCAAATAGAGGTAAGAAAGCAAAAATTGACAGTATAGGCCCTAATTCCCACCCCTTTCTAACTTTCATGACAGCTTGTGATTTTTTAACTATACTGAAATTACTTCATGCTCTTTAACTTCTGGCTGACATATACGTGCCTCAAGTTTTATTAAACATCCATAAAATTTAGAAGCAGAGTTGTTTTCTGCATATCTGCAGTTAACAAAAGCTACCTCCACAGAGATAGATGTAATGACATCACTGAGATACATCATACGAAATAAAATTGAGTGAAGACCAACGGAACCAAGTTCTGATTTTGAACCACGAGGCACAGTTGAAACTGAAGCTAAAAACCCAAGCTGTTCCATGACCAGTAACTAATGGGAGACTGGTGCCCTTTCTGCCTCAGCCCAGCTTCTTTGACTCTTTTGACAAGGATATCAGTCAGGAGACAGTAACGCTGCAGTTAGTTTGGGGCTATGCATTTAATAATTGACCAGCCAGCTGCTGTGAAACGAAGCAATGTGTTGTGCTAGCATTTTCCCTCAGTAAGGGCAATAATTTGGGTCTTTTTCATCAATAATAGTGTAGCAGCTCTCACAGAGCTCACAACAACCAGATGGGAACTGCTTTCAAATCTGATTATCATTGGTCAAGAGATTAAACAAAGGGAGGACTGCCCAAATCAGCCCAATGATCTCTAAGGAAACAAATTTCATTTCCTTAGGATGTCAGGTAAAAAACTCAATCGGTGCTTACACTGGAAATGTGAATGCAAAAGCAAAGATGACAAAGTCTAATTTGCAGTCTAGTAGAGTAACTCAGTAAGCATTTAGAAGGCTTTTCAAAAGATCCCTGCAATCATACTCCAAACTTCCTACAATACAGATTGACTCAGTCTCAAACTCAGGAAAGTACCTTACACATCTGAAAGTTTCATCAAGCACCTTGACAGAAGTCCTACATCTTACCCATCCTAGTCAAAAATGAAAGTACAGACACAATCCTTCATTCTTTCATTTTTTCACCTCAAATATCAGAAGATTGAGGCAAACATGCATGTTTGTATTGTTTTATGATTACGACATGCTGACACTTACCTTCCTAAAATCAGGAGCGGTAACAAAAAAGTGGATGAGTGTAACATCAAATTGTCACAGCTATTTGCTAAGCAATGCACGTGAAAGCCTTAAAAAAATCTGCTGAAAATCTTGAATCAGTTTTTAAGTTCTACCTTGAGCAAAATAAATTTAATTTTTTCAGTGCTTAAGAAACATTAGGAGTGTCAAAAAAAAAAAAAAAAGCTTACAGAACTTACAAAAAGTAAATTCATTTGCTATATGGAACACCTTAAGAGAAAAAGACATGTCTGCTGTGGAACAGAAAAAGAAAGATCACTATTACTCCATTCTCAGTGTGTCCACATTCCCTCTAGCTTCATGGCAGATGCACAAAGCAAGTTTGATGAAGCAGCAGAACAGACATACTGTAAGCTAAGAGCATCAGACAAGCTACTTGCCTCAGAAAAAAAAATAAATTAAAAAAAGCAACCTACTGAAGACAGACCACGTTGATTTTCTTGCACAACCAACACTGGTATATTTCCACCTTAATTTAACAGGTTCAGGTAACTGACAATTACACACACTCAGATTAGCAGAATATAATTTAGTAGGAAGATACCCTGCTAATTATTTTTGATGGCTGAAGAACATGACTAGAGTAAAAAATTCTCCTCTAAAAAAAATAATAAATAAATAGAGAGAAGCTACATCTCAAAGTGAAACCACACAGTGAAGTTTTTGGGAGCACAGCTCACGTAGCTGAAGGGCACTGAGGGAGATCACAACGGCTAAGTTTAGCCTAGTAAGGCTAATCACCCCAGGTATCCTCTGCAGTCAACAGAGAGGAACACCAGAGGATGACTGAGAACAAGAGCTTTGCATAGCTGCTCTGACTCAAAAATCTGCATGAGCCATGCAGGCTAACCTGAGCCTTTCTGAGTAAGCCTCCTCTTGATCTTTATTGTACTAGTGAAACATCTGAAGTATTAATCTATTACACAGCTCTGATTAACTGTCATGTTAGCTTAATTGCTAGCAGTTACATAAAACTGTACCTTAAGTGAAGCTAGTGGATGTTCTGGACCAAGTAAACTCCAATGAAATGAAGCCAAATCTTCATCAGGTAGAATATGATTACCTAGAAAAAATACAGAGCTTTATTTCAGAAAGACACCTTAAAATATTACACAATGATTCTACATGCAGCAAAACAAATCTGCAATCAGTCCTCAGTTCCCAGTAAATATATTTATCAACAAGGGATTAAACCTGCAGGTATCTTTCTGTTACTCGAGAAAAGCCTCACTAGTATTGCCATTCCCACAAAACACACTTCCCTCTGTCCAAGAAGCACTGTTCAGGAAACCCAGGTGACTTAGAGAAGCAACAGAGCCAATCACAACACATGGTATCAACCTCATCTGGCACGTCTCATTAGAGAATCCTTAAAAGGCTTTCATAATTGAGGTGTGGTGGTACACAAACACACTCTGCTGCTCTCCAACAAGCTGAAAAGCCCATCCTGCATCCCAGCACGTGCTGTTAGCAATGCGCATCAGAGCCACTGCTCCACAACACATCAGGCACGCTCATCTAGCCCTCAGGAACACCAACAGCTCCAGTAACACTTAGCAGGATCCCAGTTCCTAAAGATTCTTTTACTGACCTACCAAGTCAGACAAGAGCCTGGGCTGATGGCATCAAAGTGATTAGGAACTTCCTTAGTTGCTCCAATGAGCAAAGATGATAGCTCTAACTACCAGACTGTTCACATCACATGGAAGATCACTTAAAAGATTGTTTTGTTTTATAGAGCACATTATGTTCATAAAAAAAATCTTAGAAGGACACACTTTGAACATGTGAATTAATTGAAGGCTAACCAATCATCTTCTGACAGAGTTCAGTGTCTGTGACTCCAAACTTCATAAAGAACAAGACAGAACATGTTGTTATACTTTTGGTAGAAAACTTACAAATACCCTCAATGCTTGGCTTTGATAAAGTAGCAGATGAGCAGTGAATGTATAATTTTCACTGCTATCAATACACTTGTAGGTGGGATGGTTTGGGTTTTTTTTTCTGCATTCCAGTTTGCACAATATCTCAAGTTCTCACCTAACTCAAATAATGCAACAGTGCTAAATTAACCACAAGAATTTTCTTAATATTTTGCCTGGAAAATATCTGAATTTGCTTTTAATGCTCTGGAACACATGAAAATTAAGAAAGCTGTCCACTGCCTGGTGGCTAGAGGATATCTTCTAGAGAGGGAAGCATTCTCCAATCAGTACGTACTTCACCTCTTCCCAAGGTCTCCACCAGGAAGACATTATAATCTTTATTCATTAGGAGCTAAACTTGAAACTCACCTCAGAAAGATTCAACAGGTTTGGCTGTAACAGCCACGTTCTTACTAATCTAATCAAGGTAGGATTAGACAGCCATCATAATGCAGGTCTGAGAAGAATCAATTACAGCCAGACCATTACACATTTTTGTACTAACTAATGGCAATTCCTGCAGATTCTACGATTATCTTAAAAATAGTCAGAGTTTCTTTCTCTTCTACCAAAACTTCAATCCTGTTTGGTCTCCATCTGTCATTTCAGTTAATTCCATCCTCTCCAACACACATATTTGACAGTCCGACCATTTGATCAATTCCCACAATGTGCAGGGTTTTGGAATTCAGCTGTGCTGAAGCACAGCAGTATCTTCCACACTCAGGTCACAGGTGATGCTGTACTTACCTTACATGGCTCTAAAATTTTATTGAGAAACAGAATGAGCCTACATACCCAGACACATGTTACAAAGTACTGCCACAGCGGGAAAGAGATCAACGTTATATAAGCAACCTCTATTTCTTGACCTGGCTGAACAACCTCAACATATATTGATTTTTCCCATTTTAATGGTTTATTATAATGTATGCCTTAGGTTGTTTTATTTTTTTAAAAAGCAATTAGAAACTAATTAAAGCCACTGCCCTTTTTAAAGAGTTCACTGATGTACAGCCCTAAACCTCACACTGTGTTTTTAATCACTTCCCCTCACCTTTGTTTTGTTGTTGTTGTTGTTTAAAAAAAAACCAACAATTCTTAGGTACCCAAATCAAAAATCACAAAAGAACCAAAGTCAACTCTCTGTTTACACCAACAGGGATTAGGACAGAACTTTAAATGGGAAGTTGTAAGAAGGAAAAACCTATTAGAACTAATAAACAAACCCTTCCTTTAAAAATCCGCCTGATTGGCACATTCACAAAACCATTTAGCTGGATACTCACATACAGAGATGGTATCCAGAAATGTAACTCAATCCCAAAGAATTTGCTATCAAGAATGTTTTCTTTTACTGCCCATCCAGGCGCCCTTTCACATGCCCCTACTACTGTTGAATGTTTGGCAAAATCCTTCAAGACTTCTCATCTCTTCACTCTTTAAGTTAATGACAAGAAAGTATCTGAAAACAAGTAGTTGAGTTGTCTCTACACAGGGAAAGTGATTTGCAGACCTGAAGCTGAATATCGATAGAGCTTTTCTGACAGTTCTGTCCATCACTGCGTAACTGTGTTAAACCAGCAGCTTCACTGCAGTTATTTCAGAATACATTAATTTATTCCAAAACAAACTACTAGCACCAGCAGTAGTTTGTGTCCTTGTGCCCAGAACTGAAGAGCATACACCTTCCCACGTAATCAAGTGCTCAGTTATACTTTCCCATTGTGCTTTTCTTCATTCTATTTACAACATTCAACATTCGAAAGACACCCAAAGAGGCCATGGGAACAAAGGCAGAATAGACACTCAAGCCCTCAGATAGATAAAATAATAGATCTGAATAAGCTAGCCTGCTTAACATGTTGCACGGTATGCACAATTAGGTGCAAATACGCATTCAATATTTCATTAAAAAAACAAGTTACTTTATTTCTAAGGATGTCGAAGTTGAGAAGCGTTGCTGGTACTTCAAATCAAACAGTATGTTTGTTGTAAGCTTATACAAACTTTGTTTATATCACTGAATACCTAGCTTTCGTAACATTCACTAATATACCAAATTACTCATCGCAGTAAGAACTCTGAATATCTTCTGTTCTATTTTGCTTACTCATACTGAATGCACACACCAAGGAATACACAAAGCTAAACTTCTATCTGAACTGCTTTCTGAACCTCTGTACCCATCTGGGGAAAAAAAAGCTACAAAATGTCTCTACTAACGATCTGAAGTGAGCCAGGGTTTTTTTCTCTTATAAGCAAATAAAAATATTTTGCCATGTAAGACGAGAAAATATTCAGAAGCTTCTTGCAGAAAATTTCAAAACCTTCAAAAAAAAGAAAAGTTACTAGTATATTTTTTGCACAACATTTGATGTAACATGGCTCAACTGGCCAAGCAACTGTAAGGCTCTCACAAGTTAAAACAACATCATTAACACATACTTCACATTAATTCTATAAAGCGTATCTGCAACTGTGAAACTGCTTTTCAAACAGTAATTCTTACTCACTGAATTGGCATTCAACAACTTATTTATAGAATCCAAAACAAAGCCCAGCAATAGTAGAGTGCAGTGTAATTTACGCAGCTTTTGTTTTAAGCTGCAGCTCAGCCAATCATCTGCCACTCTTCCCCACAGCCAGGAAAGCAGGTAACAGCTCTCAATAGGCAAAAATCACACTAACAATACCCAGCTCCAGCTAGTCAAACACCTGCGGCTTTCTGCTCTGAGACAACTCTGCTTCTTTCCTTCCTATACAGAAAGTATCTGTCTGCACTAGAAACAATTTAATATTAAAGACTATTAAAATATCATTATGCTAAAGCAGTATCACATAAGCCTCTCTCATCCAAATAAGACTTATGTTTATATCACGCACCCGCACCAAAATACAAAGTCAGTGAGAAAACAAAATGAAAATCCAGTCTGCTCATTCCTCTGTTCAGTCCGACATGATCAGCAACATGGCTACTCTGTGCTTATTAACCTAAATGAAGTCAGAATACTCACAGAAGTAAATCTTACTCGTTGGAGTGAACTTCTCTCAGCCATTCATTCATTCTTCCACCCAAGACTGCCTGACCAACCACTATGCCACAGCACTGCAGTGGCAATACAGCCTGTTAAAACCGTCCCATTTCAGTAGAGATGTGAAACTCTTGTTAGCCTGATATATGGTCCTTAAAAATACTGCCCCACTTAGCCTTAGAAGCAGGAGGACTAAAGAACTATCCAAACAAAGCTGGTGGAGCAGAGGGAGGCTGATCATTCAGACTTTCTGTGGTGATCTACTGTATTTTACTGAATTTCTAATGCAGCTGTCATATTCGTTCAGTATTTATCCGGAGGGGGAGAAATCCCTGCAATGCAAAAATCTGCACTTCAAATACATTATTTTGAAGATACGGAAGTACACTTTTCCAGTCTGAAAACTGTATTATTAAAATCAGACCCTGTGTGCAATGGCAGATCAGAGCCAGTAGAACCACCAAGCGTCCTGAATTCCCCTCCCTGCCCCCAACACTGAGAACATTTTGGCAAGGCAGAGCTTTGCAGAATTCTTACTTCCTACTCCTATTTCCAGACAGCCACAGTCCGCATCACTCACAGGTCGCTACAAATCTGGCATCTGCCTGACCTCATTAAAAAATAAAAAATAAATAAAATAAATTGCATCCTACCTCAAGAGCAGCCAGAATGACTAAAACAAAGGCATGGTTTTGCTGAGATGCTTTGTCAGATCACACACGCTTTAAAACGTTTAACAGGAACTGAAATCATAAGTCTGACTGCTAGCATCAAGTTCCTTTATTACTTCACTTACCTAAAAGAGCAGCAAAAATAGGAAAGCGATTTGGATTCAGGTCCAGTTGCTTGGCAACTTCATGCATTAGGTATTGGCTTGTTGTGAGACTTTTCCCATTACGGCTCAGTTTTAGGGCATGGGCACTGAAATAGTACGGGATGTTGCACAATGCATAATCGGAGTCATATGCAACCAAACCATGGAAACCTTTTTCTCTGCAGAAAGCAATTACTTCTTGATGATGATCCTCAATGCTCTGTGCAACCTGTAGTGGAAGACAGAGTAATTAGTGACAGTGCGAAATGGCAGCACTGATTCAGCACATGTACTATGAAATGTTACGTCTTTCTGAAACCATAAACGTGTATTTGAAACACCTGCAGAATATTTACAGTAATTAGAAAATCCGATGACACGGCACAGACGGACAGGCTGCAAGGAGTGCTCGGGAGCACAACGCCAAGTGCTGCAGGCCTACACACTGAAGTGCGTTACGCACTGCTCAGCCCATCCGAAGTAACTGTTTATTAACAGGAACACTCAAGCTCTAAACACATTACTGCAGCAAAGCCTGTGTTAGCCCCAGGGAAACCAGCCCTCTGGCCGTGGCTACTCAGCAGTTTCAAGCCAAAGTGCCCCACAACAGCATCCCCACCACGAGATCACTTATCAAGCTTTAAGGCCCTGTTCTAACAGTAACAAACTATCTGAAGCAGTAGGGGTAATTTTCTTAAACTTCCAAACGCCTGTGTGCCCTGGGGAGCCCAGCTGCTTCCTCTTTCCACCTTCAAATCTCTCTAAGACCACTCAATGCCTTCCACATCTACACCAACAACATCCAGCAGTCCAGAAATCTTGACGAGCTGTGCGCTGGCCCAACCCAGCCTCACCAGGCACTTCTCTGTAACAAGGTACACATCAAGCTGTACCAGAGCAGCAAAGCACAGACTGTGAGCTGAAGCCACTGCATGAATTGTAACGGTGGTGCCAGTGTCAGAGCTGCTGCTTGCTTGCAGTCACGGCCTAACCCCAGCCAGCAGCTCACCCCAACAGTGAGCTCCATGTGACCATCCTTTGCCTGCTGCTGCCTTGAAGGTACTTCCTAACCCAGCACTGACCACAGCCTTGCACACAAGCTGCTCACACTGTGCTTCTCCCGTGCAGCCTCTCCCTTTCAGCAAAGTCCCCAGCACCCAAAGGCAGCGCCCTGCATGGAGCTGCACCCATTGCCAGGAGAAGCTCACAGAGCTCTGCTCCCAACGCTACCTTCCTTCTTGAAGTGCTAAGAAAACATGACTTCTTTGGAAACACGCTTATGTCACGTGGCTCTCAAAGTTAATTGTGTTTGTGAGGAAGAGTAGAGTGTTCATTCTCCCCGTTCCCTGCACACCACACATGGTGCTGCACACACAGCAGGAAGAGCTGTAAGCACCACAGCAACAACTAGAAGGTGTCAGGTACATACTGCAACCAACTCAGGGAAGGCTTCTCGCCAAAAACCTGGGTCTCACTATGTTTTAAATTAGGGCATTCCCTGGTGCTTTTTTTTTATTATTATTATTTTATTTTAAGGCTATCAATTTAAATTATGTACGAGTATTTAAACCAACCATCTCTGAGTGCACACCAAACAAGTTTCTGCTATGATCTCCGGCAGCGCTGCGAGCCGGGCTGCGGGC
>JAOWBP010004220.1:5602079-5623509 GCA_028571105.1 Tragopan temminckii
AAGAAAAAAAACCCAAAAACAAAAACAAAAAACCACCCTGTTTTGAAACACAGAGCGGTGGAGCAGTGGATGGTCAGACCTGCATGCACACTCCCTATAGCTCTCAGAAATCCCCACGTTCTGGCGTGATGGGCAGGACACAAGGGGTGCTTTGTGCCCTGCCCTCGGCCCAGCTCCATGCAGGCCGCAGCGGGCACAGGGTGAGGAGAGGCAGCAGCGTCCCCTCGCTGCCCTGCAGCCCCATTAGCCTGCTCTGGGCTGCAGCAGCAACGATCAGAGGGCTGCTAATTGTGTCCTAATGACAGGCTAATGACACTGCTGATCATTTCAGAACCATCGGATCACTAATCGCTAGCAGTCTGTGTGGTGCTTTAAGCACAAGGAGCACTGTAAAAGCATGAAGTGACATAATTAACATTCACAGTAGCCTTCAGCGCCTTCCAGGTTCCAAACCCGTGGCCTCGTGCTCCTCGCCCAGCCTCTTCCCTGTCTACATTGTGCTGCCACAGGTGTTCTGCAGCACCCCAGAAAAACAGAAAAGAACAGCGATTAAAGATTGCTGACAAGTGTTAACCAAAACTCTACAAATATTAATAAAATCTGCAAGTAACAAATATTAACTAAAATCCTCAAGACATCCCCAATGTAGAATGTCTTACCGTAAATGAGATTGGATCTCAAACGAGCTTCAGTCAGCAGCACCAACAACAGCCAAGTGAGTGCCTATTGCTATGGAAATAATTTCTGCCCCAGCTCTGTGGGACCCATGGGTGCCCAATTTCAGTTCCCGAGGCTGGCATGTCGGCACTCGCCAGCAGCACACTGCTCCTGATGGAATGTTTGCTGGAATTCCCTACAAGATGCCCACAGTCTGTTGAGGAAGCCATTTTCCAGAAAAAATATTTAGAGTGCAAGTCGCAGTTTTCCCCTTCAGAAATTCAGCCAAAACACACTGAATCTGCTAACCGCTGACAACACAGTGCTGGTCAAGATGTTTATACATAAAACAGTGTATCAGTGAGACGAAAGTACGCATCTTGCCCCTGTAATAGATATCTAGTAATGAAATGGAAAAGCTGGCTAAGCCCTCCTCTAAAATACGTGCTTCTAGCTTTTTATTTGAGCTCAAGAATATAGGTTAACTGTAGTGCAGGGGATTTTAAATGCAAAACCAAAGCCATTAGAATTTTGAAAAGACTTTTACTGTTCCAAGAGAAAAGGAGGTTTGTTTTCTCATTGGAATATAAAATGCATGTAAATAAATACTAATGTTGATTTTTTTTTTTTTTTTTGGATGAAGATTTATGTGAGATTAATCCCTTTACAGTCCTAGAGCGTATTAGGTTTCTCTAATCTACCCTCAGTTTATGTGAGATTGCAGGCACAGCAGGGAGCGAGGAGCAGGCTCTGCTCAGTGACCAGGCACACTGCTTGGGTACACGTTGCACCCGGAGCCAGGGAGTTTATACCTGCAGTTGCATGAGCACCTGTTTGTGTGAATGAGCCCTGAAACTGCTTTAAAAGAGACACTTGGTTGTGTGGATAAGGTGTCTGGTCACAGAACAAGATTGGCACTGGGAATGAATTTTACATGTGATTTTTAAGGTACCTATTTTTCAGTCCTTTGACCTGGGAGTTTTGCTTGCCATGCAAATGATCTGTCTGGCCTGCTCAGGTAGTGCTGTTGGCGGGTTATTTGGGTTCCTCTCCTTTCTCTGTAAGGCTGTGCAACAATGGTGTCTTTGGAAATGAGAGCCTTACACATTGGTACTCAGTGATTGTTGGCTTTTTCTTGGGTGTTGGTTTTTTTGTTTGTTTGTTTGTTTGTTTTCCCTTTTTACTACATCAATGATGTTTGAACCCAAATAGATACAAGACAAAACCATTCCTGCCTTTTCTGTTTCAGGAAGTGCTCACAGACCTGCCAGTGTGCTCCTACAGACCCCACAGCCTATACAGAACAGCAGAGCTGAGCAGGTGCCAGGTAAGTGCTGGTCTGGCAAGAGGTAACATTTAAACTTATATGTACACCCACATTTTTTAATTAAAGATTTAATTTTTTTTAGAAGGGTCTGAGATATTTGTGCCGTAGCTTTTCTGCCTGACAGAAGGAATATTGATTTACACAGATAATTTTCTCTTCATTTATCCCTTTAATGCTGTATCACAATGTTTAACCTGTGATCTCCTCAACTTTAATGTAAGTCAGAAAAACAATTGAAATGTATTGAATTGAGTATTTATGAAGAATGCAAGAAATGAAGAGTTAACCAATAAAGTTTGTCCCTGGATTACAGAAAACCCCACTTATGAAACTTGTACAAATTTGCATCTTAGTTATGGGGAGGAAAAAAAAAAAAGTAAATATTACATAGTTCTCAGTAATGAGAGCATTTGTGGTTTCCAGAAGAATCCAGTTTAGTTCTCCAGATACTCTCTGCATATAGACTGACTTTTGATCCCCTCCTGCATAATACAGCATGGGAGGGTGCCTCTGTAAGTCCTCCAGCAGTTCAGGGCTGTGGGTACCTTTGATGTGCTCCTCTCCCAGCACAGAGGCAAGTGGGTCTGGTAGCAACGTGGACAGGATGGTGGTCCAGGCCAGGCCGACCCACCAGCACGTGGCTGCTGAGCTGCTTGCCCACCTCACCAATTGCACCTCCAACTTCTGCTCTATTAATAGCCATGTTACAGCCAAATCAGAATATAATGTCTGGGATGGGCAGCGCATGCTGAAATAGCTTCGGGACTGGGCTGCAGTCAAAGTGAGTCTGTGGTTTTATTTTTAAACCGGTTAAGCATATTTTAAATTGAATAAGCATTGTCAGAACTAATCATATCTCATACCCAGCGTTCCTCTGAACACTTCAAATACATTTCTCACAGAGCCTCATCCCAGCCTACAGCTGAGTGGTTTTGGTGCCATTGGGCTGACTGACTCAGTGAGGGTCACCCGCTTACCTGCTGGGAAGAAAAAGCCCGTATCTGCCTGAATGGTTACCAGGCTATGGTAACCAGGTAACAGCTTAGCAACTTTGAAAAAAATATCAGCAGTGTAACTTTGAATGGAGGTAGATGAGCAATGCTCAGACAGCCTCCCCCATTCCCCAGCTGTATGCCAACAGCATCTTGAGGAGCTGCAGGGGTGCGACTCACCCACCACGGCCGTGTGTCCAAGCAGGGCTGTCCCAGGGCAGCCATCCTTCTCCTGTTCCCTTTGTACCAAAACACCAAACCCCACAGCGTGTCTGCAGAGCATCCTCCCCGCAAGCTGATTGTTGTTCTTACACTCTTGTGAACAAGCAGCAGAGCTGCACGTGGAGCTGAAACCTGGCACCAGTGTGATGTGACTCGTCCACCACAGTGAGCGTCCAGCACCAGGCAGCATGCTCCCCTGAGGGCTGCGCTGCCTGCAGGAAGGGAACTGCTGCACGGAGCTGGGTGTGCCTAAGAACGATGGCGTTAGTGTAAGTGCTGCTCACTTCAATTTGTTTCATCTCACACAGCTGAAAAATACTTCACAGTAATTGTTTTGCTTAGGTATTATACTAGCAATCTTAAAGATTATCCTTTTTTAAATTTATTTATTTGTTTTTACTTTTATGCCACTTTTTTGTCTTCACCACCTGTGCCTTACTGCTGAACATATTACTGTGCAGTTAAGGAATCCCTAAGTGCTAATGGCACGCCATACTCCCAGAACTCTTTACAGGCAATTCTCAAATTCTGCAGTAAAGCTGCAGATTATGAGAGCAAATGCCTACCTCCATCCACAGACTAGAAGCTTATCTAAACTGGCATCTGTTGTGTACTCTGGCAATTACAAACATACTTGAAACTAGACGTGTTTGAAATCTGAAGGAAGACTTATCTAGTAACAAAAGCGAGAAATGACAGCCCAGAGCTCATTAAAATAAAAGATTTTTAAAATAATGTACTGAAGATCTTGTGTACTAAATAACAAAGTGATTTTAAATACCTGTGTATAAAAAAAATGAACAAAATGAAGAGTAAAATCCTGTCTTCAGTGAGTTCTGTAGGAATTTCACTAGTTAGTGCAGGGGCACCTGAACTCTACCCACGCTCTCTGAGAGAGTGCTTTTTGTATTCGCTTATGTAACGTGATTCTCTGGCAAAATGTAATTAAAGAGAAATGTGTAAAGCACTTGGCATGAAGTCGTCAAAGTTTGTTAACGTACACTATTTAGAATGAAATCTAACTTAGAAGCAAATAACACTAACTCAACTTTGTGCATTTCAGTAAGAATTACTTAATGGAGAAGCATTTTTACTGTTAACAAATATGTTCTATATGATTTCATTTTTAAGATCTAAACAAATTTACAGGCTTTCTTTGAAATGTTGCAAGCTGAAGCAAACTTCACTGACTTGACTTTATCTTTGCTCTCAATTATACCAGAGTCAACAATTCTTTACTGTAACTTAATACTGAATAAGTGTTCTTGCTGACTGCTGAGATCGAGTGGGAGGAGGAGCCCGGCAACAGTAGAACTCTGTTACTCGTGCTTTTATTTACAGCAGCAGTTCATATACTTAGAGGTTTTTATTTTTAGGCAGGAGAAATATAAAATATCCGTGAGGCCAAGATTATTGTGTTTGAAGATTTTTGGTCTGAAAAGTTCTGTGATTCCTCTCACAGAGAGGGAACATCTTCGGCTTCTCAAACAATCCGCAGACTTTCTGAGGCAGATAGTTTAAGGCATGTGTTTTGGACTGCACTAACTTACAAACATGTACAATTAACATAGCTTTCTTCTTATGGCATTCAAGTTACCAGATCCGGATGATACATTAAAAAAGCATGCAGATAAGGCATCATTTGCCCAAACATGTCATCAGAAACTGCATTTCTGAAGGTATGTCTCAAGCAGAAGAATGAAAACAGATATATGATACGGTTCTGTTTCAGAGCAATCATAGTACCACTATGATGCAGACTGCCTTCACGACTTCCTAAACTCAGCACTGACAAAGGGAGACTAATCTGAATTCTCAGAAGCGTTATACTGAACTCTCAGTTTAGTACAAAAATTCTTGAAAATATATTTGGTGGAGAACTGAGCCCAAGTGACAGTATTGGGGAAAATAAGGTTTTCTTTGGCATGGGACACTGCACCGTGACAGCCTCTGTTCTTTGGAAGTGTCTCTAAAATATATCAGATTATTTCTCTCCCTTATAGTCTCCTCCTAAATAAAAATAGAATGATTCAGCTTCTTCACAATGCTCAGGAAAAAAAAGAAGTTAAAAATAAATCTCAGTTCCTTTTAGCACACAGACCACAGCTGTCTTTTTACCTTTAAGGATAAAGCACGCTGTTCCCATTGCCCTCTTCAAAGCAGTAGGGTTATCACAGGAAGGTTTTTTGCTGTTTGAGGGGCAGTTCCCAGTTAATTGGTACTTATAGCAAGGAGAACTGCAGCAGTGGTAGAGAAGCTGGGCATCTTTGCTGCTTGCAGGACTACCACAACATGTCTGACTCCATCACCAGCGAGTTGGCATATAAATGGAATGAAAAATTCACTGAAATGCTTTGATGTTGCATATGAATCTGAAAGGAGTAGGAGAGTTTGTTTTTAAAAGGAAATTAATGAAAGACGTAAAGATATGCAAAATGATGGGTGGTATAAAAGAAGATAGGGAAATTCTTGTTTTTCTCCCAAGGTAAGGAACCCAAGCATTCACAGAGGGAGGTATATTTTGCTAAAAACAAAGCAAAACACAAAAGAACCCATTCCCTGTCTGATTTCACACTGTGCTGTTGCTGCCAAACCTGCCACCTGAATGGGCACAGCCACACCAGGACCCCAAACCAGCTCTGCTTGCTGCTGCCTGACCGCAGTCACCGCAGGTCGCATCCATGAGATGTTGCTGTGCTGAAAGCTCATGACTCAAAGTGAAGGACTTTGCAGGAGTTAAAAAAAACAGTACAGAGAGGTTCGTCATCAGAAAGCCTGCTGAAATTATACCATTTTCCTTGGAGGAAGTCCTACGTACATGGAGAATTGATATCTACCAATGGCCATGGCAGAATATTTCTGAGGAAGCCCCTTGTGGTTTTTTTTTTTTCCCAATTGCAAATGTTCCTCCATCTGCCACTAAGCCAATGGTTCCTGTCTGCCCTCATTCCATGGTGTGTGGTGCTGGGGTGATCACCTTCCATTCCAGCACAAATCAAACCCATCCACTCTGCACCTGGGGCCGAACAGGTATGTGAGCCCTCATGCCAGGACCGTGGGCCCCCCAGCCAAGGGACCATGGGGCACACTGCTCACCACATCCCATCTCCCTGCCTTAGTTCAAGCTGATTTGTCTTTTCTGTTTGTTTATTTATTTATTTATTGCAATCCATTGTAAGAACAAGAAAAAAAGGAATATGATTCCTTAAACTCAAAGGATACATCCAATGGAAAAAAACAAACTCAATTCTAAAATGACTATTTCAGCGATGACTTGTAATCTGTGCAGTTTCATCTACTTGATAATACCCAGCTTAGCGTTAGATCTAAAAAAAGAATGAAATGAGAAAATCATTCCTTTGATATGCATTAAATTATTCAGTTAGTAAATCAGTGAATCTTATTCTGAGTGTTATTAGCTATTAGCGTGTTACACTTCTTGATGTTGTTTATGAAGAATGCATATGAAAATGAGGAAAAGACTTCCCTTTTGAAGTTGTTGCCACTTGAATTGTTGACATTTCTCTTAATTGGTGGCTGTCCTCTTGAATGCAATATTCTGCTGTCTGTTTTTGTGAGATTCCTAATTTTTAATTTCTCCTCTCATTGAGTAGACTTTTCTTTTTTTCTTTTTGAACAAGTAACTATCAAAATTATTAGCCTTTTTCAAGGTAACTATGTTCTCCTAAGATATTTATTATGAGTGTTTTCCCCACTCAGTATACTTAGGCTTTTTTCATTAGAATTCCAAGGTCACCTCCGGGCCGGTCGAACCACACCTGGTACCACTGCAGGCAGCAGGAACCTTGCTGTAGATTTCAGGAACAAAATGAGCCCCTAGGAATTAAAAAAGAGCTTGGCCTTCAGTTTGTATTAGAAATATGCCTATTATCTAGGAAAACCTGCAAACATTTCTTCAGGCTCCAGAGTAGGGTTGAGGGGGGAGTGAAAGTTGGGGAAGGATACCAAAGTACATCCATCAGAACAAGGACACTGCCTTCAAAGGACCTGTTGATTTCAGCCATAGAGCCAGCAAGCCTCCGTTACACTGCTGGATCTCCAGCACTGGGGATGTGTACCTCTCTTTTATTTAAAATCAGTACAGGTTAGATAAAATTGAATCCATTCAAAATAACAGTCCTTCTGCATAAGAAGTTATTTTTCACTGCAGAATTAAGAAAGTTCAATATGAATATATTTTGTTTTAGAAATGATTGACCATCTTGCACTTGCAACTAAAGAGCACAGCAAATAATAAAGCTCTCTGGCATGTTATATGTTGATGCAGTGATCTAATCCCACTCTGTTCCTGTTTGGCTTCTATAAACCTTCTTGCCCCTTTCCTTGCTCTTGTCTTTAACCTCAAAATCTGCCTTGCATGTTGCCAGCTGTTCTCTTCCTGCTGAAATGCAATCTCATTTTGGCATGCTAGACTCTCTCCTGCCTAGTTGCTCTTTCAAAACAGACTGAACATCATCACCCTTTTGCTTCCTCTGCCTCCCTGCCTCCTCCTGGTCTCTCTCCGTGCTTCCTTGACCCTTCATCTTTAAGAAGTAAATTCACCCGCCATTCCCAGACAGACTTCTCTTCCACTCCAACTAAAACTTCAACTCACATCCAGGCATACCTTCTTGCTACTCTCTTCAACCTTCTTTTGGTTTGTGCTCCCCTGTCACCTGAACAAATTCCAGTTCTTTGCTTTTCCAGCAAGACCAGCCTCCTTCAGCTCCCTCTTTCCCTGATAGCTGCTGACGCTACCTCCAGCCTGAGAGCTCACATCAGCCATGAAGCTGCCTCCTGACCTTCTTTAAACACATCAGCATCACTTTTCAGATTGAAAATCAATACAGAAATAGGAAAAAACAAGGGGAAAAAAAAACAACCAACCAATTAAAAATAAATAAATAAATAAAAAGCAAGATGATCCAGTGTGGGTGGTTATATACAGCTGACCCCAAACCATTACAGAGTCGTATCTTACAGGGAAGCTTCACTTTGGAGAAGAGCAATGTTTGTAGCGAATTATTGTATTTTGTACAATGCTATTGAGATAGCTATTAAAAGTTATACGTTGTAGTCTAAAATACTGCAGTGCGGCTCACAGAAGAGCCAGCACGGACTGTGAAGTGGCCTTACATGGTGATCTATTTCTGCCAGAATATAATATAAGCTATTTCAAGAACCCATTTACAAGTAAGCTGCCTGGGTAGAACCCTGCCTCACTGAAATCAATAGGAGTTTTGCCAGTGACATCAGTGGAATGAGGTTTTCCTCTCATTTTTAGCTTGTGCAAAATTAAATATTGGGTCAGGAAAACTGTTAGTTCTATTGCATGCAAGTGCCAGTGATTTCAAATACAGCATTTGCTTAGGAGGATTACTAAATGGAATTTAGTGATTTGTTAATGGAAGTTATTTTGTTAATTCATCCAGATTTCCTCTTTGGTTGAAGTGCTTCAGCATACCTCTGCTGCACCAGTAAGAGCTGTGTGCTCCAACTGCTGGCCTTCAGCTGGGAGAGCGCCGTGCTTCCCTTTCCAACGGAAAAGCAACAAAAGTGGCCATTAATTGTACAAATTCATAGCTTAGGAGGTTTGCAAGCATCTAAGTGCTGCATGTGCTATGATAATTTATCTTTGAACTTGTTGGTAACAATGCATAATTAACAAGTAAGCTTGTAGGAACATGCAATTTCTGTGTATTTACATGGTATGTGCCAGGCATTGTGGTGTAATTACAGAGTCTATACCTGCTCTGTAGAACGAGGTGCATGGTGTACAGTGTGCTCTATTTTATATTATTTCTCACAGCCACCCAGTGAAGCAGAGCACAGCATAGCAGGGTTTAACGACACGCTTTGCTCCAGCGGAGGCAATCCCTGAGGACGGAGCTACACAGACCTGCACCCTGCACTGGCATTTTGGCATCACCGTGTGTCCTGCTCGCTTGGGTGGCAGTGCACATGGAGCTCAAGTTACTTATGCTTTGGATTGCTGCCCTTTCAGTGATATAAATGGAGTTCACTATGCAGTTGGGCAATTTTTTCCTCTCACATATAATATGATGCATCTGAATAATAATTACAGGTAAAAGAATGCATGAAAAGAAACTATTTTCTATGAAGATTTTTAAAAACACATGCCAGCATGTGACAACTTCTTTGCCCTAAAATTCATTAGGATCAGATTACCAAATGTGAAGTTGCATAATGTAGGCACCAGGGGGGAAAAAACAACAGCTAGTGGTGAAAAGTGCAAAGAAATCTGATGCAACTCCAAGCTAGTCGTCTTTTACTTGATTCAGCATAAACTGCATGTAAAAATAACTCAAAATACTGTAGTTGAGATTCACTTTTGGCAAGAAAAGGAATACTGTGCTTGTCAAAGTGACACAAGAATTTCTTTGCCCAGTTTCTAAAACGGTGTCATCAGAACACAGACATGAAGTATTACGAATTCTGAGCAGAAAATACAGACTGGTGGGCAGTAGACACAACACTACTCTGGGTGTAGAACTGACTTGATAGAAACGCTGATGTACCTGTTGATGCTTATGAAATAAAATTCAACTTCAGCATACAGGGAAGCAACCTAAGAGTGGCCTAGTCTCCTCTGTGTGGAAGAAAAAGCTTCTTCCTGCAGCTGACCGAATGGTCCAGAGTAAATGAATCCCAAGTCACTTATCAGCACCAAGAATTAACATTTCAGTCCATCTTAGAAGATATAGCTCAGGAACATTGATAAGGTGCACTAAGTCCTTTCTATACTGATGAATTTGAAGATAATTTCAGAAGAAGCTGATTTGGAAGGAAAACATAATCTCCTTTTGGAAAATTTGTATCTGGAAAAAATGTTAATTGCTTTATGGCTTGCATTCCTCAGTGACTCTATACAGATTTTTTTTTAATAATTATTTTTCAAGATTTTCATGAAGTGCACCTTTTGCAAAGGACCTGGGAAGAGATGCCCACACACGTCCTGGGCACAAACGCAGACACCATCAAGATTTCACGACTTGTTAATTTTCACTTCTATGAAAAATCATGAAGTGCCTGGGTGACAGTTGCAGCAACTGTTTACATTATCTAAAATACCAGCAGAGTGTTTTTGCTGCATACCAACAAGAGCCGAGGTCCATATTCTACAAACGTTTTCAAAGGAAATATTTGAGGCAAGCTGCCAGCCTTGGGTTTGAAATTCTCACTGTGGTTAATGGTGGCATGCAGGGCTGGGGTTGACTTTTACCTACTTTTCAATATTGCATATGCATTCCAGTACTTTCTTTGTAAGAGGACACATGGTAAATACTCAAATCCCTCCAAACAGTGAATTCTTTTAAACTTTTATCTGAAAAGATGCTATTTTTCAAGCTGAGAAGGGCAGTTTCCTCCATCTGTTCAGTGGCAGATAATTTCAAAATGAAGACTTTCCACTGGCTTCAGTAGGGTCTGGATCAGACACCTTTGCCAGTGCTTTGATAGAATTATTTCTCATAAAGATGCAACAACAACCAGAAGAATCCTCTAATTATTTCTGGAGAATTAATAAATAATTTTTCAGTGGTGAAATGTTGCATACTTTCAGTCATTATTTGGAGCCCAACCACTCTATGTGCCATTGAAGGTCTTGTCTTGCATAGACAATTTGTGAGACACATTGGAATGGTGCCTTTCAAGAGCTCTGGCTAGGAGCAGCTCCCCGTTGTGAAGTGTGCAAATGATGTTCTCTTCAGGGCTAGAAAAGCTATCTGCTAGCTGATGTGAAAATTACGGATGCTGATAAACTGTGAGCCTCTCAGTGAACATGTCTGCCTAAGACTGAAATGATTTTCTGTAATTTCTGCTTTCTGTGCAAGTTTTCTAGGGAGGGGCTTCAAAAGTGAGAATTTTCCCAAGGAGAATACTCAGTGAAAACCTGGCTCTTTGATGTGGCCATGGAGCTGAGGAGTGGATACCATGAGATGCAAGTTCACGGAGGGTGAGCAGAATTAGGACAGATGTTTGAACACTCCTCAGCAAATCACTCACACATGATTTATGGAGGGAATTACTTGCAGAATGATTACAGCACATGTTTTCCAAAAACATAAATTCAGGAAAATCAATCTGCTAACAGACAAATAATGAACAGAGGAAGAGGAAAATATTCTCAAACAAATCTGAAACTGGAAATTATTCACTCAGCTCAGTTTACAGTGACCAATTTTTATGGTAGTAGAAGCTTGTGGAGTAGGAGGTAACTGTAAGAAGAATGATTGATTCAGTGTCTTATATTGCAATTCTGGAAGGGGTTCAACATCTAATTTAAAAGCCATTTTCTTGCTCTTACTCAGTAAAGAAATCAAAATGATAGTCAATGACTGTGAGTTTTGGGCAGATAGCATCTATTTTGTGTCCCTGAAGTCCTGTGGTCACCGACACAAGCTGGTTCATAACAAAGAGCAGTTACTTATTAAGAAAGGCTTCTCTTGCCCGAAAATAAACCTGCCCGAGGAAGGATATTGCTGTCATAACCCTCTTTGCATCTTCCCATTAGAGGGGAAAATATTTGCCCTTCCAGAAAAGACTCAAAATTGGTTATGAACTTGGTGCTTTCCTTCAGCCTGCGAGTTGGGGAGACCTGAGTAAACTGCATCTTCTCCAGCCCATCTTCGTTCCCTCACAGTAATTAAGAGAGCAGTCATTTACTTCCCCCTAGGAAGAAGACAAAGCACACTTTGGGCATCCCTCTCCCAAGGCCTAGCCACACACCTGGCAAAAGTACTTCCTGCTCCAGACAGAGGTGGCTCTGAGCGTCCTGCTTATGCCAGTGGCACGGTGGGTGTGCAGCCAACAGCAGATCTCCTTAACTCCTTACGCTTTCTTCCTGATTCCATATTTAATTTCTAATTCCCGAGCAAGCAATGCTGCCTTTCACAGGGATAGCAGATAGGAAGGAGTCCGCTTCAGCCCTACAGCTCAATACCGCTAAATACGTCAGCTTCAACAATTTATCTCTGCAAGAGCTTTAACTCTGACAACAATCTGAATGCAGTCAGATCTCAGCCAGCCTCTGTAGAACGCTTGACCCAGGTCAAAACTTACCACTAATCTTTGCCTTTATCCTGCCCAGAATCCCCCAGACCAGATGCATTTGGGAAGCTGGGCTAGAGAGGGTAAGAAAGATATTCTGCTGCTGCAGCCCCCCAATCCTGCTAGCTTTTTTGGCTATTGTTTAATTTGTTACACATGATTAACTTCTCTGTGTTTCTGCCTGGCAGAATCCGTGACTAAAAATATCCTGTGAGTATACGGTGCGTGCTGCAACACTGGCAGAAAGTAAATAAGACCATAGTCCTCATAATCACTGTTTTTGCTAAGAACTGCTGCTCCCAGCAGACTGGCTATTTTAGGCTGTAAATGGAAAGCTGAAAATGAGATTTTCTTTCCCTGCCAGTTCTTCTCCTGGGAATTCTACTGCTTTCTGGTCTGCACCTACTCTGGGTGTTGATGGCAGCACGCTGCTAACACTAGTCTCACAGGGGATGGATCTCTGGAGCTGGTTCTGAGGTATACCAGTGAACATAGGAAATAATTTCCACTAGTATCATCATATCATTTGGATGAAGCATTTGATCAAAAGTGGATGGGGATAGTTTGATTTACTTCATGAGTCAGGTGGCAGTTCACTCAGATTCAGCTTTGCAAAGTCAGACAGTTATTCTTTAGCTCTCTGCACTTCCTGTTCTAATACTGGTAAATGTATTTACCTCTCTCTTAATTTTGCAGACCACCTTTTAATCTCTTATTTGATGATCTAAACACAAACACTCTTGATTTGTAGTCCCATTGATACCAGTGATGCCTGGCCTTGTCTCCATGATATAGCACCTAGATCACACATATCATATAGATCTAATGAAAGATCTTTGCACGGTGTGCAAATCTGAGAAGCGCTAATTATCATTCTTAGACTTCATGCATTATGCATTTTCTGCTGGAAAAAGCTTTGCATTTTTAGGAATTCAAAATATTAGGCTTTGCTACAGCAACATGCAAATCTAAGAACTTGAGAACAAATCATAATCTTAAGCATTAGCTGTACCTTTCTGATGGCTCAAACATTGTTTAGAAGGATTTTCTAGGAAGGATTTTCCAGGAAACATCCTAGCTATTTCATGGCATGGACACTGCTGTTGTATCAGGTCTGTATATCCCCATCTACGGAATACCACTCAAGAGCATCCTTTGAGTTGCTGAGTAGCTGCTGATTTCTTTTAATCACTTGTAGTACTACTGTGAAGTGGTCTGTGTATATAAAAAAAATTAACTTTTAACTTCAGAAAAACATCAGTCAAATTATTTTCTGCACTGAGGGAGAAGGAATGGGTTTTTCTGGGAGCAAACCTATGGAATGAAGAGTACCTCAGTCAGCAAGGGTCATCCCTGGCACGAAGTGGATGAAGGAATTTTAGATGACATGAGAAAAACAAAAACAAAAACAAAAACAAAAAAAAAAAACACAACAGGAAACAGAAGGTTTTAAAGGATAAATAGAAAAAACGCTTTTCATTGTGCCAAGACATCACATGTAATGATCAGACATCACTAATTGTTGTCATAATTATGATCTGTTCTCATGCTATTCCCTTTTGCTTTGTCATTTACAACGATCATGTGCTTATCTTCGAGCAGTCTGATACTGTTCACTGCTTGGTTGGTTAGTCCTTAAAAGTATTATTAACTTTTCAGAACATTTGGAAGGTTGGAAAACTATTATCCAAGGAAATTTTTGGAGCACATCACAAATGGCAAGTGACTGAACAACTCACTCTTGATTTACTGTATTTGAAAAGGCCCTGTCCCTCTGCATTTCCTTACACAACACAAGCTGCAGCTGCCTCTTCTAATGCTGCTGCTTCTCTACTTTTTGTGGCAGGCTCTTTTACCCTTAAACAACTGGTTCAGGCATTGCCTTCACCCTCATCCTTTTCTAGTCCTTTTTCTGAAACAGTGCAACACCTACCTCCTGCTGCTGCCCACCTTCTTGCCCTATTGTCAGTTTCCTCCTCTAGAAGGAGGGTCTTAGTTACAGTCATGTCACTTGTTCTTCCTTTTGTGCAGCACCTGACATAGGAGAGGACACCACCTTTTTGTTCCCAGGGATGCTCGAGGCAGCTTCCACCTTCCAGGTCCTTGCCTTCCATGCTGCAGACTTACCTCTTTGCCTTCCTCCATTGCAGCCTCAGTCGGAGGAAAGAAAAGTGGGGAACAACGTCCCTGTTGTTGTCAGTTCTGTCAGTTGCTATTGAAGTAGAGACTGTAGAATAGAGAGTCGCAAAAGAAAACAGGAAATAGTTCATTTGCTGGGAAACAAACAAAAAAAGGATACCAAATGTTTGTTCTTACCTTTCAAAATTATAACAGAAAAAGGACCGAATTGGAGACAAGCAGCTCAATCAGAATCTACCAAAGGAATGAGGAGTGTCATTTTCATAGAAATATCAAACATCAAAGAACTTTTCTGGTGTTAAAATGTAAACAACAGGTTGAGGCTTTGGAAAATCAAGCAGTGAAACTGTTACAGTCAATATGGTAGGAATAAAATAATATAATATTTCATAAAGGGATTTCCAAGAGAGGTGGAAGTGTGCAGTTTGTTACAAATCCACAGGATGCAGTTGCCTTTCAGTTTACTGTTTTCTCAGCCAATATAAAAGGTCTCTCAAACAGAAAGATTTAGTTTTTTTTTTTTCCCAAGCTAGGAGACACCAATTTGCAACATGAAGATGTAACTAAATAGCTTGACATATTGCTTTAGATTCGTTCGGTTCTTTCAAAGATTTCATATCACTCATCTTCTGCCTGGACTGTAAACTGTAATTTTACTAACATTATATGAGTAATGAATTCATGTCCATGAAATAGGAGATACTCAGCTGAGTACACCTTGAAGGTACATCTTAAACTGATCTTCAGATTGAACACCCAAAAACTGTGTCAGCCAGAACCCATACCCACACAAGCTTTCCGTCCCACACAAATATTAACCAGCAGCATTCTGACATTCAATAGTCTGCAATTCTAATAATTACTGAAACTTTTCAAAGTTGTGCCTAAATAGAGGCAATTATATATCCATATCTGTATTTGCAGTGTTCTTATGGTGTCTTATTTCTTTCAAGATCCTAATGACTTTTCAGTTCATGTGGTATGATATAGCAAGAGATCATTGAGCGCAGGGCTGGCCCACCAGCAGGCATTCTGCTCTGCCTGCTGCACTTACGTGGCATGAGGTCCCAGGGAAAGGAGGCTGTGGTCACAGTGAGGCTCCTGCAACCACCTTCCGCCAGGTGAGGGATCATAGGATGGCTTGTGTTGGAAGGGTGCCTTTAATGTTCATTCATTTCCAACCCCTCTGCTGTGGGCTGGGACATCTCCCACTAGATCAGATTTCCTACTGATCCATCCAGCCTGGTCTTGAATGCCTGCAGCGATGGGGCATCCACAGCTTCTCTGGGCAACCTGTGCCAGTGCCTCACCATCTGAGGAAAGAATTTCTTCCTAACGTCTAACCCAAATCTCCTGTCATTTAGTTTAAAACCATTCCCCTTTGCTATACCACTATCTGCTTTGGTAAAAAGTTGGTCTCCATCTAGTTAATAGCTCTCTTTAAGTACTGGAAGGCCACAACAAGGCCTCCCCAGAGCCTCCTCCAAGCAAAACAAGCTCAACTCCCTCAACTTTTCTTCGTAGTATAAGTGCTCCAGTTCTGTGAGCTTCTTAGCGGCACTCCTCTGGACTTGCCTACCACATCTTTCTTGTGCTGGGTGCCCCAGACCTGGGCACAGCCAGATGGGGAAGCAGTAGTCAGCACTACAAATTCCCAAGGATGCCCAAAGTATTAGTGATTTTCTGCCTTCAGGGATATCTATCTATTACTCAGGTCTTCCCCAACTGCAGACTTTTGCTCCTCGTGTTACTGTGAACAGTCCCCTCATCTTCAGTCTGCATTTATTCATGACTAATTTATACCCACATGATCCCAGGCTAACATTAACCTTTAACTCCTGCAGTTCTTCCTGCTTGATATTCACCCCTTAGGGTATTTATAAATAGTTACAGTCTCATGCTTAATTTGCCGTGCTAAAAAAGATGTACTGATGTTTATCTGCAACGGAATCGTTCCTGCAGAATCATAAGTGTGTTCCTTCATCTTGAAGATTAGCTCCAAACAGGCCCCTGCTTTGCAAAAACACAGTGTTTCCAGTCACATGCAGAAATGGATCCCATTTTGCTGGCAGTGAGATCTCCTCAGTGTCCCCATCACTCCATGAATCAACATGGCGCCCGGCCCCTCACACCTGGGTGAGGCCTGGTGGCACCACGCTGTTCCTGCCAAGCATTCCACTTCCACTGAGGAGATGAGGTGGCAGCCTCCGAAAAACATAGAACTGGTCGCAAATGATCCCGAAGTGTGGCTGAGAGCAGCCCCGAGGCATGGTGCATGCCTGCTGATAGCACCGGGCTGCTGAGGTTGGCCCAGCCTCAGCTGAGAGTCAGATGCATGCTGTGTGAACAGCCCCTTGGCAGAAGAGAATTATTATCTTCCCCAATTGGCAGCTCCTTCTTTGTTAACAAATACTTGGAGGGTGAAAAAAAAAAAAGAAAAAAAAAAAGTGTTATTCTGAAGGTGTCTATCAAAGAACTGAACCTTTGGGAGAACTTCCTTTGGTGTAGACTACACTGTGTCATCAAGTGCATTTTCCCCACAGGCCACACGCTCCTTGTCACCTTTTCCTTCCCTTCCCTCAGTTCCCTCTCTCCCAGCACCCACCCTTCACTGACACGTGGCATTGCTGCCATGAGGAGAGGCTCCCTCACAGAGCACAGGGTGCTCCACAAGGCAGCGTGGTACTGTCCTTCCCCATCCACACCACCTTGGTGGGCACTTTTCCCAGGCAAAACCTTCCCTTGTGCTGAACTGCACCATCTGGAGGAAACATTTCTACGAAATACCTACCAGTTCATTACAGAGTGATGCTCTTCTTCCATTTTTGCTGCTTTTGTGTACTGCAATACAATCCCATGGGTTGGACTCAGAAGTGTCTGGATGTGGTGCTTCACATGGGTAGCAAACGGCAAAGTGAAGATGTTCCTGAAAAACGAACAACCTCATTTTTATAGTTAAAGCCTATAGTGTTACTGGTCTTGCAAGCATGCAGAATGGCAAACATCAGTGCAAACAGGCTCCTCCAAAAGAAACAAGCACTCTGACTTAGGAAAACCAAATATTGAGCTCCGTGAAGGGGCAGCAAAAAATTCTTCAGAAACTCTTGACATCTCTTCGAGGTAAGCTCCCTGCAACAGAGCTGCTTTTTAGATCACCATGCTGAAAATAGTAGTGACAAGAGTGTTTCTAGCCATCATTCACAGAAAGGAAAAAGAATCTTCACTCTGAGGTATTTATAGCAGCACATTTGAATACAGGAGATTTCGTAAATTCAGAATTCTCAGTGCTGAACTTTACTGAGAAACTGACTTTGCAGAGATGAAGTTACACCTCATCAGGCTGCCTTGCTTTGATAATTAACTTACATAAAGTGCAGCACTGAAAAAATTCTCTGCTTTAAGATGAAATATTTCACGTTGTAATTGCTCTCAGCACACAGACATCAGGCAGGAGCTCAGATGTTACAGACTGACTGCATCTGTGGGGCATCGCCCATCAGACAGCACCTCAGTGTGTGAGGCGGCCGTTGTCATTGCTTAGCTGCTGGCCTATAGGAAAAGGAGAAGCAGGCATTGCAGGATGAGGCTGCACATTTGGACACAAGCTGCAGCAACAAGGCGCTGCAACACCACTTTACTCAATTAAAAAAATAAGCACCTAAAGAAGCGGACAATAATACAACTGTGCCAGTGATGCAGACTCCCAGTTGGTCCAGGTGAACCTGCATTCCCAGCTGTAGTGGTGCTGCTGTCGCTATGGCTCCCAGTGCTCCATGCCCAGGGCAGGGATGGCATTCACTGGAATGCTCCCATATTTCCCATTGTGGAAATCTCATTTAAGGTCTGGCCTCGTCCAGAGGCAGCGAAAGGCAAAGAAATGGGTTTTATTTATTCATGGTTTTGCCTTGAATTCAAGCAGCCAGCCTCAGCAGCACCCACCTAGGGGCTGGGGTACAGAGGGACAGATTTTAGTGCAGCCCATCAGCACTGCAGGTCCAGATGGCACATGCTGCTATAGTCCTGGTCCCCATGGTTCCCCGGCACCTGCCCAGGGCAGCAGAGCCCCAGCACCCATTAGCCCCAGTCCCATGCTCCCCTGTGCACTGGGATGAGCTGCTCAGCACAGTTTCCCCAGCACAGTGTAACTGCAGGACAGGCAACAATTCCCACTGTGTGCTGAGAAGGAGGAGGGCTGGGGAAAGAAGGGTGACCCTGCAACAGCACTGTTCTCCAGGGATGAGATGCCAGAGCAAGTGCATCATCGTGGAGAGATACCCAGCGAACGCAGAAACAGCTAATTTTAGCAGGAAATAGGTTTCTGTTCTGTTTCAATTTATCCTTAAATTCCCCCTTGCCCATAGCACACAAGGATGGCTGCCAAGGGCAGAGCAGCAGCTGATCAGCAAACAGGGCACCAATCCGGGACACTAAATCTTCCAACTCATTCCCTGACAAAGACAAATGCCAAGGCAACTGTTCCCATCTCACGCAGAAACCACTGGGTTCCCCTCATTGTTCTCAGGGACTGCGAACACACTCTGTGCTTACACCCAGTTTTTAACAAAAATGCGATTGCAGGAGACCCTTTTTGCAGCCATGGAGGGTGTTTTGCTCCCAGCTGCCCCCACCACCCCTCGGTGCATGTGGGCAGAGTTCCCCCAAATCGTCCTGCCAGCAGTTGTACGCAGCAAAGCATGAACTCAGAAACCAAACATTTTGATTGGGTTTCTGCCACGAGCAGAGCAGCGATAAGGAATGCGACTGGGTTGAAACACGCTGGCTCCCAGCTCCGGCCTCGCTGCTCAAAAGAGGTTTTCAGAGACCCTCGCGGCTTTGAGAGAACGCTTCTGGGTGATTAAATGATCAGTGAACTCTGCCCACTTTCAGACGCTAAATTCATCCAAGAAGATGAAGCATAAGTCAGGTTTTTGATATTTGGAAGGACTGCAAAAATAGAGCCCATCTGATGCTGGGTATTACAAAAACAAGGCTCGGGGAAGAGGCTGTTGCTTTCAGTTTACTTAATTAGTTTATACACTGAAACTATGAATAAAAGGGCTGTGCAATTGCTTTGGCTTCAGTAGTAGCCCCGCAACCATGACAACGGTGAAGCATTACTGAATCACCATGACAAAGAGCTGAGACGAGGCTGCTGCTGCAGGAAGGGAACTCGGGCCAGTCAGAAGTGGTGCACGCGTGGAAAGCACGGCCTGCACGAATTGTACTTCAACGCCTGCTTCTTAGCGCTGGATGAAGATAAAGATCTGGGAATGGGTCTCGGGCCCCTCGAAGCATCCACGGCGGTTCATTTGGATCGTCACCTTCACTGCTGGGTGACGTTCTGCAGCTGCTGCTACCTCCTTAAAAGAAAAACGGAACTGAAAACGCACGGAGCAGAGCTCTGCTCCTGCCAATAGCAGGGAAATGCAGCCACAGGGCCAGCAGGGCCAGCCGATGGGTGTGCCAGGCCTGGGGTGTGCACCAGTCCTGCTCCAGGGACCTCAGAGCAGCACCCACTCGGCACTAGCAGGCCAGGTGCTGCTGTTGCTGCTCCAGAGGTTCACTCACAGTGCGCTGCTCAGTGGGCTGCTGCACTTCAACCCATGGCTGGTGGCTGGTAGCACTTTGCCCCATCCCATGCCCTATGGGACACTGCTCTCAGAGCGCCCGGTGCTCCAGCACGCACACTGCACACCTTTTATAAAGAAAATAAAAAAAGAAAAAAATATATGCTGTTTATATATAATATAAACATAATATAATATATATAAAATATAATATGCTGAAAAATGAAAAGAAAAAAATCACACGCTCATTGCCCTCCCCTCCCTTTTCCATCAGTCTACACTCTCATGAGAAATAGGAAATAAGTTTGAAACCAGAGGAAGGGATGAAACATTTGCATGGTACATGTTTCCACCACCACACCGTGCCTTGCCGCTTTCTCCTCTTGTGGCTCCACCAAGCAGCCCCATGCTGGTACCAGAGCCCACTCCTTGGGCAGCAGGCACAGCTCCTGCATGGCCCCAGCAGTGCATGTGCTCTGGGAGAGGATGGAAGAGAGAGGAAGGAGAGTAGCATTCAAAGAGCATCTGCCCAGCACCAGGGCAGGGCAGCAGGGTGCAAGGCAATGGCAGAGGCTTGGGGTGCTGCTCACAGATCGGCTCAAGGAAGGGGTCAGAGGGGCTTTTAAAACTCCATGTCCTTGGGATCACTGGGCACAGTGTTATTATGCTCTTTCACAGAGTCTCCATCACTCCTGCTGATGGTCCACTTACTTTAGGGGACTCATCCAGTCCTTACACAGCAAACTTGGAAACAGGTGATGATGCCTCTGCACCAGCATAGCAGCAGTCAAACCAAATCGGCTTTCACAGCCTGCACGGCCATCCCAGACCACAGAGGGCAGGCAGAGCTGTGCTGTGGCTGCTGCCCCTGCAGCAAATGGTGTCAGCATTACAGCCAGGTGTGCTGAGCTTTATTTGGAGGGCTGAAACAGTAGGAGGCATCACCCAAAAACAGCTGAAGGAGGTCAGGAGCTGAGCTCAGTGGCAGGAAGGCTTTCCTGTCTGCAAGCATGGAGCTGGGGTGTGGGTGCTGGCTGCTTGGGGGGGGGCCTCAGCCTCGTGGGGCAGCTGAGGGCTAAGTGCTCAGAGGAGCATCCAGGCAAGAGAGAGCTGCTGCCTGCTCTGTGCGTGCTCAGGGAAGCTGAGCTCTGCACAGCCTCTGGAAATAAACAGCACTGCTGGCGAGACGTGCAGTCGATCCATCTTCCCTGCAGAAAGAGCTCTACGAGCCTGCAAATGTGGGTGAGGTGGTTGGGTCAGGGGAGGTAACTGCGCAGTCCTGCAGCTTGTTGAGCAGCTATGGAGCACTGCTTCATGGAAGGCCTGTTCCTGCTCTGTGTTGTAACACACTGTGGGACTGCAGGGATGCGGCTGCAGCAGCACCAAGGTGACGCTTGGCCTGCTCAGGGGAACCTGTGGTATCCCCACACAGCACCCATGGCTTCTGAGTGCTCCGA
>JAOWBP010004220.1:5623520-5706362 GCA_028571105.1 Tragopan temminckii
GCAGGTGATGGAGCTCCTCTTGCACTTGTACCTCTCTCACCTTCCTTGGACTGCCAGCACGCTCGCAGCATTATTAACTCTGGGCTGGAGATGGGACTTCTGTAAACAGCCCCAACTCAAACTGAAAGAGAGTATCCAGTTTTGATTTTCTAGCAACCACATTTTCCACTGAAGGACCATCCAGAGAGACAATCTTCAAACAATTCTACTTGCCTAGTTTTATAATAATTGACGTTAGAAAACAGTGAAGAATAATGGCAGGCAGAAGCAGAAAGAAAGCAGAAAGAGCAGTTGGCTCTACCAGACTTGTGTCCCTTGCAAACACTGGTGAGCAAACAGAAACATTTTTCACATCACAGTGCTATTTGCCATCTTCCTTTCATTACTCAGTGATGAATGTTCATCAGCAAAAATACCTGGAAATACATGCCCAGATTCCTATTGCAATGCAATCATCGACTAACCTTGCACCAGCATCAGCAGAGCCACAGATCTGTCCTGCCGACAGCGTGGGTGCATCAGAAGAAGGATGGCCTCCTCCTGCTGCCTCCCTCCTCCCCTCCCCACTCCCTCAGTACAAGACAGCACCGCCAGGTACAGGAAAACAAAGATTCACTCTGCCACCAATTGGTGGGTGCAGCACTGCTGAGCTTTCACCACTCTTACTTACAGGGTTTTTTTTTAAACTAGCACAGACCTCTGATTAAAAAGGACAACAAAGCCAGGTTAAGCTGGACAATAACTCCTCCAGGTGTCACATTTAAGTCTGTGAAGTCTCCTCGTACACCTACACCCCAAGCACTCCCCACATCAGCTGCTGCCAAAAGCTGCACCCGCAGCCAATAGCCCCGGCAGCCCAAGCTCTCACATGCAACAGCAAATATTTGAGAATTATTTTGCTATGTTTGATGTTTTTAGCTGACTCCCAATTTCCGTGACTATGCTAACAGCCCTTGGAATCCTCGTTAAACATCTCACAGCCACAAATATCTCCATGTGTCCCCAGCATCAAATCAGCATCTCGCCAAATTTATTCCTCCCTTTCTTTCCAGAGATTCTCCTGCTCCAAGTGCTGAAGTGCCAAGAAACTGAGGACAGAAAATAAACCATTTACACATGCTCTCAAATCTCACTGAAACTGTTTAATTCCAGAGAGGATTTGAGAACTGTTCAACATTTTTTCCCTAAGACAGTAGCAGTTAAAATACTTTTCTGCTTCAAAAAATCACTGTTGCAGGAACTTAAGCTGCATTTTTAACATTTGCAATTACTTCCCTCTATTGCCACAACATATATATATATATTGTTCAAATTAAACTGTGTTTTCTAGGTGCACAGTCATGCTGACACACTGTTTGCACTCCCTGCTCTGACAGCAGCAAGGGTGTCAGGGAAAAATGCAGCAGCATCTTCCACAGCTCCTGTTGCTAAGCACCCTTGCCTACCAGCACTGCATGTTTCTCTGGGCTCTCCTGCCTTGGGGCACTGCCCAAGCTCTGGCAACACCACTGCCCCATGGGTCACACTGGCCTTTGAGGGGAGGGGGGGGGTGTACAAGCCCCGTCAGCTGCACGTGGGATCCCTAGGGCCACACAGGCCCTGACCATTCCCTGCTCTGGGCCAGGCAAGGCAGCAACAGGAGGCCCAGGCCCACAGCTGCCAGTCTTCAGAGGCCTCGCACCAACCTACACCCTGCCATGCTTTACCCAGGGTGCCCAAGAGAAGATGAGCTGCTGCCAGTGCAGCTCTATCCAATGAACCGCAGCCAAACAACACTTTGGTACTTACTCTGTACCTTATGAGAGGATCTCAGGGGAATTTGACATAAATCCTATTGTTCTTCTGCATACCTTAGCTAGGGTACAGAAGTGTGATTCTCCTTCATACCTGCTCCATTAGGTTTTGGGAAGCCTCGGCTCGTCAGTCAATCAACCCCAAAGCCAGGCTACTTCGGCTTGCAACCATCATTTCACCTCAGCTCAGCAGTCACCATGCTACCTGTGTTTATGAGGAAGCTGTGCAGCAGCCCAGCTGCCATTTCTGCTCGTCTTCACTGAGAGAGCCTTCCCAAAGCCTGAACAACTGACATCACCAGCCACCTCTTCTGGTGGTGATTAACCTCATATTGATTAACGTCTCTGAGGATGTTCCCGGGGACAGACTGAGCATATCCAGATGCCCATACAATAACCCAGAAATTCTTCACTGCAAATTATTACAAGACTTCAGCAGGTCAAGGGAACAGAAGCAGGAGGAAAAACAACCTCTGGGAGTTTGCCTACAACTTAGCTAACCAGAAGGTGGTTTTTGCCTTAACTCTTGTACAACCCAAACCTCACAGCTACACTATTAATAGTGAGATCGCAAGAAGTTGTTTACATATTCTTAAACCCTTGTTTTACACTCAAAGGAATTTCAGGATAACTGGCAAACACCAAGGAGTCCCATTATACTGGGCATGACTACGCCTACAGCAGATGTGCTGGATTGCTTTCATAGCACCCAGTGCCAAATGGAAGGATTTGTTTCTCTGTTCTTAGAGTTGTTTTCCCAGGAGGCAGCACAGGCCTGTTTGAGCTGGAGGGACTGGCAGGTGGCATGGAAGAACACTTCCCAAGGGTCAGCATTTGGCAGCGGCTTGCTGGCATGTGACAATGCCAGCATGGAGCCCTGGAGCTGCCCACAAAGTTGGGCCTACCCCATATGAAGCACCAGGAGCTCTGCAAGCTCCAAAGTAACGTTGTAGGTACACAGGACGCATGGCAGTGACCAAGCCTAAGGGCTCCACTGCAGCGAAGGCACAGCCTCCTGCTCACACCACATGTGGGGCTGCCCATATGGGGGTCCCAGCCCTGCTAGGAGTGAGCTGTGCTGTCTCAGTCCTTGCTCACATGTCATGGAGCTGCTGGTGCTGGCTCTGAGGCCACCTTCTTCCGAGTTCCACTGCTAACACACAGTGCTGCAGTGGTCCCTTCCATTGCAAGCTCAAAGCCACCAGCTGAAGCTTAACGCTTCAGCACAGTCAGCACAATGTAATTCAGATTTAACTCTAAATTTTAACACTAGCTTTGCACTGAGCTGATAGGGACACACTTGTTACTGCTCTGTGAGGAACAGGGGCCGGAGGCAGTAGGAATGGAGCAGAACCTGAGCCCACCCTGAGCAGTGCAAGCACTTTGGGCTGAGTTCAGACCTCAGCATGAGCAGTAAGTACACGGGCTGCAGCCAGGAACTGAGCAGAAGAAATGGATTAAAGGTGAATACCCTTTGCAGAAGGGGGCAACAAACAATCCTACATGCTACTGCTTTCAGTCCTGGTACTAACCCCCACATTTAATCTGAATACCCACAGATCGTTTTTAAAATACTTATCTGGAGATGGGGGGCCCTCAGCTTCATGAAGTTGTGGCCGTGAAGGAGCCCAAGGCTTTGCAGAAGCAGCAGGGGGTCCAGGCATCAGAAAGGCAGGGTGAGGCCCTGGGAGGCGGCGGGCACTGCGGGTCACTGGCCTGCAGCAAGGAGCCTTCAGGGCTGCTCGGGAGCAAAATGCCAGGCGGTGGCAGAGCACGGTGTTGCTGTGCTCAATGGCACAGTGCTCACCTCAGAGCAGTACACCAGGCTGTGGCAATGCCATCCCCACACAGTCATGGGATGGGGAGTACTCCATGCAGACTGGAGGGACCAGGAATGCGAAGGGAAGGAGCGGTGTGCAGTAGGCCCCTGTGCGTCCCCTGCTCCAAAGGGAACAGAACCCTCCTGTGTCAGGAAAGCCGAGAGCAAGCAATACTTCACCAACAGCCCCCAGCACCTGCCTAGCTCTGCTCTCAGCCAGGAGGTTATTTCCATTTCCTTAGACACAGGCAGGACAGGAGGCAACACAGAGAAACACGAAGTTAGCGCAGACATCTGTTTTGCCACTAGGGCTTCAATTTTGGATTTCCCAGGCATTTAACAGCACCTTGCTTCATGGCTCCTGAGCTCGGCTGTGCCAGCAGCACACCCAGACCCGGCTCATGGGCACCCCAGAGCTGCAGTGGTAAGGAAATAGTGACCAGCGGCATCAAAATAAGATTTATTATTTAGAACTGAGAGCTGGAAGAGACAAACATGGCAGATAACAACAAAACAATATGCCAGGCTCCGGATGCGAGAAGGGATGATACGGAAAGGCTCGTGGGCAACTAGAAATTCGTATTTCTCCAGTACCAGAAGCAGAGTGAACAGAACATGGGGTCTGACCCTGCTGAGGGGAAGCCACTGAACTCTGAGTGCACGGCAGTGGGTTGGAAGAGTTTGGGGCCAGAATGCAACAGCAAAAGCAGCACTCCTGCTCCTCGGGGACTGCACTAAAAGCCACTGCTCTACAAAAAAAAAAAAAACGTTGAGTAGTCCTTTGTAATAAATGATTACTCATGAGATTATTGCTACAAACGGCTCTGTACATCACCCCAGCCCAGCAGACAGCTGAAGCCTATTGTGAGTGAATCAAGGAAAAGAAATCTCCCACCACCATAATTTTAGCTTGTTGAAGGCACTTGAAAGTCTTTTAAAAATTGCTCCAATTACTGACTCGTCTGCAGAAGGATTTCAGGCTTACATTTAAAATTAGAAGTGACTTGAGAACTGTATTTAACTCTGGCAAGAAAATGCGGCCAGTCTCAAAGAAAAAGAAAGAGCTAAAAAAAAAAGGAAATGACAAGTACAAAGTTACTCTCCAGTGAAGTCTCTGTAGGTTTCTTTACTTGATTTAACCAGATTTTAAGTATTCTCTTTACAAAAGAACAGCTCTGACTGCGAGAAATTCAAATGGACTTGGAACTTATCTTTTTTTTTTTAGTGCAACCTGAATACATGTGCCTAGCTTATTTTTTGGATAATCGCTTAAATTACAATTAACTGCATGAAACAAAAAGCATTTGAAAGAATGCCTCCTCCTCCTCCTCCTTCTCCTCCAGAAGCTGCTCACAGGAACCTGGCTCACAACAGAAGGGAACGATTTGGAACAAAGTCCTTTTCCCCCAAAATAATTTTCCTTTATTATTATTATTTTTTTTTTTTGCATAACATTTTTGTATTTCCAACTATAAATAAAAAAAGAAAATGATTAGAAAGAAGTTACAAAATTGTGTAGAATGGACCAGAACGGCACAGAATTTCTCACACACGACAAATCATTTCCCATCTTCCTCTTCCTCCTCTTTAGCTGCAGCAGGACCTGGCGCTTGGCACCGGAGCTGCGGGGGCCACGTGTCAGTCGCTGGCGATCGCATTTTCAGAATCTAAAAGACAAAATGGCCACGTGAGATCACAGACCGCAGCGTGCCGAAGACGCTTCCACAAGAGCCAGTTCAGGCACTGCACGAGAACAGAACCTGAAATCCTCAGAGAGCATCACGTGTGTCATACTGAGAACGTGGCAGCATAAACATTCCTAAAGCCCTTTGTCAGAGGCCGCTGCGGCAGAACCAGAGCACCTCACCCATTCCTTCAGAGAAAGGCCCCCCTCTGGGAGCAAGAGGCTACGCAGAGTCCGGGGCTCACAATGGAGTTGGAAGGGAATGTACTGAGCACCAGGTGGGAGCAGCAGCTCAGGGCCAGCACACGTCCTGCTGGTGTGCACCCACTGCACCGTGACATCACCAGTGTCCTTCACTCTGCATCCCAGCACCATGCACACTGGTTACTGGGTCTGCAGGCACATACATTTTTATATAGCATAAAGCTTGCTAGATTCTTCCAGAAAAAAATGCAGAGAGTACTTCAGGGCAGAAGGGAATACATGGGACATGGGGGAAAAGCATGCTATGCAAACAGTCTGTGTTTGGCATAGCTCCTGGGGGATTCCCTGTTTTGGGCTCTGCTCTCATTAACTGCAGCCCCAGTTTTCTCCCTCCCGTCTTTCTTGCTCTGTCTGTTCATAGAAAGAATTGCTTTAAAGGAAGTAAAGCTGTCTTGGTTGCCATCCTTCCACAAGCTTCTGCTCAACATCGGTTCTGCAAATCCACCTGAACCCACCACAGTTCTCAGCATTTGCCCACTAATAACAACTAGCATCGGGCACTGAAGTTCATCCAGGAAAAATGAAATGAGCCAAAATTAATGATCTCCAGGTAACAGGGAAAAACCTTAAGACAGCAACGGGACATACCCCAGCCTACACAGCAGGTCAGCCATCAAGCCAAAATGAGAGCGAGCTCTCCAGGTTCCTGGTTCTTGATAGAAACCCTCACAGGTACTCAGCCCCTGTCCCAGTGGACAACTTCTTAGCTTCTTACTCTGAAGGCAGCCTGAGCTTTTGGCCAAAAACTGAACTGCCCTCTCTACAGCACCGAAGAGATCACTGAATTCAGTTACACGCAACATTTTCTGTGTTGGAGAAAACTATGGAAAAACTGTGCCTTGTATCTTGTAGCTGCTGACCAGAGAATAGGAAACAAACACTAAGAAATGTGTTAGGTGTGCTAGATCTGATTTGATAAACAAAAACTGAATGCTGAAGAAGTTTCTACCTTATTTATAAAGTGACTCAGAAATCCCCACCAAACTACAACACAGGAGAAAATACTTTTTAGCGGCCTTCATAGGGAAAAGAAAGTTCTACCTTTTCCTGCTGCCTTATAGGAAGGTTGTCAATGGGCAGCTACAGCAATGTGCTGAATGTATGCTGCGTATCCATCCGGGGCACTACACTGAAGTGTACACTGAGTGTTCCTTCCTCCACAGACTTCAGAAAAAACCACTACAGACTTGTCACAAGAATTCCACCATTACAGCACATCCCTAATCAGACCAGCTCTTATCAAGTACGTGGCTTCTCCACACTTTGCAAGAAAAATCTAAAGTTTAATAAGTTTGCATAGATGAAAGTGAAGGCTTGAATTTACGCACCCTCTAGACTTCTCATGGGGGAGTTACTTCAAGGGAGAAGCTTTACAGTCAAATATAGATCCAAGCATATGTAACAGCAATCCTGATAGCAGGTTATCACTTTGGAAGAAAAAAAAAAACAAAACAAAACAGAAGGGACTGCACACTTTACAACAAGAAGTTGCCACCTCCTGGTATGAGCCTTCCAGATGAATCGCTTACAGGTACTCTATTTACCGACACAGCTAACGTCAGCACCACAGTACATCCAAGTCCCTTTGAGCAAGAAATTCTTTCACCATGAAGAATTTGTAACCTGACAGCTCCTAAAATCCGTTTTATTACGGTGCACTTCTGCAGCTTATCTGCATTAATAACAAAACATGGAGCCAGGGCCGGCACAACGCCTTCCTGCTGCACACGCAAGACAAACAGACCTTAGGAAAAAGCAAGTCCTGCTCAGGTAATCCTCACCAGCTCGACAGCCACAACACAGTCCGCATCTGCTCAACAGTTAGTTTCAGCAATATAGACGGGAAGATAATTGTATTTACCAGGTTCATTCAAGAGAAACATAGCAATCAGCACAGCAGTCAGCCTGCACAAATACCCAGCTGAATCTCAGCTCACATTTGCACTGGTATAGCTGCATAAGCAAAAGTCAACCCCATAAAAACACACACATAAAAAGAAAAAACTGACAAAAAATAACCCGTACTCAACTCAATAAATAATCATGTCAAGAGATTCCATGTGATCATTTATTTGCCATTTTATAAATTCAATCCTATAACAAGATATCTGTGACAATGGGACTCAACTTGTGATATTCTACAATTCTGTGGCCTCTGCAGAGATCTTGCCCCTATTCAGCAGACAGACCTCTGCAGCATAGCCATCATTTCCCACAAACATCACCACAAATCAGGGATTGAGAAGGGCAGGAGAGGAACCAGAACACAAAAAAACTTCACAAAGAAATTAAACAGTCACAAACTACTGCATCTCCAAGCCGCCAACACTCTCAACCACATTACTGAAACTCAGGAGTGGGGTCCTTGGCAGCAATGCAGAAAACTAAGCAGGTTTTTGCCATGTTATCTAACTTCTGAGATGCCAACCTTGCTCAAAAGTCATGAGATCTTTGTCATTTTTCAGGCAATTCTGAGGTCAAGTAATTTCAGAATGGAGACTTCTATTCACAGCTCCCCAGGGCTGACTTTCAAAGAATGAAGAAGGATGTACTTACCACTCAAACAGTGCCCATAACAAACTCATGCTTATTGAACAATACCAACATGAACACTCTGAACGCTAAATCTATAGGGAAAATTCTGACTGTTCTCTGAACTGAAAGCATTGCACTAGGTCCACAAAAACACTTCAAGAGAGAAAGCAGCTACTGAAAAAGCCAAGTTAACCTCACGAATGACACAAAGGTATTAGTGATTTTCTTCCCCAAATATCAAATGGCAAAACCCGCATCTTGATTAAGAAGTTCATTTCAGAAATACTGGCATTTAGCGCTACTGCCTCTTTCCAAAGAGGAATCAATTTGCAGGAGTGCACAGACTGCCATGCTTGGCCGGACAACCAGCCCGTTCAGTTCAACAGCCTGTTTTTGATAACCATCAATGTCAAATATCTCAGAGAAAAATGAAAGAAGCTGTGCCAGATAGTGATGGAAGAGGGGTAGGTGTAAAGTAACACCTGAGTAATATTAACTCTAAGTTACAGAATGAAGACCACAGTTACACAAGGGCAAGTTTTTACATCAGTTGTTGAACACATGTGCCAGGGAGGCTGAGCCGGGATGAACAAGCGAGCCTTGAAGGCTGCAGAGTC
Source organism: Tragopan temminckii (assembly GCA_028571105.1). Lineage (NCBI taxonomy): Eukaryota > Metazoa > Chordata > Aves > Galliformes > Phasianidae > Tragopan > Tragopan temminckii. Next base: position 5,632,233 of record JAOWBP010004220.1, read on the forward strand.
CCCTCCCATGCTGCCCTGCTGGTGGATGCACTCCCGACACAAGACTGGTTGTACTCCATTTCCTTACTACCAGGTGTGTGACTCAGCAGCAGGAAGTCCTCTTTCAATATCTTGTCCCTCCACCAATGCTGCAGCACCAGCCCTGCGGTGCCTGTCGCTCCAAGCTAAGGCTGGATAACAGGGCTCAGCACAAGTTGGTTAAATCCAGCAAAATGCACAGACCACTGGGAGCCAGCCCTGCTGCCTGAGCAGCGCCGATGCCTGCTGTACAAACACCTTTTGCTTTTCGAAGGCTTCGTATAAAGCACAGGCACGTACCTAACAGTCAAGTACTTGCCCACTGGTCCTATTTAAGTGGACTTCCTAGAAATATAGTTCAGTTTTTAAGAAATAAAAGCTGTTTCTTAAAACACAAGAAAGACATCCAATGACCAGCAGCTCCCTGGAGCAGGGCATTCTCTCTTCCCAGAGGTGCAGGCAAAGCACCTTTGCTCACATTTTTCTCAAGAAGTTGCCCCATTTGTTCCATCCCAAGTCATTTGCTTAATCACTACCAAGGCCCAAAGCTCCCTCCAGCATGATCAGGGACAACAAAACATAGCTGGAAGTTCACAGCCTAAAGAACTGAAGCCAAGGCAGCTATCACAAAATTTAAGTCACGAACACTGAAATGAAAGCATCAACCTCTGGCCTCACCACCAGCTAAAAACGCCCCACTTAGGAAAGCAGACACTAAAAAGCTGGAAGTGTCATTTTAAAAGAAAAAGTGAACACAGTTAGCTCTGGACCAAATCTGGCACCAGGTAGCTCCATGTGCTCCCACAGCTTTGGCCATGCTTGGGTGGAAGGCTCTGATGACCAGCAGCACAGGACTGGCACCTGACACGCACGCAGCATCCACAGTAAAACTGCACAGGTAGGATGTGCAGAAGCACAGAAGCAGAAGTACCAGACCTCTCCCTGCACAGCCCTTCCTCATTTCTACTGCAGCCTACACCGACATCAGTGACTGCCAAGAGCGTGCACGCAGCACAAACTTGTATTGGGGCCAAGTTTCTTCGATGCCCTCCCTCACATTTAAATTATGCCAGGATCATGCTAATGGGGCTTCCCTGGTACTGGCAGTGTGGGATGTGCACGGTCCAAACGCCTCATTTACCACCTACCCAACTGCAGTATTGCTGGCAGTACAAATGAGATGCTAAAGATACCATCTCTTAAAATAACCCATTTAATGTTCTGGCCCGGCCTGCTTTGCAGCAGTGGAGCACTAGAAACGCTGCAGCAGCAGTGAGGTTCTGTGGGGTGGCACTACATCGCTTCTGGAGCACCACTGCATGTCTACAGCTGCAAGAGATGGGATGCAGCCCTGGGCAGGCACCGAGGAGCAGCGGAGGCATTCATCTAATCCTTCACACAGAAGGCTGGAAAACAGGCGCAGAGTTAGCCGGGAGAGCGGGGAATTGACACGCTTCTGTTTTCAGAAAAACACTGGGTTTTTCACACAGTTTTCAAGCACAAAATGTTTATTTTTTCTTCTTTTTAATCTATACAATTTCTTGGGGCTTTTAGTGCCACTGACTCTGTCAGTATACAAGGGATGGACTATACAACAGGCAATAGCGACAAACTGTAGGATTCAGTGCAAGCTGAAGGAAAACTGGTGTGAGAACATATTTTCCATGTTTGCTCATGAAGCATACAGACATGAATCTAAAAAACCCAAACAAATTAAAGATACATGTTACAGAGAACAGAAATCTCTTACTACAGTAAGTATTTTGCCCAGGCAGAAGACTCTGCATAATTGTCTATAAAATTCAATTCTAACTGAATTGATGGAATAATATATTCAAAGGGTACAAACAAAATAATTTAGACAGAATAATGCTCAAAGTACAATAGAACTATACAATTCACAGCTTGGCAGCACAAGACATCTCTGCCCGTCAGCAGACAGTATAGAATGTCATTGCAGTAGAGTTACAGAGCAACGCACCTTCAGGTTTGACCGCTCGTTTGGCTCCCTGTGCCTGTAGGGATGGCCCTTAGTGCCGTCCATAGAAATGGAACTTACCATCAGCAAATCAGTGTCAGAGGTTACCTTGTGCCTTTAGACTGAGAGGTGCAGATGCAGACTCTAAGCACAGTAAAAGAGGCAAAAAGCAACCCGCAAACAGGAGAGAGGTGTCCGTGCCGCCTACGGTGCAAACTTGATTAAAAAGAAAAAAGAAAAATAAAAGGAAAAAATTTCAAATGAAAGATGGTGAGATTCCAAAGCTGAAGCATTCATTGCTCACGGAGGAAAAAAGAAAAATAATAGCTTCACATTTTTATTCCATTTCAATGTGAATACTGTTAGCACTTGAGTGGCAAAACACGTTCTTAGCCTCTGTTGTGGAACTGAAGGCAGAGCACACACACGTGTGTACTTACATGGCTCTGACAGCAACCTGCAGACATGCTCCTGCGACCCAGATTTCCATCAGGCTTCTCACTTATGGAACACGCATAGATCTGTAATTTAACTAAATTATAAAAGCCCGGCAGGGAAAGAAAATGTAATCCAATTGGCTACTGTAGTCTGGAAGAAAGCAGTACTCGTGTGTCCGCTACAGCAGCAGGCTGCAACCTGCAGCGGCTTTACCAAAGGCTGTAAGGAATGGATTGCACTGCCCGAAGCTATTATCTGTTCTTATATACAACTCACTAGGATCACTCTGTAAATGCTCCTATTTTAAAATGTGCATTTCACTACTCCTTGTACAAACACAATAAATTTCCATCAGTATCTCAAACAAACTTCACCTCACTTTTTTTTTTTTAAAGCCTCGGAAATGAAAATTCAACACATCAATTAAAATTAAAGCATTTACAGCAGAATGAAACTGACGACGAGCTTCGACTGTAAACCTTCAATATCTTTGCAAAGAAAAAGAACTTTACTCACAAGCAAATCATAAATAAAATACACCTTTCAAATATTTTTACATCTCTTTCCAGCTGGAACTGAAAAGCTGATATTCAAGGCACTGTACTCCTGCAGGTTAGTACAATTTCTAGTCATCGATTCAAGTACATCAACTTCAAGGCTTGCAAGTGTAAAACATCAGAACACAACAGAATAAAGTGTCTTCAGCAATGACATATATGCAGATATTGCCGTAACAAACAAACGACCTGTTGTGAAACCCATCACAGTGATTGCTGGATGTGGTGTATGGCTGTGTAGGCTGGCAGGCCTGCTGCGGACCCGCGTCTCTCCGACACATATGGCATCTACAGATGGACACGAGGTCGCTATCACCATCACCTATCAGAGCCCACTGAGCTATGTCAGTCTCACACGTGGGCCGGGCGGGTCGGCCGCGGGCTGCTGCAATGGCACAGGGTACATCTGCAAGCAAGCTTTGCCGAGGGCCGAGAAATGAGCAATGCTCTGCCCTCCTACCAGCCCCGGCCGCGCTGCCGGCCCCAACCACTGCACTCCATAAAGCGGCGTAGGGAAAACTCCTCCGTACTGACAAAGAGGCATCGCATAGGGTGTTACTGTGCCAGAAGGGGTAGTACCTGGCATAGGCACTGGCATGGATGGTGAAACTCCAGGAGTTAGCGCAGCTGACATGGGACAAGACACTGGAACAGTGCACCTTTTCCCCAATCCTGTTCTTACTGAATTAACCTACAAAAAGAAAAATAAAAAAGCATGGCTATTAAGCGTCTATCTTCCCACCCGTGGCACACAGGGGCGGCATGCACAGGAGGACAGCCCAGCTCTTGGCCTCCTCACACCTCTTACTTGTATTCTTTTTTGGAAATTAATAGCAAAGGTTGCCACAAGGAATGATGTCTCAGTATAATCATACTGTTTAAGGAATCAGGAAACATTACTGAACAGGTAAGAATGTAATGCCGCAAAACCCCTGGAAAAGCTTTAGCATGCAAAGTAACCCCCTGTTGTCTCTCATTGCTACTGCATCTTGTGTGCAGAAGTAAATAAATTAAGCCAAATGCAGAATGAAACCAAATCTCATTGTACTTCTTACAGCCCTTCCCAAAGCAGGTTTTCAAACCTTCAGCACGTTTTAGCTGTACAAAGGTGTTCATGCTGGGCCGTTCGCCCAAGCCGAACCAAGGGTGGCAAAGAAGGGAAGACTTTGCGTAGGGGTTCACTATCCAGCACTGGGAGTGTGGGATCAAGTCAGGTAAACCAGAAGGACTCAGCAGGAGCTGATCCTGCCCAGGGGCTGCTGGAGCCAGTCCTGCTATTTTGCTGAGATTCAATTAGCATTCACTTCAATTACTCTGTTTTTGCATGCTAAGCTCAGAGAAAGAGCTCGTCTTCCTAAACATGGGGATGGCAGGGACACCCGAATTACACGCTTCATAATGCACAATGCCACAGAAACAATAATTATACAAAATGCTGCCTGGTCTCAATCTGGATGAGATTTACAGTATTTCTTTGTTTTTTAAATTTCACATAATTTGCAACTCCCTGCCATGGGTCTCATCAAGCCAGCACCTATTCACGACACAAGAAAAAACAATACTCTCACTTTGGGAGTGTCCCATTAATATCAAAAATATTTCACATCAAACTAACAGAATTAGCATGAAGGTGAAAATTCAGAGGAAATGAATATAAGTATAGAAGAGTGTGGAATGCTTGCTCTAGTCTCTGGTTTTAGTCCCTCAGTTAAAAATAAAAATGGCAATGGCACTCTGATGCACTGCTCTGGGGCGCTCACCTGTGCTCCAGAGCAAATTTTAGAAGCACACAAGCATCCAATACCTTCCACTGCTTCTCTATCTCCATTTCTAATCTGAAACGTGAATGCGATGGCAAGCATCAAACTAAGAAATAGCTACTTTGGTATAATGAATTTAAAATCATTCATCCATAAAGATTCACCAAAACTAACAGCAGAGAGCAAAGACCAACAAACAGAGCGACTGAGGACATGCACATTTATACAACGTGACGACTTCTGACGGCTGTTCTTAGAACCATGCTTGGCATCCTCAGAGCGATGGCTTTCACCTCGCTAGAAGGTTGTGAGCGAAGTGGCTGACACAGAACGCTGGTAGAAGTACCTAGACTATATAGGGAATCTCTTCTAAAAGCAATGGACTTATCAAGTAGCACTGAAAATGCAAGGTGACATTTTAGCAAGTTTAAAACTTATAACTGAAAAAACCCTTCTTTTCAGATCTTTTCAAATGCTGAGTAATCTACTTCTTCACCTGATTTACGCTGCTTTACCTTTTCTTGCTCAGCTAATCAACTCAGTAAATCAACAGCTATATTGAAGGCTATGCACGTCAGTCAGGAATAAATGCCATCATGCTGCAAACCCAAACATTCCACATACACACTGAAACCTGTTTGTGTGATCACAAAGGCACGTTCACAATGTAAGGTTGCACCCTCCACCTTGCTGCACACTTCGAACAAGCAAACCCCATGCTGTGAGCAACAAAGACAGCCAGCTTGCGACTCCCCCTGTGCTGCAGCCCCTTAGACAAACTCATTTTTTAAACCACAATCTTTGGACAACCAACAAATCAACACCGACAGAGGCTGAAATCCTTCCTCCTGCGCACAAAAACTGACTGAAACACTGAGATGAGCAAGCAGTGGTACAGTCCTCAAAACAGCACTGGATTGCCCAGCTTTAGCAAAGCCACAGAGGCTGCAAGGCACCTTGCTGACAAAATTTGTAATGAAGTTATCTTGGGAATTGAAAACAAGCGGCACAAGATCCGAATCCCATACCAACTCAAACAGCCCATGCTAGAGCATGCTGAAAACAGATGTAACAACAGCTTGCACTCATACAGGACCAGTGGCTTCTGCTTGTTTGTTTTTAATCCTCTAGTTCTCCAGTTGGTTCTGATTCCTCCTTTTTGAGTGTACCAAAAGCCCAAAGTTAAGAGGTGTTACTGAAGATTTGTGTTTGTGTTCAAGCTTCTAGAAAGCTGCTCTGACATTCAGAGCGAGCAGGCAGCATTGATCAGCTTCAATCAAGCACAGATACATCATATTTGTAACATTCTTCCAACCCAATGGACATGGAAGACACAGCAAAAGGTGTTAATAGTCCTTCTGTTCCACTCTCACATCTGCAGCTATCTCCAGAGCGCCCGCTTCCCAGGCAGGCGGCTCATTAAAATGAGGATGCACTAAATGCAAACAGATGTGCAGCGATTACTAACAGTGCCTACACCACCACACACATCAGCGAATGACACGGACTGCCATGCCCCACAGATACAACCATATCACGGACTCAGAGCATGTTTACAGCTTTTCTTTTTTGGTAATAGTTTTTCTTTAATGCCCATGCAGTCATGTAACAGTACAAAGGGACAAAACATGTTTGCTACACTCTTCATTCCCGGACATCTTCAAATAAGCCTGTAGCCACACAATATCCAGTGCTTTTTACACAGAAAGCAGCTCACGGTCCTAGATACATTCCCCTGGTGGTGGTAACCACAATTACCTGTAAGAAAGGATCACTGCATAATGCCTCCAAGATGGATAAGCATGAGGGAAATAGCTATTTTCAGGCAGATTGACTTAATTCTGCCTAGTATCTCCTACCCCCTTTCATATTACTGACAGTAAGAATCCATGTTCAAATAAAACCTCTGAAAAGGAACATTTCATTGCTCTAGTAATGAAACTGGAAGCCTAAAGGTTTCCCCACAAGCTTCTAATATGGATTAATGGAGATTTGCAGCCAAACCAACTGGCAATTTTTTTTTTTTTTCTGATGGAATTGTCACTTTCACAGAAACAAAGCAGAATTTCAAGTCCACCTTTGCACCCAAACTATTGCTTCCTATACCTGTGACAATAAAAAGGAAGAGAATAAAACCCCTAACTTTTTAGGCAGCTTATTAAATACCTAACAGATTTCTCTTCTGTGCTTCCACCTTAAAGAGTAGCCTTCATTTAATTTAAAAAAAGACACTGATAACATATTGTATTCACACAGCAAGCAAATTTGCTGCTGCTGGCTAGAAGCATCTTAGAATAATAGAATCATTAGGGTTAAAAAAGAGCTCTAAGATCATCAAAAGTCCAACTGTTAAGCCATCACCAACACATCCACTGAAAGGGCATCTCGAAAGGAGTCGGGGGGAAAACAAACACCTGTTTCCAGGGTGAAAGAGAAGACTTGAAATGAGCCAAATAAATAGCAATCTGCGGACAGCAAGAGAAAACTAAAATAATAACACCCTTAGCAATGACTTATTGCAATTTTATTTTGGGGACAAAATGGACACAAAGAAGAGAGTCATCTGGTTTGATGTCTTCTTTGTCATACCTTGTATGGACTGCACCACAGGAGGATGCTCACTGGCTGTGTGGAAGAGCTCTGCCTGGTGCTGATCCCTGGGGCTGTCCTTACAGCCAACAGAGCACCACAGAACAACTCACACAGCTCCTACTCCTGCCTAGAAACTCTTCAAGGAGACACCCTCCTTTCCCATAACCTCCAAAGGAAATTCAGAAACGCCTGCATTTCCAATTATTACAATGGGCCAGTCTTAGCTTCTCCCACAACAAAATACTCGGTTGGACTATGAAACAGCTGGCCCTACCACTTTCCGGCTGGTTTGTTCCAGTGTTTCATCATTGGCACTATCAAAGATAAAAAGAATGATAAGCATCACCATGCTTCCAATTTTATCTAGCTTTTATTTCTAACATAAAACCTTATTAAAAATTTATCTGATGAGCTGGGAATCTGTTTAGTGCTCCTTAGTTCTTTTATTGCAAAGGTAATCCTGCATTTAATCAAAAAAGACAAAAAGCTGGTGTTAACAGATGGTCTGAAGAAGTGCAGCCTAAGCTGTACATGCTCCCTGTTAGAAAGCTATTTTTTTCAGTCCTTTGTGATTTCTTGAGTGCTTTTTGTCTAATATCATTTTGAAGTGTGCATTCCATACTGATTTATTGCAAGTACAACAGCTTCCTATATGACTCCAAGAACTGGTGTCACTGGGTCACTCTCCTGGCTGCCCAGGCTAAGTATCCTCTCTGCTTCCTCCCTCTTCTCCTGGCTGTTTTTCCTCCCAACATCATGAAGTGTTCTTCTTCCTTCACTTCAGATCCCCTTTAAGGTGAATTTGAAAAGGTACTCAACTTCTACAGCAGCCCTCGCACAGCTTTAAAAGGCTCCTTCATCATATTTGTGGCCCTACTTTCTGCTTCCTGTGGCCCAGGAGGGTGGGTGGATGCAGCGCAGTGGCAGCTCCTGCTCCTGGCACAGGGAATGCAATTCAGCAGTGCTCTTCCATATTGGAAGGTCTGAAGTAGTCCGTGGCATGCTGTGCCACTCCTGTGTCCAAAACACCCTAACAACAACCCTAACACAGGAGCCATCGACACTTACATCCCTTCTGCAGCCCACACCCCTACTAGGACTGGTGCATGAAGTCACCTGCCACCAGCTGGCACAGAGCTCAGTCCCCAGCTATGAGCGTTCCAAGCAGCAAGTGACAATGTGAAATGAAGAGCAGGGAATCCCAACCTTTCTATGTTCTTAGTCAATAATCTGAGTTACTTCAGCCTTGGTAAATCCTTGGAACAGACATATTCTACAAAAACAAACCCTCTAAAACCAGCATGTTAAGACAGCACATGGCAGAAGGTAAAATTAATCTTAAATTGACGTTTACATCATTAAGATAAGAAGACTCCTCCACATCTTTTTTCCAGAGTTGTAAGCAGGCAGAGCACCCCCACCAGATCCTTCCATCTACCACAGGAGCCTCACGGAAAAGAAAACAAGCTGCGAAAAGCACATCAAAAAGAGTAAGTGACAACAAAGGAACAGAGCCTGTGCCCTCACCATCGCTTCCTAGAGCATCTCCTTCGATTTGTGTTTACTGGCACCTTCATGACTTGTTTTCTGAGAACTAACGGGGTCTTGACGTCACTTCTACTCCAGAACACGTTTATGCTGTTTAAACCATCACTATGGAGAGGGATTATTTACTCTCCAGTTTTTGTTCATTAATGGCCACTACGAATCGATGCAAAACTGCTTAATAAGCTTACACAAGTGCTTTTCCCTGTGAAGTCAGTGATCTACTGAGACCAGCAGGTACAAAACAGACACATCAACAAGTTCCTGCTTCAGCAGGTCCCACCTGAACAGCAACTGTGCTGCCACTGCTGCATCCAAGCCTTTTCCCTCCTACATGCCAAAAAAGCAATGGTTTTCTACCCAGGTCCAGCTATCTTGTTTTTAAGGGATGGCCATGGAGTCCTTCACTAGTTTTACTCTCACAGTTTCTTTGCCTTTAAAATTAGTGTTTTCCTCTATTTGGCTCAACTTCCACTCTTCCAAAAAAATGAATCCAGCAAAAATAATTAGTTGAGGAACCATCAGTCTGTGAGAATGAGAAAGGGATCTGGAAAACCAGATGAGGGTGGGAGAGAATTCTGAATTGGGATTCTGGCTGTGTCCTCAACACTGCCATGCAGTCACACAAACAAGCACTGAACACTGACACAGACACACATCATGGTACTGTTTGCCTGCTACGGAAAATAAGAGAGGACAAATGGGGCACCACTAGTTCTGGCTTTGTTGTACTTCACTTCCACGGAATTCCTGAGGATGGTGTTTCCATGAGGCAAAGGGCCTTACAGATGCATGAGATTAGTACTGCACAGTGTAGGATATCAAGCAAGGGTCAGAACAACATTGAGCAGTGCCCTGTCTTGGTGCAGTACCTGCAGTGCGTGTGCTAAGACAAAAGCTTGCTGCCAACAGGCCACTAGCCCAGGCACTGCCTACCTGAGGACGATTCACGTTAAACATCAAAAAGAAGAAAATGTTAGCAATAATAAAAACTTAAGTCAAAGATCATATGGTTAGTGGTATTAAGTATTGCTGCATGTTACTGTTAATGAGCAGTTTGCAATTTAAAAATATATATTTTAAAAAATATATATTGCAGCCCGTATACCTCCCAAGATTATTCCAAAAGACAATTAAAAAAAAACCAACAAAACTGTTTTAGTACTTAATGAAAAGAGTTGGACATTTATACGAAGCAGCTATCTGAAGTAATTTAGTTTATGTCCTCCTCCAAATCTGAGTTCTGCAAAGGCTGTCAGACACATAGCAAAAGGTACGTTCTTCAAGGAGTGCCACTTACTCCACATGTCTCATTCTGTGTTTGCATGGGATTTGCCTTTGGCTCCATGTCCTGCCTTTTTTGGTTCTGCTTCAGTTGGTTTAAAGAAGGTTTTGCCTGTGCAGCTCCAACAGTTTTGCTTGTCCACTGGTCAACCAGCTTGTGAAGATCATCGGTGAACGTTCCCTTCTTGTTGTTACTGTTGTTGGCCTGAACCTGCAGAGTTGATTGCGGAAGGGGCTCAGGACACGTTACAAGACTGTTTGTAGAGGATCCTGGAAAATCACACACAAAGAAAGTTGACAATGGCATCTCCGTTTCACCACTTATCTGCTCACATAGCTTCCCACACACTGCAATTCAAACAGTGGCTTTCCTGACTTTGCCCTCGCCCTCCCCCTCCTTTCTACAGAACACCTTTGCTTAAAGAAATGGTCCACGTCCATTGGTCCAAATGCGTTCAGATTATGTCTCATTGTGTTACCTGCCTAGAACTTCTCTCAGCTGAAATTCATGACCAAGAGAGAAGGAATAAATGCACAGATGCACTCCCAGTGCCACTGACACTGCCAGGCTTGCAAAGTCTCTCCATGGAAGACTGCCATGGGTGTGTTACTTGCTGCAGCTTCGTACATTTTAAAAATGTATTTTATTTGCATAAGTGTACTGTCCTCCTAGAAAAATTTAATTAGCACACAGGTTAAGAGTACAGTTGGACTCAATGTCTCAAAGGCTCCAGGACCCACAGCCTCCCTCTGCAATCTTGACATTTTGGGAGAAAAAACCATTGGGACCACTAATGTACAGAAGAAAAAGGAGAAAGGAGGCCATAAGTGGGCGTGTGAGTTTCTGACACAGAGATACAGAACTTCTGGGATAGATAAAGGCAGATGGGAAGAGTACTAACAGAAATTTAATTTTATAGGCTTGTACGTCTCTAGGAAGAGATCTGTCCTATTTATCTGTTGATAACTACAAGTCTGACGCAGCAAGACCGGCAGCAAACTGGAAGAAAGTTTCTACAAACAGATTTACTGTAGCTAAATATTTTAAATAAGACCATCTCTCCAAGCAAAAAGTTCATGGAACTGCAGTAAAATTATTACAGAAGCAAACACAAACATTCAGTTTTCCATTTTCTGTTAATGAGCTACCAGTCAATGAAACTGAATAAACTAAATATTCCTACAGTCATAAAATACATTAATAGCCTTTAAATGATCATGCATTCAACCTGCAACACAACTTGTAAGTGAACACTGCTCATTTCCTTTTCCTTTTCTCGGGGGAAAGGGACCAGTGAGAAAATAAGTACTTGGACAGGAAAGCTCTTCAATTAGTGCTTAACATTTCATGCATCTCCACAGGAACAAGAGAGTTTTAAGTTATAAATTCCTCCAGCAAAAAATTGCAGTCATAAAAAAGTGTGTATTTAAGGGAAACAAACACACAATCCAGTTTTCTGGCTGCATGCGTGCACAATCTCACACACAAAGAATACCACCACTGTCTTGCAGCATGCGTAGATCCCAAATATCACAGCACATGCATTATTAGGAAAGTATCACAACGTATATAGTCTAATTTCATACCAGTATAAGTGCATCAGCTCTATTCATTAAACAACTAGCTTTTAGTAAAAAGAAAAAAGAAAACTCAAAGAAAAAGCATCCCATGCCATGAAGGAAATACTGAGAAACAAAAATGGGATAGTTACTACTACTGTGATCTTTGCCTAGACATAGTCGTTTCAAGGTGGACCCTACAAGGTAAAACAATACAAGACATACAGAATTAGGTAAGACTAAACATAACAAATCTGACGGACAAGCTTCTGTACTTTTAAGCAATCAGAGAGTAGTTATTATGCAAGAAAGGACAGACAAAGTCAGCAGTTCAGGTGAGTAAAGGAAGTCTAAGTAACTGGACAGCTCAAACCTTTATTAATGTGCAGCCATTCAGAAGCTTTGAGAGGTACAATAGCATGCCAAAAGCAAGGTCCCATGACTTAAAGATGCATTTTTTTTGTTTGTTTCAAATTGCATTGGCTTCCTAATAGGAGATTTTGATTCCTATTTATGCAGGAAATGATGTCAATTCAGTTTGTGATTGGAGGCCAAAAATGCTTTCAGGAACAAGTAACGCTAGTCTGGCTGCAAAGACAAACTGTACAATAACCCTGAAACATCCCGTTTTACAAGTCCAAAAAGATACATTGTTCTGCAGGTCTGAGGCCAATTTTCTCAATTATTTATTAGCATGATTTGTGTCTAAATGTGAGATTCTGAACTTTAATTAAAAGTAACTGTAAATGAGTTTCCCTTCATCTCGTCCAAGTGCAGAAAAACAATCCAGCAGAGTAGCTGAGTTCTCATTTAACCAAACTACGTGTTTTTTTCGTTATTATCTTGTTAGAGCCTTCATTATTTTACATATTCTGTTGGACAGTTATCTACAGTGCCAGATGTGTATAGAGAACCCTATTTGACAGTTAGGTCTCGCCAGACATTGGCACCATTTCCATTAGAGTGCCAAATTTCCTGAAAGGTATTTTGGACTTGATAAGAAGAATATCGTTATGGTATGGGAGGAGATGAACATCTGATATGGGGCATGGTGAGTTTATCGTGAAGAAGCACTTGAACACATGAGTAAAATCAGAAGGCTGGGCAGAAAGCAAGATACAGAATGTATGTGCTTTTCTTTATGGTAAACTGGTGCCACTGTTTATTTTTATTGCGCCAGAAATGCAGCTTTAAACTCAGAGATTGCAGGTCCAGGTTGACATAGGCTCTGAATGAGTCTTCAAAGGAGAAAGGAGAGACATCACTCAGAGACTGGAGAAGAGAAAATAAAGAAGAGAGGGAGGAAAAAAGGGAGAAGAAATGTTTGTGTTCTGATATGGGTGGCATGAGGAGGAACAGAACAATTGGTTTGAAAGAATTTTTTGTTATTTCCTATAGCTTAATGAAGTTTATATTCCAGGAAAATCAGAAGGACAAGACAGTAATGTCTTATGCAAGCATGACCAAAAGCTTAGTTTCTCAACTCAAAGCTTAGATGAAAAGTACAAGTCACATTCACAACTGAACATCATGTTGCATTTTTTTGGTAATTTTTTTCTCTTTTCCCTCAGATATTTTACAACGCCTATCTTTTAAAGTCAGCTAGCAACCCACATTATAGAAACATCAGCGGTAGTAATATAATAATATAATGTTAATTTCTTAACTATCCTGCAGCATTCTGCATGTAGCAATAGGTAGAAGTTGGCACAATCTGTATGCAAATGAAAAATGCCTGCAAAAACTAAAAGCAGGCAGCTGACTGCAGTACGTGCTCAAATGCATGTAAAAATATTTAATCACCAACCCCACTGCTTCCTGAGCACCAAGCCACGAGCTCTATGCACCTCGGGTGCCAATGCAAACCTGCTGCTCCAAAACATCTGGGGAAGTGACAGATAGCACTGATCCTAGACATGCACAAGGTACCTGCACAAAGGGAGCCTGCTTTAAGAGAGGTACTACAAAAAGGTGAATCACCAGAAAGAGCTGTTTCTTCCCAACTGCATCACTCCAGCGCTGCCTGGGAGATGGGAACATTACCTAGCAGGGAATGATGATCACCAGCTAAGATTTGATTTAAATTCAAATTCAATTAAAAGTGCACTTGGTAAACCTAATTCACCAGATTAATTGTATTACTTCCACAATAAAGGTGTTTAATAGCTGGAAAAGAAAAGGAGATGAACCCTAATTAATTGAGATTTAATCTCTGACTGTAAAAGTTAAGCTAAGTTAAGCTTTATTTCCAATTCCAGAGGTAACATCTGAGAAATTAAGGAGCTATTGTATCTTACAGGACAGAAAAAAATCCACTGTCCCATATTTGTGCTGTAACAGCTGCCAAAAAAACATGAAAGCTAAAACAAAATTGAAATGGCAGTAAGTTGTTAGACCATTTCCATAATCCCATTCACATACAATATATTAATTACTACAGACCTGATGAGAATAGCTTTGCATGAGATTACAAGTCTAAGCCAAGTGGAGCTTTTAAAAATCCCACTCACAGTCAGTGCAAACTCCTCTCTAAGACACCCTTGCAATTTAACCTATGGGAAGAGGTTGGGCTAAAATTATGCTGGAGACCATCAAAAATATTTTATTGCATGAGAAGTTGAAGAAAAAAAGCAATACTGGACAAGGGGAGAGATCAGACAGCAGTTCTAGGAGAACCTGAAAGCGTTCAAGCTTGATGGGCTTTGTAGCCAGGCACAACTCTCTTTAAAGCATCTGAACACTACTTCATGGAAGCATGCTGCTAATGTATTTACTAATACAATACATCTGAGCTCCCCTCCCCAGAGTGCTGTTATTCCTCAGTCAAATGTGTAGATGTAGAACATTCCTGAAAATGCAGCACGGATCCTCCCAGCAACTCCTAAATAACAAAACAACCTTGATTTGTGGGACGGATCCAGCTGAACTGTCAAGTCCCACAGAACGACTACCTGCACCCAAAGGTCACAGCTCAGGCCCACGTGCGCTTGCTCCCCGTGTTTCAAACCCACTCTTGGTGCTCCTGCACGCAGAGATGCTCACACAGAGCACATGCAGAAGCTGCTGCAAACCCTCAAGTCTCCTTTGCACTGGGCAGCCCATGTTCCTGACAGAGAAGGGCCACGAGCCAGCTGGCCCTCTCCTTGCCATCATCATCACTTTGTGCTGTTCCCTGAGGCCCAGGGCTGCTCTGGACACCCACTAGATGGAACCACCAGACACGTCTGCGGGCTCTGGCCACACAGCCCAGCTTCCTCACAGGTCCCCAGTTCGGTTCTGCTATGACTCACAAGTGGGGGAGTGCAAATCTCCGAACACTTTGCCCAAAGAAACAGAAAAGAGAACATATGGGCTGAGAACAGTAACCAATTTGTTGTGCTGCTGATTACTTAAAGTATTGGGAAGCTTCATAATTGGAAGAATTCACATATTCCCTCGATTTCATTCACAATATCCACGCACCCAAACTTCTTTAATACGCTGTTTGTGAATTGCCACCTCCCAGAGCTTTTGCTGAATAGTGGTTTTGTGAAAGATAAAGGAAACCACTTTGAGATTTGTATGTGCAGGAGAAGAAAATACTACATCCATTGTAACACCAAATATCACATACTGAGATTTCCCTCAGGTACTCAGAAAAACCCCGACTGCAAAACTGTTATTAAAAACTGGTATGAAAATAATTGCAGTGTGCTAAGCAGTAAACATCAGTTTTCAGAACCTGAATGCTTGGATTTTAGGGACCTCAAACAAAATCAAGATTATTCTTAAAGGTATTGTTTATCTGTAACGTTAGGGGGAGTGTTTTTAAGTGGTCTTGTGCCTTTGATCTATACCACGTGGGTAATGATGAGCAACATCGCACTGCAATGGGAGACTTGGTATCAACGCAAACAAACAGTGGATTAACCAAACATTTTCTCCTGAACGTTATCAGCCTTCCTAATTTTATATGTAAGTGGCCTATAGTACCTGGTCAGCCCAACATATCTTTATTGTACAAGCAAAATCTGTTTGCCTAAAGGGCAGCAAATACTGCTAGGTAAAAAGGTTTGCACTTTTTAATTAAATAGCTTGATATCATTTGGTTGAATCGCCAATTACTTTAGAAGTCATACAGATAAGGTATAAATAATAGGTGCACAATTATCTGAATTGAGAAATACTGGATCCTAACAATCCATTTCAGAGTATCATTTAATAATCTGATACTGCTTTTTACTTATTTCTGCTTTGATGAACTGCTAATTGACTTCATCTCAGAGGTCACATAAGGTCATAAGAAAATAAACTGAGCGCAGTGCTTCAGCCAGATCAGTTTACACAAAAAGTCGATGGCACTCTCCTTTGGAGTAACCGGATCTTCCCGCCACTGAGGTGTACATAAGAATTGCTCACTTAAACTGATTGAAGTGAATGCACGGGGAAAAGCCCACCTAAAAAAGGCATTTTGAAAGAACTAGCTGGAGCACTATCGTCTCAGCATTTCCACATGCAAAGAGCGGGGGAAAAAATTAAAGAAAATAGAGTGGATATAAACAGTACTGTAGATCGTGTTAATACAGCCCTTGTATGGAAGTTATACCCTTCAGTGACCTTCTAGTATTGTATCAGCTTGCTACATGCATGTCTTCATAGTCCAAACATGTGTGAAAGAGACCATTCGTCTACAGAAGGATGGATTTCTTTTTGTTGTCGCTGGAACCGGGACAGCAGACATGTATATTTGCCACATTGCAAATAAAAAAATTGCTTCAACATAAATCACATAAAGTACAAAAGCTTTGATAAGTCCAGGATAAAATTTACCATTAGGCTATATCATAAATGATGAGATCTTCCACACATGCTTTTGGTGCCCAGGCATGAGCCAAAAGCAGTGCAAAAAAAGCTTTCATATGAAAAATTAATATAAATAAGGTGTGTTTGTGATGATTACTTAAAAGAAAGATAAAGAAAGATAAGATGGCTCAGAAAAAGGGGCATCCTGCCAAACATATCAGAGATATAAAACATGAGATTGGAAAAAGGGGTAAAAGAAAGATGGACTGTGATAAAATACAAAAGAACAAATACAAACAGATGGACAAAGACACAGGTCCACTGAGGAATCTGGTACGAGGTTTGCTACTAGATTTATAGGTCACTCTCTCAGACGTTTGGTGGAAAACCGTCCAGCCTGTAAATGAATATAAAGGGAAGAAAACAAAGACACTTATAAAGTACAAGTAGCTGTGATCAGATGTCCTATACCATCAGTCAAATCAGCTTTGTTAGTTAAACATCCACATCTCCATTTTAACTTTGCCAAAGAGGATTAAGTTAATTGACCATACACAAAGGATGCAATAACAGCAAAAGAGAACAGATAGATATTTTGTAGATTAGTTTGGCAGGATGTGCAATGAGAGGAAGGTATTTTAATCATCATTATAACTTCCACTATGCATGGCAACAAGATCAGTCAAAGCCTACAGAGGTATGCACTACACAGAAGTACCAGAAGTCGGGACTGGGGAACAGCCAATCTACTGCTCTACAGTCGTTTAGCTGGGGTTCCAAAAGCATGCACAACGTTAACCCCTTAGATAAAGGGGACATAACTTGGTTCTAATTTTTTTTTCCACACCTGAGAAGGATTAGTACTTTATAATGAGGATCTCCAGGTCTACCCATATCAAGGGGCTAAAACAGCCCAAAATGGACCATGGAAAACAGTCTCCTATCCGTCTTCATTTGTTAATTTTTTTTTTCCTCTTCCCTTTCTATTTTTTCCCTTTAAGAAATCCACAAGGCAGACTCCAGAAAAAGCATCAGCACCACTGCCAGCAAAGGTAGAAGGTATTTCCTACCTAAAATCTAGTGTGCCTTCTTGAGTGTTGACTCTGAATACTTTGTGAGATACTTTATTTTTGTTCTCCTGACAATACTGCAGTGATATTTTTAAAGATAAGCATGTAATTTGGATTGCCAAATCCACTCCTAAAAGTTCAAGCATAAGGGAAGCAAATTGATTTTAGCATGTGCTGGAGGATATGCTGAACAGCTGGTAGGAAAAAATCACCTTGGCCAGAGCTTGCGTTCACATCACCTCCTTCGGGGCCTAAGCCGGAGCAGATGTCAGAAGACAAAGAGGCTTTGACAGAGCACGGCTGCTGTGTCTGAACAGACTTCCCAAATGTGGCTGACACAGAGGAAGTCACTCCTGTTGTTTCGGGAGATCCAGGCTGAGCTTTAGTTGTTTCTTTGTGTGGTGAGTCTTTAGAGTCTGAAACATTACCTGAAAGAACAAAAACAAAATACAAGCAACAGCAAATGCTAGGAAACTACTGAAGAAATATCAGTGCCTAAAAACAACAGCTTGTTTGCCTCCAAGAACAGCAGTCTACAATTCTGAAGTACCATATGAAGCACAGACTACACAGATAACCAGCACCACAAAATAGTTTACACACACTGTCACTGCTCTTGATCCTCCAAGAAGCTTGTGGGGTAAGTTTGATTTTTATACTTTCTTTTCTGAGTTTTTCAGAAGGACTGGAGTCAAGAACTCAAAGAGCACTGTTTAGAGTTACAGAAGTACCTGATTAGGACAACGGATGCACAAGATGACTGAGCAGAATAAGTAGGTTTGCACTCAAACCTGAGGTGAAAGCAAGTCAGTGGAGGAAAATAAAAAGCTGCTGAGAAGACATAAGGATTTTTTTCTTTATAACTATCTATATATAGATATAGATACAAATTTTTGTATAGAGATGTGTATATATATATCTATCTATACAGGTATATTGGGTAAGCAGACATTTAGCAAGAGAGTAGCTTTGTAATCATTTGTGATATGGATTTAACAGCAAAAGCAACTAACAGAGGCAATGCTAATGAGGGTATATCAGTAACTGCATGAGACTACCTGCCCTTCATCTCTGAGAAATGACCTCGGAAAGCCCCAGAAATGAGGAGTCTAACTAGGTAAGGGTGAAAAGACTCAGGCATGAATACAGGTTCTCAGAGTAATGAGAACTTCAGTCAGTGCCTCAGAATAGTGAAAAATAATAAAGAAGAAATGCAGGAAGGAAAGCATGCACCAAAGAAGCAACATAACTGAGCAGACTGCCATTCTCTAATTTAAAGTGGTAGTTAAGAGGAGGACATTATAACTCAGAAATAGGCTGAAATTCTTTGAACTAAGGTAAAATGCTGATATGAGCCAAGGTCCACAAGCAGAGACAGAGAGATATGGGTTCTCTGTGTAGACAGAAAATCTACAGACAACCCAAGAACAAACTGGCAAATGGATGGACAAAATCACAGACATTCACAGCATCTCACCACACGGAAGGGAGATAAAACCTACACAGGTTAGCCAAGCAGCAGCAAAACAGTTATGAAAGACTGAACACTGCTTCAGATCCTGTATGCAAAAATACTCAGATTCGAGATGGATCACAGAACATCTTGCCTCTGAATCTGCTTTCCCTGTCTTAATTGAAATCCTTAACTAAAAGCAAAACCCTCTAAAACAGTCTTATAAGAATTTCATTGCATCAGCCTTGCTAAGCGAATCTGTAAAAGTGATGTTGCAAACGAGACCTACCAGATTTGAAATACAGGGTCAATACTGGAAGCATGCTCCTCTTCCACATAACTGTATGAACTAAGCTGAAGGAAAATTAATCTATTCTACATCCTGCTGAAGAAATAGGCACTGGAGTATATCAACATTTGTTATCTGTAATGTCATCTTCCTATTTGCCAAAGAGATAATGACTCAAGATTGTCATATTGTTTGAGAGCATTTGAGAAAATCTCAAAGTATTTCAGATGGTCAAAGCATCCATCACAGATTTTATTAACTATTTTCTTATCTCCCACTCTTGGGGGAGCAAATACAATCCCATCTTATTTAAATAGCATGTTGTAGGAAAAAATAAACAACAGGATACAGCACCCAATCAATAGAGGACAGCAGCTCCTAAGAAGTGAATACAAACATCAATAAATTGCATTTGGAGAAAAGATGAGAAAACGTAACCAGGCTGTATTCCAAATTAAAGTGGGATATTGTTTCTCTGCCAAACATTGTCAACAATGCAGGGATGGTACAGCTCAGCATGGGGCACTGTAACAAGATGGTCTCAAAGGAAGCCCACTTCAAAACCAGTTCACAGCATGCAAACTTAAGACACCGTATTAAGAAGAAAAAAATCAGTAACTTTTATGCAGTGCATGCAACTACACAGCAAAACCGTAACAGCCAAAACTAACGGGGAAATGGAAAATAACCTAGTGCACCTACTTGTGCTTGATGTTCCACTCCTGAGCTGTTGAACCAGAGGGTTTAACAGTTTTCCACCTTTCAATTTATTTTTGCTGGTTCTTCGTCGACGGCCGCTTGGTGGGGCTGAGTGAAGGAACCCCATGTTGGGAGGGAGGGGCTTCCCTAACCGAATGTACAGCGCCTCTATCTCATTCTTCTGCTGAGTCTGAAGTTCGGCAATTTCTTTCATATGCCTAAGCATAAAAACAAAACATCTGCTAGCGTGTATTTGATAAAGTACCAGACGTTGGCAGCAGAACTAGCTATGAGATGAAACAAAACCTTCAGTCATAAAAGCTACCCAACAGCGTGTGAAGTCAGAGCCACCTACTTAGCAAAGGTGGTGGCTGACTTCTCATACGTTGATTTGTAAGATAGAACCCTAGGTAGATAAAATATTTCAAACATGCTAAGTAAAAGCAATCAATTTTGGAATTCTGATTTAAAGATGCCATAAAGTCAATTTTAAACTTTTTGTATTAGTGTAGTTCTGTATAAAAAAATGCATAGCATCTATATTCAGCAAAACTATTATATCGTACATTAAAGATTTTGCTTAGATTACCAACTAATGCTAGTATTTATTCATCACATGTCAGGAAAGAAAGAAACATTAATTCTTTAATAAAGCTGGTTGCGAGGACCGGCAGCACAGCAGACTACTGAGGCTTGCCAGACTTCCCTGAGTGTGGGCAGATTGCTGAGGTTTAGGCATGGTGTGAGGCGAAGTGAGGGTTTTAATCCAGTATCTGTCAGCACGTATCTATCATAAGAGTGACATCAGGAATAGTGGTGGGTCTGTAGGTCTGCCAGTCTGAAGCACTCTTGCAGAGAAGGGCATGAAGAGAACGCCTTACAGCTCTCTACGTGGACATCCATATTAGTTGTGCTACGTTACACAGCACCCACACTGGATCCTAATATTGCACACAAACACATCACAAATGCTACCACTTGCTACTATATCAATGCAGTTTTTATGCAGGGAAGCTGGACATCACAGCAGAGATTCTCTGATTTAAAAAGAATTATTCTACTTCCAAACCGAAGTGGCAAATAACGTGAGGCATAAAATGATGCAGGATGACATTCAAGGGGAGGTCTCAGTGACACCTAGTTTGCTCAAGAGCATTTTACTCACTACAGCTATGCAAAACACATTTGCTTAGCACACGCAGAGATGCTGCCTAGGTATCTCAATGCATTCTACCCCAGCACTGTTCGCAAAACCCAACATACTTTTCTCTCAAGTTCTGCAGTTCTTTCTTCATGTCTGCATCTTCAAATTCAGAGTCATTGTCACTGCTCATGTAAGATGACTGCGAGTGGAAGGACGTTATGTTGATGGTAGGAATCTTTGTTCCCTGCCCGTTCGGTGAATCGGGGCCTTGGGAGCCCGCTTTTCCAGTCCTTTGCAGAAAAGCTGCTGCTTTTTTAATTAAGTCAGAGGCTGCACTACTGCTCGGAGGGGACGGCTGAGCCGCAGCAGCCTGTCGATGGAAGGGTTCCTCGGCAGAATCACTCGAGCCCTGGTCACAAAGGACATCAACAGACGAGGCTGTCTGCACCCGTCGGACAGCTGTCTTCTGGTCGGGGCTGGAAGGAAGCTCATCTAAATAGACGTCTGGGGGCGCAGAGAATCTTAAGCAATGCGGCGCTGCTAAAGTTAATTCATCTTGCGTGCTGCTTACTGAAAACCTGCCAATAGTTTTGGCTGGTGTACCACTATCATGAGTTCCAGCCTGTTTTCCATAGGAACCGGAGTCTAGAGAGTCATCCCTTTGAAGGTTATTTATCACCCCATCTGCTGTCGATAGCTGCGTTACATTATCTGTGTGCGTAGATGAAGTTGTAGCCTTTGCCTTCTCGTTCGTTTTAGAAGTTTCCATCTGTTTAGCTAAGCTCGATGATGTAGGTGCAACCTGGAGAAAATAACAGAGGTCAATTTTGAATGTAACTGTAACAATCAAATATAAAACTATGCGTGGTTTCTGGTTACCTGGAGGAGGCCCTTTGCTGGAGTCGCAGGAGCTGGAGTGATGCTCGCAGCTGATCCTGGTTTACAAGTTGGAGAAAAAAAAAAACAAATTAATGTCTGGAACGGTTTTGCATAAAGCGAGCCAATAGTAACAGTGCAGCACTGAAGAATGGTGTAAATACCAATTCCTTGTAATACAGGATCTAGGATTTATTTGTTTATTTATTTTAATGCAGGAGACAATAATGATAACAGTACAAATTACCTGCAGGTAGACACTAGCTTCAGTCTATTCATTTGGGGAATTCAAATAATAAAAAGAGTGTGAAATTTCTTAAGCCAACTGGAAAATTTTAGAGAGGAAGTACAGTGAAATTTGCATGGTACACTAGACCGGTATGACCAAAGTATTCTTCATGTCTCGAAAAAATAAGTAATTGCTCTCAGATATTCATGCATGTAAAATGCTGCATTTGACCACAAATGGACCTTTACACCTTTCATTTGACAGATACCCACCCAACAATTCAAAGTGCCTGAAATGAAGTTAAACATCACACTGCTGAAAGCAGAAATTACAAACTCAGAAAATGCCACTTGAACCACAAAATACGTGAGAAGCAAAATAATGTAGACAACACTATTTCACCACCTGGGCCACTGCTTTTGAAGTTAAGGCAGTGTACACAAGCTTTTCAGAAAGCTGCTCTCTTATGGCACACTGCACACAACGAACATACGGCCTTCATATTCCTGAAACGGTGAAATATATTCTTGCTTTATGGTATCCAGGATACATTAATTCTACTACAGAGCGCTACATTTCACTTGCATGTGCTCTTCTCCACCTTTAGTGAGACAAATTAACACACGAAACCCAGAGCTTTCCTCTTGCGCTGACCTAAGTGATGGACGCCAATGAGCCATGAACATTTCTGGCAATTTACATGACTTTAGGTCTCTTATTTATTCTAGGAGTACTGCATTCCCCTGCAGCTTGAAGAGGCAGTGCGTGAGCTCCAGCTCTGAGCCAGCCAGAGGTGCTCCAGGTGTGTCAGCAAAGAACTGTCTGCTATCACACAAACATGGCATCACTTTGCCATGACAATCTCAAAAAAGAAATGGCCAGCCCTTCCTCACCCCCACCTGTGACAGGGGCAGGAGTTTCAGACTCCTCCTTCAGACGCTTAAGACTTCCCATGACTTGCAACACAGGTAAAAGGAGCATTACAACCGCTGACTTTCTTACTACTGCTCCTACTGTGTTATTATGGAAATTGCCATTATATCTGCAAGAACTTCTTCGTAGCTCTCCATAGGAGTCTCAAACATCTTACAAGCTTCTCACCAGAGATGCTACCCTCAACCACGTGATTTTCATCAACTCCTTTTTATGCAGCCCCAGAAATCCAAGGGACTTTCTGTTCAGATGTTTTAATGGCACCAGAAATTCACTGTTGAGATCACAGATTTCCACATGAACACCCTATACCATAGGCATATATTACCTACTTATGGTTTAAAATAAATCTGCCTGCGAGGCAGTTTATTTCTAGGAAGCTTGACAGGAGCGAGCTATTTAATACTTGTTATATTACAGCAGGATCAGCAATGCGCCGGGCACTGCTGGGCAGTTAACCAAGAGCTAGCAGAAAGAAGACATAGGAGAGGACCAGGCACAAGTACAGATCCATCGCTGCAGTTCAGCACTGAAAGGAGCATTACCTCTTTGGCTTGCTGACCCACCTCTTGCTTCCAAGGACTCAGTCCCAGTGCCAGCGGTCTCAGACTTCTCGAGCTTTCAGTAAAAAGAAAAAAGAAAAGCATTTCAGTCTCCAGCACA
Source organism: Tragopan temminckii (assembly GCA_028571105.1). Taxonomy (NCBI): domain Eukaryota; kingdom Metazoa; phylum Chordata; class Aves; order Galliformes; family Phasianidae; genus Tragopan; species Tragopan temminckii. The sequence continues at coordinate 5,656,103 of JAOWBP010004220.1, forward strand.
AAGCCAATGCATTCTCACCTTCTCTCTCTCTCTCCCCCCATCCTTCTATTCTCACACTATAGTGGAGTATGAAACTATTTTATACTGTTTGTGGAGACGGCCTCTTAGCTTTTCCTTTAACTCCCCCATTTTTTTTTTCTCCCTTGGAAGACAAAGAGGAGGCAGTGTCACAGAGGAGACTGCAACCTAAGTCAACACAGGCACTGAATTATAAATGAATTTTGGTTTTGTTCTGTTTTGCTTTTCCAGCAAAACCACATACTTTGCATCCATCTCTTCAGAAAGTCCGAGATTTCAGAAGGACTAGATTGAATTACTGGAGAGAGACCACCTTTCATAAACAAGGCATTGTAACTGCAGTAGGTGGTCATTTATCACCACATGGTTCAAACGAGTTGCTCAAATGCAGCCATACTTCCATAAAATACTGCATCTTTCCAACAGTTCATCCAGCTGACGCTGTATGAAACAGTCTCACCCTTGGTAGTGGTGTTGGGATTATCTCCAGAAGTCTTTTCAAAGAAGGTAAACATTGATCTTCTAGCAGAAAGTGCTGCAAATCTTTTTAATTTCATGAACTCAGCATTTAGTCTGAGATAGTGCAACACACATCCAGAGTGAATAGTGACCCAAGCCACCAACACCAGTAAACTAAGTAAAATTAAAAACACAACAAAACCAAAACAGGAAAGTTCAGCTTTCCTTAGCGATTTCCCAGGTAAGTCTTACTCTGCTAAGTTCAGAGGAAGTCAAAAGAGATCGCTCCTGGAAACTGAGCGATCATCTACCCATGGAGTTCTCCACCAGCTGCAGCACTTGTGTGAAGGGTCCTGAGGTGTTTATTTTATTCTGACTGACTTAGAAAGCAGGTATTGTAATCCCTGCCAATAATTTATATTAGAAAAATCCTATAAATATTTCATGTTCGGTGATACTTACTGTACCTCATTTTCAAAGAGAGAGTGATATAGGCTGTGTTTGGAGTCCATGCTATTTCAGTAACCGACTACATATTCTAAAATTGGTCATAAATGCATAATATGCAAATTAAACATTTACTATTGCTAACTCTGTGATAACGATACAAAACAAAACTCTATTCATAGACTATAATCAGTCTTTAGAGGAGGTCTGTGAAACTGCTCTGATGGGACAGTCTCTGCCAGCTCCCTGCTGCAGTGTGCATTTGCTGTGGTATGAGGCAATGGTGAAGCAGAACATCCCCATGTAACCAGCTACACATGCAAACAAGGCACAGACAACACCATGTCAGAGCCAGCTGACCAGACAAACACTATCTTCCCTCTTCAGAACTTAATGACTATTCCCATGATGCATATTATCTTATTTAACTACAAAATGTCATATTTCTGCCTGCTTTAGAAACAGGATATGATGAGAAATGTGAATTAAGATATTATATAGGTTAAAAGCCCGAAGGAAAAATTTGGCTTTCACTGATACATGTTTATGTAAAGTGAGTCAAGTTCTAACTTTACGAGATGCACTCTAAGAGAACATCCACGATGGAAAGCAGGCAGCGACAAAAGGTAATGCAGAGAGGAGCAGATGTAAAATGTTTAGAGAAGCAAGAAGCCCATACACATGATATACTACAGACTGTTTCTGAGCTCTACTTTGGTGCTGTCCATGATTTAGAGATACAAAGGGCAAAGTCACTGCTGCACTAACCAATACTGGGTAAGGTGCTATCTCAGGTGGCACAGCCGGCACAAACTGGGCCTCAGCAGCTTTCGCCTCCTGGCAGCTATCCGTGGCGCTATGGCCTGGTTCTCTCAAATCCAACACCAACGTGGGAACTTGATCTTCGGTAAATGGTGGCAAGTTAAATTCACTGTCTGCCTGTTCCAATGGCACAAAAGCATCTGGAGTTCCTGCTGATGCAGAAGAAGTCGGGACATATTCCTGGTAAAGTAAGTTGCGCAATTTCTCATCGAGGCTCTTTATCGTGTTGTCAACAAAGTCCACCCGGGGTGGCCCCTCTCCATCAGACTCCACAGTGCACGGCTGCTGCTGCTGCAGCAGGCCAATCCCCATGCTGGCGCAGGTGACAGGCTGTGTCTGGGACAGCATCACATGCTGCTGGGATGTGGCCATGGACACCTGAGTGGGGCTCTGGAGTTGAGATCCTGCCAGATTGAGAGACTCGGATGCAACAGATGCAGGAAACACTTGATTCACAAAGGAGTGCTGCACCGCGCCGGGCTGGCCGGCCTCTGGCAGGTGAGGGATCTGGGCCGCAGGCTGCCGCTCCAAAACAACAGCATCTGAGAGCACAGGGAGCGGGCAGAGCTCTGCTGCCTTGGCAGGAGCTGGCGGGACTGCTTTGGGCGGCCCGACACTGCAACACGCTATCTCCACGTCAGGGATACACATGGCCTCATCTGCCTGCTGCTGCGCGTGCTGAGTAGGCTGGGCAGCCAGGGGAGCATCGGCAGGCTCCTCCAGAGGGGCAGCACCTGGGGCTGGAGTGCCAGGTGGGGCGGGCAATGCTGCTTGCAGTAGAGAACATTCCGGCTGGCCTCCTGCCGGAGCTGCCTGCTCCAGGATGTTTGGAGCAGGTCCTGGCAGCGCTGGAGCTGAGAGCTCTGCCTGGCTCGGCAAGCCAGCTGAAGATGCTGCAGCAGGAATTTGTGCCAAAGATGGAGAGGCCCCAATGGGGCTGTCACAGATGCTTGCTTGTAGAGGAAGCTGCTGACAAGCTAAGACACCAGGCGCATCCGGCACCACAGAGTTTGCTTGCTGATCATCCGACTGCTCCAGGTCTAGGAAGGACACAAACAGCATTTGAACTTCTGATGGGCTGTATGAAGTGAAACAAAGTCACTGCAGAGCCTCCTGGTTAGCTGCAGTGACAACTACACCTAGCCTCAACTGATCTGTGTTACCTACAGAAAAAATTAAGGCTGCAGTGACCCATCTGGATGCTTTTCTGTTACTCTAGGGAACTCGCTTTAGCAGGGGGTTGGACTCATCTCTAGAGGTCCTTTCCAACCCCCACGATCCTGTGATTAGAATTTCAGCCATGCTATAGTGTAAGGAAGACACTTAAAACTCTGGAACTTTCCCCAAACCCAGATAAACATTTCTAATTTGGTTCAGTATAATAAACACATTTACATTGTGCATGACTTAAAGAAGGCTCTTCATCAAAAAAGACGCGAACTAATTTTGTATGATAACTGTTTCCTAATCAACAGGAACATTACTCTGAAATATTTCACCTCAACACTTGATCAAGGACAAGATGGCATGGATTGTTCAAACTATGTGATGTCTCTGGCACGTAAAATTGTCTTCAACTGTTAGAAAGACAGTGAGGCCTAGGCTTCATAAAGTACACCTTTTATAGGGTAAGGAAGAAGAGCTCTTCTACATCTCAGGAAATTTTCTTTATCATCTTGGAACTAGAGGCTGATGAGTACAGCTCTAAGCCAAGGCAGACATACATCAGGGTCCATTCCTCCCTCTACCCCTTGCCTTCCCCAAGCCACCAGAGTTTTCTGAGGGACTGAGGTACTGAGGATCAAAGCCAAGAGACTTCTTTCATTTCTGAGATAACGTTTTCTAAAAAATCTAAACTTTGTAAATACCTGGACCTTCAGACTGTTGTGCACTCTGAGGAACTGGTGGAGAAAATTCTGGTGCATCAGTAGTTGGGTTTTCCACCACAGGGCATATAATAAACCACCTTTTTCCAGTATGCAAAACTAGATATGAAAATAAAAAGTAAACAATAGTTTTGGTTTATTCCAGATCACCCATCATAATTATTATATATATATGTATATATATTATTATTATATTTAGATAGAAAATCCAAATCCCTGTAGTAATAGCCAAGATTAAAAACAATGGCTCCCATCTGATTCTCACCCCTGAGAAGCCACTTTCTGTAAGGGAGACTGACACCACCTGATTCTGCCACACGTTTATTGTAAGTTTATTTTCAAGTATTAATTATCTTTAGAAAGATAATAATTACATACAAGACAAATTTATGAACGGTTCTGCAAACAGTTAGCTTACTATGGAAAAAAAAATGTCAGTTTCATAAAGTTTATCCATTTTAACTTTTCTAAGTAGGAAGTGTTATAGCTAACATTTCTTTCAAGTCTCATCTCAAGGTCTGGCATATGTAAATGGCAAACCAGAATTATACACACTTAGTAACATCCAGCATAAGTATAAATGTTAAAAAAAATGTGCTAAAAAATGATATTACTTTTATCGGCAAAAATAAACCAGATATTTTTAGCAGAAAATCTAGTCAGTAAAGATCATCCAGTTTCTGCATTCATTAATGAAGTCCTATGTTATCCTTCCTTCCCTGTAATTAAGAATTTTTGAAACAATGCTTCCTCCATCGGAGATTGAGCTTTTTTTCCACAAACGTACACTTACACAGAGATAAAAGGACCATTCCCTTCCCTTCCACTTAGCTGTAAAACCCATAAGATGCAATGACATTCAGATGCCCAAAACTCCCCTCAATAATAACGAGGTAGTTGAAAATGTATGGGTTAGAAATTTCTATTAAATTACCAAAGCAAATACATCTTTTAACTTCTCTTGCAGATGTAGTTATGAAAAGAGTATGCTTCTTGATTTTTACACCGATTATCTGCTGATGTAATTTAGGGCTTCCCTAGACGTCCCAGGTGTCAGCCAGCTTAGCCCTATAATGGTGAAGGTTGCTAACAGCAGAAATCACTGATACACCCTTATTTCTAGATACAACCACCAGTAAAACTGGTGATACCTTCCTGAATCTAGAAAACTTCTGCATAAGTTAATCAGCAACTTCAAGCTAGAGATTAAGTTTTTATTCAAAGGCACATTTACCATTTTGTTGATACACAGGTGTCTTCACTTGAGATGGCCGCTTCTCCTATTCAAAGAAACAAACAACAAAAAAACATTCTTAGTATCAATGCAAGAGCAGCATTATTCCAAGGAATTTTTATATTGTAAGTTTTAACTGAGTTAAAGAATTGTTTTTCTAGCTAAGAAACCTTCTTTTTTTTCCTTTTGTTTGGTGTGGGTTGTGAAACTTCTTTACATTGGACATTAACAAAAAGGTATCAACCAAGAACTATAATATCTCTTACCTCACTCATTTCTGCTCCATCAGTATCCTGCTGGGGACTTGTTCCCTGATCAGAACTTCGTTCTCCTTCCGTATCTTCACTGAGCATATCTTCTGCTTTATCGATAATATCTTTCATTTGTTCAATAAATGTCTCTTTCTCACTCTGCAGTATGAATTCATTCTCCACCTACGTCACATCAAAACAGAGAAAAGAACTATAACTTTTTGACTAATGCCCCATTTGGCTTGTAACAAGCCTACATGAGAACAAACTGGTTAAGGCAACTTGTTACATCAAGAGCCTGTGGGCAGCTGCATCGCTAAGTCTTACCATGTAAGTAGCAATTTCCTCGGGTGCATCACCATCCAAATCAAACTTAAAAGTCACCATTTTGTGATTGTGTGTTTCAAGCTGGCACTCCACCATCTTATCCCCTGTGTTACAAACCTGCAAACAAAGATTAACAACAATTATTTCTGGCACAACTGAACTAATAGTGAATTTATCCCTAAAGAAAGAATACTTGCATTTAATATAGTCAGTTTGGGTCTGTTGGTTTTCTCCTGGCGTGAACGAGCACGTGTAGATTTCTTATGTTTCTTTGAAGACTTTCCTTCTTGTTTTCCACCTCCTATTGCTCCTTCAAAGCTGTCACTCATCTCTTTACCTGAAGCAACATCTGGACTCATATAGCTTTGTAAGAGAAAGGAAGAAATCCCCCAGAATGAAACCGCCATCACAAATAGAGTCATGTATAGATAAGATAGAGGAAAATCAGACTATAAAAAAGTGTATATTCTGGCCCAGATTAAGCCAGCTTCTGAGAGATGCTCAGTAAGTGAAAGGAGCTCTTCTAAGTCAGGCATGTACTCTGGCTATCACACCTAACAAGAAATGACCTATCAAAGTTTCTGTCAGTACCATAAGGAAGTGCCATCATTATTTCAGTAATTAATGCATTACTAGGCTTGAGTTCAAACTTGAGCACTACAAAATCTCAGAATGAGCTCTGGCTGCATGTTTTAATTCTTGTTACAATGACATATCTGAGTGGCTCAACATAGAACTCTCACCAATACATCCTTCCCTGTATCACTCCTGGGGATGGATCATTACAGAAGGTGATATAGGTACACCCATTCCAAAGGGGAAATAAGCTACATACCCAACTACTCTAGCATAAAATACCTTTGTACAGATACAACGGCATCAAATCAGGGATCACACCACTTGAGTTATTTTAACAAAAATAAATTACTTGCTGAACTGAAATTTGTTGTACATCAAGGTTAGGATGCAATGCCCAACTAAAGCAATACCCAATCCAAAGACTAGGCATTTCAATTAGCCTTATAAAGACAGAAAAATCACCCGCTAGAAAGAAAACATTTGTTTTGCTGAAATGATTATAATGATACCTTTCACAGCTCTGTGACAGAGTTTGAAGTTTGTCCTGTATTGCCTGCTCCTAAAACATAAGAAAAAGTCATTTAAGTAAACATGTTGTACTTCCAGACAAAAACACCCTTAAGAAAGGTTTGTTGTTGAGATATTATTAATATCCTAAATCATTCTCTTTAATCTATTCATCAATTTTGAACATTTGTGCCCACTCTTCGGACACCAATCTGCCAGCTCCCTTCCCTGCTGCTGCTGCTAAAGCAGAAGAGGCAGCGAAAGAAACGAAGCACTCCTCACCACAATGGAGAAATTTTATTGCAGGACAAATTCACATCAATTCACATCATTTTTGAATGAACGTAAATTATACACCAATGTGTTTTATTGCTTTGTATAGTCCACTGAAATAACATTAGGTATTTTAAGCATGCTTGGCTTATTGTGAGAATTTCTGATGAACTTCCAAATAAAAGACAAAAATTCTTTTCTTAAAAATACACACTTCATATAACGTCCTCTTGCTCTCGACACAACAGAAATTTACTCTAAAAACTTCCCTGTTCCCTGGTCCAATGTTAGCCCAAGCAACAGTGGTGTTTCACCATGCACAGACCTGAGAGGATGACGCCCTGCTACTACAGCCTCATTACATATATGGGCAACAGATACACACACACCCGTATTTGTATATAGCAATATATGTATATACACACACATCAGTTTTTAATAAATATATATAATTATATATATTTATAAACATATATAACACTCTTCCATAGACACAGTTACAAACAAACTGGACTGTCATCACGGTATACTCATACCAGAAGAGCTTTTAACTGTAGTTAAAAGCTTCGAGGTTAACCAGCCCACACCCCTCATTGCTTATAATGCCACTCACTGCCATGCCAAAATTGACCGCAGTTTCTATAAAACTGCAAAATTAATGAACAGTGAGAACACAGACATAATGTATCTAGATTTTAGTAATGCACTTCCATCAAGTGCCTCACAAAATCTCATTTGCCTGATCAATCCAAATTGGTTTGGATATGAGTACTGCGACACAATTCAACAAAAGACAGATAAAAGCATCATGGCAGAGCAGTAACAAAACACGACATTTGGAGTATCTACTGATACGAAACTCCTCTTACATCCAAGAAAACCTTAGCAAAATACGTCATAAAATCAGCACGGGGAGCACTGGGACCAATGCGACCTTTGCACAGAGAGTCACAATGTGATGCTCATGTGCTTTGCTCAGGAGCCAGCTGTGATGATCAGCACTTCCAGCTGCAGGATTCCAGCATCTCACATACCAAAGAGTTCCAGAGGCCAGCACCTGCACTCTGGGCTTGGCTCTGACTGGAGATTTCACAGGTGTGAGTAGAGTGAGGGAAGCTTTGAAATAAAGAAATAAATCTGGATATATATTGTCACTCAAGAAAAAAATATATATTTTAAATCACACCTACTCAGTGCCTTCTCTGCATTCCAGGAAAAGAGGACAAAAGGGTGACATTGGATTGATTTCTCAAACTGCACAAGAGAAGGAATGTAACTTACAAGTGAAACATGAGAATGAAGTTAACAAAACAGCCATTACTTGTTCCTAAGGATGTGATAAATTGTCAGGACAGACACGTGCCCTGGAAGGCACTGATTTCTCAGTTAACATGGGACAACTTGCCCCTTCCCTATATTATACTGAACCATAGCAATGAAATCTGCTCATATTTCCAAAAGCTCACAACAGGAGGAGCCCTGCAGGCAAGGCTGTAGCTTTGGCATCAGCATGGATCCTGAAAAGAGCTGCGCACAGAGAAAACAGGCAGGTTGGAGGAGAAACTGCTGGAGTAAGGGATGTAAGTAAGGGACGGAAGGAGTAAGGCCTAATATGGCAGGCTTTACTTATGGACTGTGCACATGAAGCATGAAAGGCTAGTCCTGCTAGTTCTTCTACCTATATCTAACTTACAGTATATACAGAAAGTCACCAGGAAACATCCTATAGCACAGCACGATCAATTTCTGACAAGAACTAGGCTGTCACTGCATAGAAGGGCAGGCAGAACGAGGAATTAGAATCCAGTTCCAGCGTTAGTCTCATTCTTATGCTACAACTTCTGGAAGAGGATTTAAGCTGGACGTCTAACGGAATTCTTCGGCTGTACTGTGTAGGAAAGGATCACAACAAATGCACTGGCTAAAAAAATTAGTCTGAACAAATGTAAATGGTTACTTTGGGAGGAAAAGCCTCACAACAGAACCTCAAGAGAAAGCAGAAACAGGAGAGCAGAATTGTTGAGGGACATTTCCATTCAGAAATGGAAAACTTATTCACCAAAATCTAGAAGGCCAAAACCTTTGTTTTGCTTTGCTTATGGGTATCTATCAAAGAACTGAAGAGAAGGAAACGTTCTGTGACATTCTGTCAAGACTGAAGCTTAAACAATCACGGGAGTGGTAAGGAAAGCCAAAAGAGCAGACAGGGCAAGCTGACAGTTTCAAAAGGAAACAAATAAAATCTATCTTGCTTATATGACCATTGAGAATTGGTAATGTCTGTGAGTACTTGGAAAAAAAACAATCCCAGGGCCAGGCTAGAACTCAGGCAACACAGGAATGTACAATACTAGACAAAATACAAATAAGACCCAAGCCGAAGAGCATGAAGGGTGAAGAATTGGATTATGAAATAATTTCTTAAGGCAAATGATGATCGGTTGCACAATTGCTTGAGACATTTAAAACAAGACTGGACAAAACATGGATGAAACTCTGTAGAACAGCTTCTTACTGACCCACAGCACTTAAAGACAGTCATTTAAATTCTGTTTGTGCTCAGCTACTGACAAAGAGGTGCTTTGTAGCCGACTTGTCCTGCAGCCTGATCACTTCAAGGAGATGTTTCACAAGCAGTCAGGGTGCAGCACGCCGTTGGAAATGGCCAATTATTTGCTGAGTTAGCATCTAGAGCTGGCTCTCTATCATGAGAGTGGAGAATCTCCCTAACGAACTAAGCCCACGGGCATACAGGAGGTTAAGGGCAGGCTGGTGAGTGACTGAGGAGACGGCTCTACCTCTTGCGATGTCTCTGCCACTGCCTGCACGGCTGAGCCGGGAGCAGGGAGCTGCTGAGCCAGGGGCTGGGAAAGGTCTGGCTGAAGCTGCAGAACACCCGAAGGCTGAAGAGGCAGACAGTGATCTATGGGCACTGGTGGACTAGCTGTAGCAAGGCTGCCATGAATCTGTGAAATGCTTTCTGGAGCGACGCGGGGAGGCAATAGTTCAGGTTGCAACTGCAAAGGCGGTGACATGACTAGCGAAGGCTGCACTGGGAGTACCGGCACCTGGGCTCCAGTTTCCAAACCATATTGAGTATGTCCAGTAACCTGCTGCAACACAACAGACACCTAATTAAAACACAGCTCTACTTAGAGTGCTCCTGACTTACATATCAAAGCGCTAAAGTCACCGTGGTTTACGGAAAAAGGATTTTAAATCTACAGTGAGAATGCATATGTGTGGTCTCCAATTGAAAGGGCAACTGCAGTTGAAGCTGGCTTTAAAACAATGAAATCAAATCAAAAGATTCTTCCTAAATAATCATGACAATGTGTTTATTTAACAAGTGCTAATTAATTTATAGAAACAAAACCATCTTTCACAAAATCTTGAGTTATGAATTGATTCTCCAGTTTGCTGTTTTCAATATCACAACATCCAGATAGAGAAATACATACTTCATCAGTAATTTAAATCAGCACTTTTCAAATCTGTTATATATAAACCACCTGCGGACAAAGGCTATGCAATTAACTCTTTTTATACTGAACATCTGCAGTGTCTTGCAGAACATGCTGTCTTCCACTTAAACATTTCAAACCGAATTTCAGTCTTGGCACACTAAACACTGAGGTCCTGATCCTACAAACACTTCCTTGTGTAACTTTGCACAGAGGAAGTTTCATTTATCTCAGTGGATTTCTTCAATGCATTAAAATAACTTGTGTGCGTAAATGCTTTGTGGGAACTGGACCTATGCGACGAGATGCCAACTACCTCAGAGACTGTGTTGTTATTCTGCGTGACAGTTCTGTGAGTTGTATATTTAAGAACAGAACATTCTCCTTTTAGGAACATCATGTATTTTTCCAAGGGGATCGAGCTTGTAGGAAGAGGGAAAAGGAAAGAAGAATTAGGGAAGAAAGAAAATTTTTCAGTACTAGGTAAAACTGCATAATTTTTACTTGTTTGTGAAGTACCTATCATCATCTGGAGATCCAGAACGTTGGATAATAAAAACAAATAAATAAATCGGGACTCAGATGAGAATTAGGGCTCACAATTTCATCGCCGCGTGCTCTGTGCAGAATGTAGATAGGAGCTCACATTACTATTCCAGGTTTTAAGTGGATAAAAACAAAGATGCAGTGGGCCTTGCAACACACAGCCATTACAAGACTGCCTAAGTGAAGGTTTTTAGAACAGTAACTGCAGTGTATGGAGCAGAAGAATAGCGACAACTTTTTTTTTTCATCTTTATTTAACTAAAATAATTCACAAAATGTCTCAAAGTATAATTTACCTGAGTATAACTGAACACAGAGGCGCTTGAAATCAACTGCAAATATAGCTCTGTGTAGGAATGTCTCTGTTTACAGAAATACTTTTCTATGCAAGATAGAACAGTGTATTTTTGAATACCCCTATGTTCTTGTCTATTTTTTTTGGTACTATTTTTTAAATCCTGAAAAGTATAATGGAAATCTTGTGTGTATGTATTTGGTCGGGTTCTGGTGTTTGCCATGCCCAATTCAGTTCTTTCAAAAGGCATTGGAAAAGCTGTGGCTAATGAGCTCAATGGGAACTGCCTCGGGCTCCACATTGCCTACGCTCCCACAAACAATATTTCTGTACCAAATATATGGCTGAAGACAAATTTTAAAATGATGTATTGCTTTGAAGATGCCATGAAATGGCAGGTTGAAATGGGATGTTATGAATTTTAATCAGTGTGTTACAACAAAGTGATGTAGTAGAACAGAAATTTTCAAGAACACTATTATTAACAGATTTACTGCTCTCTCCTGCTTGGGTCAGGCTGCATTTCATGTTGTCATATCACAGATGTGGCAATGGAAATGTTTACAGACTCTTAACAAGGCCTGAATCAGCTCACTTATAAGCAGCGCTAACATCTGAAGCTTCATGTTATGCTTCATTTCCTCTAAGGGGGAAAAAGGGTCTGCAGCTTGCGTTTGTTCCCATCTGATAAACCTCTTCCACAGAGTTTTCTGGAGTTGTTATCAAACGGTCATTTCTCTTGGCTTTACAAAGCAAACTTTTAAAGCAGTTCTATGTCAAAACAGCTCTCAGTTCACTTGCTCCTGCCAGCTCATCCGTATTTTGCCATCTGTATGCAATGTCCCTGCACCGGCAGAAAGACATCAGCATCAGCAGTGCCATGCAGCTACTGCCAGGGCTTAGTCACTCCTCCCGCCCCAGGAGAACCACAGCTCACACTTCCCTGCCACTCTGTTATAGCTGAGATGGGAGAGGAAAGACAGAATTCAGAAGTGGGCACTTCACCCACTTTTCAGTCCTTATACCCACAACATCCATCTACCCCCACTAAGGACCTCAGCGCTTCACATGAGTTCAGCTCTAGCAACCATCTCCAGAACCAAGGACAAAGAGTTAACAAAACATCTTCATGAAGGAAACCCATCTCCCAATTGCATTTAGAGTGGAACGAGTCCCCGGAACGTTCAACAACCACCCTACAGCCTAGCACCGACACAGCCCAGCGCCGGACAGATTACCTGGTTACCAGCCCCAGGGGCAGACAGCGGCTGTTCTGATGGATGAATTACGCCTGGCTGAAGTGACTGAGGAGGTGGAGGCTGCTGCGGCTGGGAAACGGCTTGCGTGCTCTGCGTGTGATGGGGAGAGGGTGCTTCACTCTGGATTATCTGCTGGAAGGTGGTCGGGTACATCTGCTGCTGGGGCAGCTGGGACACCGCGTGGTGCGGTGGCAGTGCTGGCACTCCAGGTGGAGCCACGGCAAGCAATGGTATTGTAGCAGCCGACATATTTGGCACTATTGTTTGGCAGGGCAAGACCAGAGAAGCCACAGTTGTATGAGGAAGGTTCACTGCTTGCATGGGGAGGGCGGGGGAGTTTGGTGCCATGGGCAAAGTGGGGTTCATGGGGAGGCTCGGTAAAATCACAGCCGGAGCGAAATACTGAGAAGGAGCAGGTATGGGGGGCACGTTTGCAGCAGGTATATCAGAGAGGTTTGGAGGAAGGTTGTCAAGTCCTGCCAGAGGAGTAATTGCAGGAATGACGGGAAACTGAGGAATCTGAAAAAAACATAATATCACATAAATTGCAAGAGCTTTCATTGATGGTACAAAGCAGTTTCATTTGCCATACAAGTATGCAAAGATCACCTGTGCCATGATAATTAGGTCTGTTAATCACTTCCATTTATTTCCTGAGGTTTACAAACAGTAATAAAAACTTAATTATTAAACCATTAAGGGAAAAAAATTAAAATTTCATTTTAAGGGGATATTTTTGGGAGTTTAAAACTATTTCTCATGATAGTTTGGAGCCTTCAAGCAACATCCTAATTAACAAAATATTGCTTCCATTTTAACAGAAGGGAAATGGAATCAGACCAGACAAAACACTGCACTCTTTCATGCAAAATACAACACGATGATTAAAAATCTTTGTTTTCATAAAGTCTGTCTCCATCACAGGCAGCAGGGGAAACGCTGTAAAATGGTTTTTAAAACCAAAACCTCCCAGTGACACGGCAGACCATGATAACTACCCCATTATCATCGAAGCAGCTTGCTTCTTCCCTTGGGGTAAGTTGTTTCACATCACAATGGCTGCCACTAGCAAGCACACCAACAAACCATTCCAGGCATAAGAAGGGTCCGTCCCTAGCACTGAACCTGGGAACAGAGCAGGGAGGGAGGTAAAGACCATGGGGAAGCCAAGAGCTCGAAAACAAAAAAACGGGCAACTTCTCATGCTCTAAAGCCTGGAATGGGGAAGAGTACACCATGGGTAAAGTGCAAAAATATGCAATTATAGCAATTTTGTAAGTAACTGGATTATCTCGGCATGGCACAGGATTATTCACAAAGGATATTTTTGGTTTTCAAAACAAAAACATATGACAAAGAAAAACAAAGGGATTAGTGGAATGTTGAATACCTATGGACTGAATTGCAGGCATGCAAAATAGCCACACGCACAAAAAACAACCAACTGCAAATCATGTTAATTATTAGCTGGAAAGCTTTACTCAAACAATGCATTCACATAGTTTTCAAGAGACATTACCTGGGAAGGGGCAACTGGAGGAAGCTGTGGCACAGTTGAAATCTGAAGGGGTTTCAGTGGTGTACTACTGGCTGCCACCTGAGAGGTCTGGGGCTGGTACTGGGGCAGGAGATGGGGGGCAGGCTGGATGGGGCAAACCGGCTGGCTGGCAAGCACCTGCTGCAGAGAAGTTTGCTGTGATATGGGTTGCTGCCAGGAAAGGGAAGAAAGAAGAACAAAGAAGGTCATAACATGTATATTATGAACGAATCAGATCACTGGACACAGCCATGCTGCACAGTCAGATCAGAGCCATCACTCAGTAAAAATGCTTTATAGAAGGGAAGGGTACTCCTAATTTAAACACTGTACAAGAGCCTGCGTTTAAAACACATTTGAACTTCGGATACATTACCTGAAAAGACAAGCTCCAACTATTTTGGAAAGGTTATTTTTAATGACTCAATCTTTAAATCCCAGAGATTGTTCTGGTTGGCCTTGTAAAATCCCCACCTACTGGCTTCAAAGAGTCCCACTATGCAGATTACACCCCGTTAATCTTGGCATTTAAGAGCTGACTATGTAATGCATCAGGCGCTGAAATATACAACGTATTACCTGAGATGTGAACAAAACAGTAATTATCATAAAAGCTCCAGCTAGATCCCAGTTATGTATAAGGTGCTGCAGTAACAACGTGGCAGCCAAAAAAGCAATTTTACCATTACCTGGGGAATGGCGTTCCACTGGCCTGCCAGATTTTATATAGCATAGCAGGAAAAAAAAAGCTGCATAAAAGCTGAAAATAATCAGCAAAAAAGTTTCACATTTTCTGTGATTCTGACATCTCCTTCTTCATTTCTGTTAATATTGAAAATAGTAAAAAATATATATATATATTTTAAATCTTGTTTCAGAAACATGGCGCTCAGGCACCAAGCTGGCTCTGGATACACTTGGACATACATCAATCAGCCTGAGCTATGCAGCACATAAAATCTAATACCATGCCTAGTGCTCAAAGGTAAGTGCAAAACGAATAGCCAAGCAGCATTATCTTTCATTTTTGCCACTTTTACTGTAAGTCAGTAGAGCAATATTTTGCTCTGCGCTTTTTCAGCAGCAAGATTCGTCAACCAGAGTTTGTAGATACATTAGTACAATAGAACTGTACATGATGTATCAAGGTATCCAGATGCCACCTGCCCTTAAGCAGCAAAAACTCAGCCACAACTGCTAAGTTTCCAGTGCTGGGATCAGTGAACAAACAAGCATTTGGCTACTGGCACACCGTGTCTGGGGCTGAATGCCCTGAATGCCACAAGCAGCACTGGAGGTGGCACTGAACAGGCACTGACCAGCTCTGCACAACACCAGCTCATCTCCTGCAATATTTCCCAGTCCCAGCAGAGCATTCCTCTCGCACCTCCACACAGCGCATGCTTGGGCTGATAATTCTCACCAGCACAAAGCCAGCTCAGGTATCTGGGCATCTGCAGCTGGGTTAATCTGCAGCTCAGACAGGCTGCCAGCAGCTAACTGGGAATTGAGTCCACTGACGGCGGCTGCTCGACCTGCCTGCACTCGAGGGGACACTGAGCTGAAGGCAGAAAAGCCGTGCTCACAGAACTAAGGTTACTTCCTAAGGCCTCCACCTTCAGTCTACAAAATGCGTGCAGACTGGATGAAGTGTAGCGAGCGGAAAGAATCCAAATGAATTGCACTAATTTTGGCTCAATCTAACCTCAATGTTATAATTGGACAGATACCCAAAATGAAAAAAACAAAATACTGAGGAGATGCAATATTGATCGCCTCCATCTGAGTCATCAGTGTATATCCATAACTGATCAATACATTTCACTCTTTTGTAGAGATGAATTTATCACCCTGACTTCATGTAGTCGGGCTGAGACACCCTACCATCCTTCTACAAAAACCTGCAGTTCTCTGCTGCCGAGAGTAGAAGGAAGATTCTGTATTCAAAGTAGGTCTTCCTAAAGGAAACCAAGAGTGACACAAACATTTAAGAGTTCCTAAAATTGGTAAATGCCAATTATCAAAAGCTGAACAGTCACTGAGCTACGTCTCCCACAGTACTGTGAGATGGACTCAGGTGTTCTTACATTGCAAACTGTAATACAAGCTACAAACTGGATGTGTTTTCTTCGCATGTCTCTGCTTCTTTGAACTATCCTGAGAAATTTAAAAATAAAAAACTGCGTAAGTCTAGCCTTGACCTGGGATTGCATCCAGATTTATCCTGAGGGTGATTCCATTTAATGAAACTAATGGCCTCAGGCACGAACTTTGTCCCAGAGCTTATATCATGGTGCATCTTCTATCAGTGTCCAAAGGAAGTATACATGGGCACAAACAGAAAAAGGGAGCTATGCACCCTGACTCACTAGAAAACAGATACAATGACTGCTCTGTCTTTGTTTACTAACAGAGATGGAATTATTTCAAGAAACAGCAATGCTGGGAAGGAAGAGAATATAGAAGAAATTAAGTTAGGTAAATACCCTATTCCAAAACTGCATTTGCCAGGGGAACAACGTGTTTTGATCTGTCAGCATAAAGCTCCAGAGGCCACTAGGAAGATCACTGCAATCAGAAACGTCCTCAGTGTGCTTGAGAAAGTGTACAATTTTTGGCACAAAGAACCATATCATCATCACTGTCCATTAGAAAAAAAAAATCTAATGCATCATAAAATTTCACATAAGCAGGCATTTTTCAAGGGCACCAAATTACACTGCTTTTATACTGATTCCTTCAGAAGAATAGGGCATGTTAAAAAAAAAAATTAACACCAACACATTTTGGTAACTAGGAAGGTATGAAGAGACACAGTATGTGCCAGACACAAAGCATGCAGGCATTCCCCAGCCTCATCAACAGTTTCTACCCAAGGAAGCCAATGTTTTGCTATGATCACAAAAATGAGCCACAGATCAACATGTTCTACAGGTCTGCGGCTACATTTCTTACTGCCTGACATCACCTTCGTACAAGGAAGCAACTGCAACTCCACAGCTGTCCCTTCTTGAAAGCTGTGTTGTGTAAACACTGTTAAGGAACAGGACTTTTTGGGGAATTTGATGATCCAATGTGCATTATTTGGAGACAACTCAGAGAGATTCTTTTCTTAGAAGATTAAGAGATTTGATAGATGCTTCTACTGAATTACAATTAAAAAGCACAAATCAAAAAGCAGCATCTCCAAGTACCTGAAGACAACTGATCCCAACATCAAAGTTGCTTTCTCACCTTTTAGAAATATTTTGAGCACAAGTTGCCAAATAATGAAGAGAAATTAATAAAAACCTATTATAAAACAAAACAAAACAACAATGAAATACTATACTGAAAGCAATGTAAATGCTCAAGAACTGAAACTTATCACAGGTACTGTCTCGAGTAGAGTGTGGACAACATGTGGGGTGAAGCCCCTGGGCAGCAGCCCCTCACCTGCTGGCTGGCCAGCACTGGCTGCGACTGCCCCAGCTGCATGGAGGCCACGGTGGTCGGCTGCACCACTGGGAACGTCATCGCTGGCTCCTGGTAGTGCTGGGGCCTCTGGGGCACCACCGCAGGTGGAGCCTGAACCACGGGCAGGGCAGGCTGCAGCAAGGAGAAGGCAACGTTAGGGAAAAGAGAAGGCTTCCTGCTGAAGGAGTCCCTGCAACTGCCAAGAGTATACATTCCAACAAATGGTCAACTTAATGCTTAGGTCAAAACAGAGGAAGAAGACATAATGACAACTTATCTGCAAGGAATGGAAAGATCATTAATCTAAAAACGTGGAAAAAAGCTGTCATTTCAAAGGCCAATAAGACAACCACACTGCACTGCATTTCGTCTGGAAGCAAGCATGCAAGCCAGTAAAACCACTGAAAGCATATACATAGTGACAGAGGATATATCAACAAGCAGCCACTAATGGAGTAAAGCAGTAACTTCACAAAGGTTTTCATAATTTCATAAAGAATCTTCATCTTTGAAAGAAACAGCTGATTGCCTTGAGATGGATGCCAAGAAAATAAATAGAGAAATAAAAAAAATTAAAACCACGAGGGAAATTAAGACAAAAAAAAGCAGTTTAGGTATGGCTTGTACCAGTAACAGTTCTGATACTTCAGCTCAGAGTAGGTAAAGATGTTAAAGCTAAGCAGTTTGTCAGACTGCTGTTTATAAGCCTGAAACCAAAAAGCTACTTCAACTCCAGTTCTGAGCTGGTGTTATCTTGATAAATAATCTCCCAGGAAAAACACAATGATAACTCATCTGTCTTACAAAAATCATAGAACTATGAAAAGCTTCGAGTCAGATTTTTGCCCATGAATAAAAGTTATTATTCTTCCAAATCTTCCAGTAAAGAAAAAGTAATGCACTTATGTCCAAATTAGAGACCTACCAATGAAAAGAATGAATCAGCTCTAAAACAGTACGCTGCACGGCATAATTAATAATAAAAAAAATCTTTAAAAGATGTGCATTTTGAGTGCTATATTTAGAGCTAAGTTAATGCTTCACGCGAACAAGGAACGAGGAAGGATGCGTCTCGGCAGAAGTATGCACATGGGAAAGGTGGTTTCCACAGTGGAGGGATCTGGCTACGGGTTTTTCCTTCAGGTAAATGGAGTCATGTTTCAGTGCATTCACAAAATACTGTTCACAATTTCTTGCAGGCATTTTGGAAAACATAAGGTAAAACCAGGGAAAATGAAGCACTCCCAAAGTATGTTGGGTAAATCTGGATCAAGCAGGAAACAACCACTGGTCCTGGATTTGACTTTTCTTCTCTTAAGTCAAATAGCACGAAACAAAGAATTAACCTACCACATCATTACTGTCATTTTTACTGGGTAGGCTGCTTCCACTGCTCGGGGTAGCTGCAGTCACCCGATTGCTCTTCTCTGCCAGCAGTGTTTTGCCAGTGCAAGCTTCATGACAGGGCTGGAACAGTCCAGGCATGTTGGCTTCTCCATAATCACAGGATTCAAAAGGCGGAATATTTTCTGCAACTCTTGCAGATCTCATGGGAGAAGAACTGGTCTTCTGGCTAATTATGTATTGTAAAGATTCTTGTAACAAAGGCAGGTCTAAACTTCTGCCACACGGCCCGCTGGTTTGGGGGAGAGGTTGAGACACTGACTTGTCTGGGATCCGGCTGCACAGGGAGTGAGCGCATTCAACAGGCATCAACACTTTTGACGTGTTTTGGTCTTTACCAGACTGAAATAAGCAGGCCAGGCACATCTGACAAGCCTGCTGGAGAAACATCAGCTCGGTGGGGTTTGCCGAGATCCCCGGTGCCATCAGTGGCGACGTGCCTGCTTCCCCTTCCCTGGTCTGCAGGTCAGAGCTCCTTTCCCTTAACTCCTGGGGGCAGGACATCGCATCCGGAGCCAAACTCACAACAGAGTCACTGTGGCGACGAAAAGCACATGGAGCATCGCCTGCCACGTGCAGCAAGCGTGGGCTGCAACAGGAACACGGGGCAGCTGCAGCTTCTAAAGGGAACGCCGCACTGTGCCTCTCGGTGGGATCACCTGAAGACTTGTGTTCCCTCACGTTTGGTTGTTCTTTCACCAGCAGTTCCATTAACTGCTTTTGGTCAAGGTCACAACAGTGTGAAAGCCTGACTGGGCTACCAGTCCTCGATTTTGGAGCCTCAATAATGGAAGTACTTCGCCGTCTCTGTGCAATATTAAATCCAGAGCCAGAAAGGTAGTGAATGGATGTTTGACCTTTGTCACAATGGGGAGAAACATCACACCCAAGAAGGTCTCGAACAAGTGAAGGAGCAATAATGTGTGGCTATATTGACAGTAAATGAAAACAAACAAATGTTCTCAAATTCATGCACGAGCTTAAAAGCAATAAATCAAAAGCTGTAAAAACAGCTACACTGTTACTGCAGCTCAGTGAAAACAGACTGATGAAAAGCTCTTTAATTGGGAAAAAAATAAAAAAGACAGCTGCTAGGGAAGCACGTCTTAAAAATGGCACGATGAACTAGAAGTACACTGTCTACTCAATGCACATTTTAGATCAACCAGAGACATAAGTACTAAGCAAGCATACACTGGTAGAAACAAGCGAGAATTACATAAAGCAAGCCCTGCAATCTACACCTACTGAAAACAGCATAAAGCAGTCGTTAAGTATGATCTAGGCTACAGCACAGCTTCGAGAAGCTCTAGACTTACTGCTGAGGGCTGCTGGTAGTGCCCCAGCTGCGGGAGGCTGTGGGGCAGCGCCTGGCTCTCGCTGAGGGGTGGGCTGTACACCCGTTGGATAGCGGGCGGCACGGCGTCGGGCACAGATGAGTAGATGACGCTTTGCTGGCTGCTCTGCGAGTCTGAATAAACAGTGGACCCCTGACCACTGTCGAATGTGCTGTCAGCTGAAAAAAGAATTACTTTTTATTATTATTTTTTTTTTATTATTTTGAGCTCAGCAACTTAAAGTGTTCAAGTAATGATTTCAGGGCAAGGTCAGCATTCGTTTATGTAATTTGCATTTTTACTACCTTAGACCTTTCCATTCTATAAATAAATTATACAACACAATTGTTATTTTCTACAAAGGGCACATACTGCTCCTTCTAAGCCAAAACCCAAGAGTAATCCCCATGGATTTCTGTGCACGATGATATTTTAAGCACACTGATATTTCCTTTAAAGGGCGTGCGTATGGTTGATAGCAAGAATTGCAGACTTTCATGGATTTTCTAGGATAAAAGGATAGAAAACTCCAATTGTAATGTTCACAGCAGATCGTGGCATCCTGGAGTCAGTTCTTCTAGAGAGGCACTGATTTTAGCACCTTTTTGATTAGCAGCATAGAAAAATACACAACCCTTTATATGCTTTGCATTAGCTCCTCAAATAACCACCAACTTGAGTATACAACAATACCTCGAGACGAAGAATAGGTAAAATAATTCAATCGGATTAGGGGAAAAACATACCATGAAGAAGTCACAGGAAAATGTCCTATGGATTTTTTGACTGATGTATGTGACAGAAGGTAAAGCAGCATTATTTAAGCAAGCCTATAACATGATGCCCCGCATTAGGCAGCAGCAGCATTAGGGCAGCTCTCACTGTAAGAAGGCTATGCGGCACTAAAAGAACAGACGCTAGAGGAATTATAACCAAAATGCATCCAGATTTTGTCATCTGTAAGTGGAAAGCTTTTAGCCACTTGTACATAAAAACAAAATCAGAGAATGAAATGAAACAGCTACCTCAGTTCAGGTTTGTGATCATTTAAAAGGACAATTCAGAGCTCTACCAGTGTTTCTCACGCCAACTGTTAGCCCAAACAATCTGCAGAATCACACAACTTGACATTGGGCAAGCATGGCATCCTCTACTGCAGAAAAATAAATCTTCTAACTGTACCATTGAGCATTACTGGTTTAAAAATATCTTTTTACAGTGTTTGAAGCCTGTGAAGTGCAGGTGCTCAGTACTTCTTCAGTATAAACTACCAAATTTTTCATGAGAAAAATAACAAAGGACAATTGAGAAGGTAGCTGCAAGCATCCCAAAGGCAAAGAGCTTGTAATAGAAATTTAAAACTCAAAAAGAGAACGGTTGCATAGTTAACAAAAAAGGCTTAAGTTACAGACGTGTTTAAATCATCTTTCCACTATAAGGGGTAGGGATCTCTGCAGCATATACACTTGCACTTTATTACAAACAATTATTCAGGACCTCAAAGAAATGAGAAGACTATGGCAGCATAGGATTAAGTATTATGAAAGCTGTGAATCTCTTAGGTTTTATAAAACAATGTGCATTACACTTCACATTATTAACTTACATTTTTACATCTGATCTCACATTGTTATTTGAATTGGGAAAAAAGTAACTTAGAGAGCTCTTAGGTACTAAGAAAGTGTTGAAGACATCTGATAGTCAGTTGTCAAATAATACCAGATATTAAAAGCTGAGGAGTAGTAAATAAAGAAAGAAAGTTATATTTAATAAAAAATATTGCTAGTGAATGACCAACAGAACTGTGGAAAGCACGGTGTCATTGCACCATCAGAAATAAGGAATCATAATCATTGTGTTCCTCAAAGGATTAGTATAAAGTAAGTACATTATTTAAAATAAATGAAATAAGATCAATATGACTTAGAGTAAGCTTTTTAAATACTCCAATATTCTTGAGAATTATGCAAATACTGTATTTCTCACATCTGGTAAAGATCTATTTTCTTGTAGAGGCGTGCTTGGTTGTTTTAGTATTCAAAGCAGGCCTTTGTATGGCAATTTATACAATACCTGCATTAAAGCAGCAGCTGTCTCTTTGCTAAAGTATCTTGAGTTTAAATACGCTTACATAAAAGTCTGAACAGTAAAATAAAGCCATCATGATAATAGTTTAGTAGCAAAATATGTACATCAGATTTTACCCAGAAAGAGAGGCTAGAAAAGAACTGTCACAAAAATTCAAATATTCTAATGTAAAACTATATTTCCTTCAAGATGTTTAAAGGTATAAATAAAGATTTCAGTAGCAGTCAGAGCCTGACTTGCTAACAAAAACTGATTTTAGGGGACAAACAAGGCTGTTATTTTAGGCAATTACAAACACTACTTCCTCACGCCTTGCTGTTTGCTGGAGACAAGTCTGATGCTCAGAAGTAAAATGAAGAAACACAAGCTCTGCAAGGCCAGATAGTTCCTTATTCAGAGACAGAACAAAACCAGTGCTTGGATTTATAACAGGAGACATAAATCCACCTGTCTTGAAATAGCCCAGTGATTATTTTTTTTCAAATCAACCACCCTCTGAACATAGAGAAGGTAGATCACTGGCTTGTGGCTATCAGTGCCAGGAGGAATGCAAGCAACTACCTACTCCGACCCTCTGTAACACAGACCAAGCTACTTCCTCATTTCAGGTCCACAAGCTCAGGATAAAACAGGGAGTCTGGATGGACAGAGAAAGCACCTGCATGATGACTTAAGAGCCTAATAAATGTCAGCCCACAAGGTCTGATATTGTCAAACCTTGTCCAAATTATTTCCCATAGAAAAGGGAAATCTTGAGTTACACCACTGAACATTCAGAGAGCCTTTTTTCTCTGCTCTAGGTCACTGCACAGACTCACAAAACCATCATATAAGCCATCAAGAGTAACATGCAAAATGCAAGCAGCTTCAACATCTTCAGCAAGATCTGGCTTTGGATAAACACCCCCACATTGCAAACACCACTTGAAAAAGTGAACAATGAACACCACCAGCCACTGCAACCACCTTGGTGCCAGTTCAAGTTCTGCAATTGTTTCACACAAACTTAGTAGCAATCCTGCCAACTGTTCCAGTTAAAAATGTATTCGTCTTTTCTGCATTTCTTGCTACTGAAGAAGGAGTTATCTTTAAACAGTGCTTTTCCTTGAAACCCTTTCTTTCAAGCCTTCTGCACTTGCCAGATCCACTTGTGGCCTCTGAGCTAACACACAAAAGCTGCATGGTGTCCAACTGTTGAGCTCACATAATTGTTGATTTTCATCCTGGGACATTCATTATCATGTGTACACAAAGCAAACCTGATACTTACATGCAACGGATGTGACGCTGGTGGGCAGGTTTTGCTGGAAGGGATGCTGGTCTGCCTCGGGTTCCTCCGACTCGGACAGGATGTGGTGACCGGTGTGGGAAAGGTATGTGACTTGAACCTGTTGTGGATGCGGCGCCTTCGACTTCTCCAAGCACTCAGAATCTCGGCGTTCCTCTGACTGTATCCTAGGCCAAATTCTCTCTCTTCTCCATAGTATTAATGCTACTCTGTCACGTATTGACTTCGCAACTATCTTGAGATCGTTTTCATGAAAAAATCCAGAGTCAATCTACAGAAGAGGCACAAACTTAGCAAGACCATGCGTGCACAGCAGTGCACAAGCACACATGGGTTTTACTTGAATCACTTCCCAAAAGAAAGCATTACTTTGAAGAAAAACCCAACACACTCATTGCTCACAAGAACAGGAATTCAAGAGCTTGATGGTTGTTATTTATTCATTTACTGGGAGGGGGGCTCTTTGCTTTTTGGGGGAATTAAAACTTCTACCCCTAGTGCCTTTAAGAACAAGTAATTTTTATAAGACTTGACTACCTATCTGATCGATTTATTAGCCAGTTAATCTCCGATGATGAGAAGAGAATAAGCTTAACAGCAGTTGGTTTGCTGGGTTTTTTTTGGTTTTGTTTTGTTACGACTAACAAAATAGTCAAAAGAAAAAAGCATCTTTGAAAAATGGTATTTCAACAATGCAATTGGAGTAAACCTCATTACCTCTAATCAAAATTTATTGCCTTAACCTTTCTAGCATACAGAGTTTCCCAAATTGCTGTGCTTGATAACACTGCAAGTCACTTCAGAAAATATGTTAACAGAATTTAGACTCAAATTAACTTCTAACACAAAATCAATATTGACTTACTTTCATAAAAAATTTTGGCTAAACGCAACTCAGACTGCTCACATTTGACTTGAAAAGGGGAGCAACATTTCAGAATTCAACTCCTCAGAAGATAACATGGAAAATTTGTTTTTATGCTCTTTGCATGAACTTCCTGGTCAGACTCCTACTCTTTGTTAGCTGAATAATGAGCTGCCAGAGAATTGCATGTTAAAATCTGCATCTCCTGAAAGATGCATAGTCTACAAATTTATCTACGTGAAAGAAGACTAGAAGTTCTCCATTTTGCTCTTACCCAAAGACTACAGTTTTACAGCTTTTTTTTTTGTGTGTGTGTAAAAAGTAAAAATCAAATAGGTACAAAGAGCATAAAATACAGTTTCAAATGGATGTGGCATTTTCCACTGCCAGTGTGCTCAGACTTTACTGATGCTCCTGAACAGAGGATCTGCAAACACTAATGGGTGTGAGTTATTGCATAGATGGACCACACAGGTCCAGAGAGCCTTGCATAGCATTAAGTGTGGGGAACAGTGGATTTTTCTTTGCAAAACTTAACAGGAAGGAACTAAAAGCCTGGCATATCAACAAGTTTCTAAACAACTACTATTCTGACATCTCTACTTAGAAAATGATCAACATTTAATGAAGATGTACTATTTTATCATACAACTGGCTGTGAAACATGTGAGGTTGCAAACCCAACAGCATGTTTCAAGTTTTTTGCCCACACCATTTGGACAAGCTGGAATATCTGACTACTAAAAACCTATCAATACTGATAAATAATTCCCTGCACTCAAGAGATCTCCTGCATTTTTCACTACCACAGCACACAAAGCAACATGAACTGATGAAAAGACATAAATACGGTGTTTCACAGTTCATTTGGACTAGAAAGAAATATCAACGAATGCTTGTCCCTCTAACAGATTCAAGTTTGAAAGTAATTATTAATTTGGGAAGGGTTATGGTATCACAGTAGTTAGATATCTTGTAAGCATACTTATACTACAAGAATTATTTCCCATGAAAAACAAAATATCACAAGTATAGGCAGGGTAAACTACAGAACTTCAGAACTCCACATACTTGCATAGATATTTAAATATAGATGTAAAATACAACAGTAAGTAACTGTAGTAAAACAACTTTTAAATTAAGTTCTGTAACAATATATTGCTGAAAAAGATATTGGGTCTACTGCAAGCAAGTGACAGAGGAGCTTGATTTTCTCATTATTTTTGGGATACATGAGATGATGACTCCAAGTATGGTAAGGTGACGTTAGCAGAAGGAGTGTTGATGACAACATCAATAAACAGGATCCCTTGGGATTTAGGATATAATAATAGGAACACGTGCAAGCACAAGAAAATGCAGACCCTTGACTAAGAGCTTACTCGCTCTTTGTTTTCATACATTAAAAAACCAAAATGCATTAAATATATTTCAATAGATTTCAAACAAATGTAAAGATACCAACAGCTAAGATAAACTAGCAAAAGAATTTTCAAAATGTAAGAGTAGAAGAGACCTCTTCGATCTTTAAGTGACTCGCTGTTTTGAAACAGCACTTCATGTATCTGATTCCACATCCTTTTTCAGTTTTTCAGTCTTCCTAGTTTACCCTTTTTCTTCTAGCATTCAATCTCAAGATCAATGCAAACTGCTTAATCTAGAATGGTTTAAACTGAAGTTACTTTACCAGGCTTGCTCCTGCTGTCCTTTGAGATTTATGCCCTAATTATACATATATTTTCAGGAGAAGTTTATTTTACCATTTCTTGTGCAACATCATCAGGAGTTTCCTTCTCCAGATCAAAAGTAAACTCAATGGCTCCATTATCTTTGGGTTTTCCTTTCAGTTTCTTAGGATCTTCTACCCAGAGTCTTAAGGCAATAGAGGATTTCCTACCATGGTCTTCTTCTGCAAGTTCCACCCTTACCCCAGTATCTTCAGCAAAAAAGGCATGGCTTAATAAATCTTTAATTTCATATCTGCAATGGATATAAAGAATAGTCAAACACTGCAAGTCTTAAGGACATTCCGAGAAACTTGTGACAATAAATTGCTATTGGAGGCAAAACATGTACAGGTTTCTTAGTGCTTAACCATAACAAACTTGTATTCTTAGTAGAAAGAGGCAATATTTCTAGTGTTGCTGAGGACTGCTGTGTTTCCTGTTTAACAAAGCTTCTTCAATATTCATACATCTTAAACATACTCAGAAATGCAGATTACAGCCTTGCTTAATGTTCCTTGAGCATGTGAGCTTAATGAGTTCTAAAACAAGGTTCCCTCTAGACAGTCACCTGAGGTTTCCAGGAACTGCATTTCTGAAAGTCAAGATATACACAAGCAGACCAGGAGAGACCAGCATAGAAGAGTAGCTTCTAAAATCAAAGCTGAAAACAAGTCCACAACTTTGCTTTTTTTACATTATTCTTTGAACTGGAGAGAAACACAGCAATTGAATTTATTCTATTATCTTCACATTACATAATCATTTATATTTCCATTCTGTTCAGAGGAGACCCAGAGTCAAGATCAGGAGCCCACACAGTTTCAAAGTCTCTGCATATACATTACTTAAACAAGACTTGATTATGTGATACAAACCTTTCTTCCTTATTTTTGCAAATGCACTCCCCAATTATCTCCTTAATTTCAGGATCTGTAACTTTCTCAAAGCTTGCTGGCTTTATACCCTGAAACAATAGAGGAAAACAATTCAGTTTGGAAAAAAAAAAAAATCCTGTTTCTTAAGTAAGGATGCTTTTACTATACTACGTAGTCAGTTCAACTACTTTGAAGAAGACAGTTTTAATTTAGTACCACTGCACTTTAAGCACATTGGCTTGTATGTTACTCAGTCTTACATCACGCACACACCCTTTTTCTTTATAAACAACTGCAGACCTTACTTTTGCATCCTGTGGACTCTGAGATCATTACTCAAGAAACAGCCTTACCTCTCAAACAACTAAAAAAATAAAGAAGAGTAATTGTGTTTTTCTTCAGATAAGCAGTTTCAAGAATGAGTCAAAAATACCTTTGAAGACCCATGCAGAAGTCCAGATTTCTGTTTCCCGTAAATCTCTTGTTTTTCTACATCCCCCAGCACTCTCAATTGCTCCTTTCCCTCCCTCAAAACAATTCAAAACAAAGTAGGTCAGAGGGAGAACATGCCCAACAGCCCTATGTTGCTCTTGCATTTCCTAAGTACGTTGTCCGAATCTTAGTGGAAACAAATGGAAGGGCAGGCATAACCTATGAAGAAACACAAACTAAGCTGCATTTCCATCGAAAGCTAATTTCTTCTGTCCTGGGAATATGGCTCACTTCTAGATTTGGAAGTGTTAGCCTATGAGTGTGTCCTTTCAAGGAAAAAAGCCAACTGTTTTGTCACAGAAGAAAGCTTACAGAAGCAAAACCTCATTCCCCATGTAGGGAGATTTGGCTCTATGCAGATGTAAGAGGAACAATTTGTATTTCTTTCAGGTTAGGTGGGGCTGTTTTAAGAAGACAGAGAGGATTAGAAGAAACACATATACTTGCAGGGTAGTCAAAGGTCACTTCTCTCTACTCTCTAATATTTCAGGACAAATACCTTCACTCAGCACGATCCTCCTCAGGGTATTGAGCCTCTTAATTAAAAAAACACACATCTTAGCAACATAAAGAGAGACTGTAGGAGAAGCAGTATGCAAGTACTCAAACTAAATAACAGCTTATATATCATGTCATCTCTGTACATACAATCAAAATGTACTGTAAAAATAATTAGCAAGGAGACCTGGGAAGTTAATGGAGACATCTAGCTGTGCGTTTTCAAAGCTCAGGCTGATGTTTTCCTGATGTGAGGTTGTGGAGAGGGAAGAAAGGAGGTTCACTTCAGAAAACAGCAGCCATCCCACTGTGCTCCTGCCCAGCTCAGGCAGGAGGAACTACCAGACACCCACCTTCGGTAACGCGCAACTCACTTCCATTCCGTTCAGCAGAAGTACTCATTTACTATGAATACTTTTCATCTCCACATTCAGTTACAGAGAGTAAAACACAAGATTTTATCCTTTTTATTTCTGATGTTCAGCTTAAATTGGAAGCAAAAACTCGTATTTGAAAATCTCATATACATCTACTAAATCAAGGTATGTATGGACAATAATTCAGACATGAATTTTGAAATAGGTTTTGCAGTTAGACCCTATTACTTAAGGACACTATTACTTGCAGTGAAGTCAATAAGCAGGGAAAAAAAACAACAAGGAAACATGATTTTCTTTATCTTAATAAAAACAGAATCCAATTAAGCACATGACTGAATGGGATTTAGACATTCAACTCCATTCAAACCCTTTTAAAGTTTCACCCTGAAAGGACAGTAACTGTGATTGTACAGCAGCAGGCAAAGAGGCCTGAAGCCCTGAGAAGTGGACTCTGGGCTCACCTATCCCTGTCTTTATTTAAAAGGATCAGCCCTTACTGAATTTGGTCTTGAAGAAATGTCATGGATGAATTTCGACGAGGGCTGGTATCTCCCTGTGTATTTCTGAATATTCAAACATCAGATTTTACTTTTACCACTTTATTAGCATTCTGTTGCCACTTCAGCCTTAGATTTGAGTTTAAAATCGATTCATCTTAACTTCAGGTCAGTCTCTCCCTTTATGCCTTAAGGTTCAGAATCATAAAATACATAATTCATAAATTTTGAAAACCTCACAGAATAGTGGCAGGCTCTGCTTCCTGCTTCTGCTGAGGCACAGAGGTGCTGCCACAAGAAACCATTCTGAACAGACAGATTGACCAGCTAAAAAGAACCACTGGATTAAGCAAACTCAAATCTTGCTTACAACATGAGGCTTCAATTTTTGTATGTATGTAAACTGCATCAAAACGAGAGCCTTGTTGACTAAAGCCCAGACTTGCCTAAAACAAGAGTGCACCACAGTGCACCAAGATTGTTTCCCAAAAGAGCTCCAGTGCCTGAATTAGAAATAGAAGAAAACAGAACCACCAAAAGAACAGGTAAAGCTCTAGGAGGTGATCTTCTCAGAGGCGGAGGACGTTAAAGAAATCTTTTCAAAGGACAAATCTCAACACATTTTCAGATGCTCCAGTTTGCTATAGGAAATCATCTATTTCTTATCTTAATGACACTTATCAGGAAGAATGGATAATAAACATTACAACCTACTAGAGCCTCATGTTTACTGAAAAATATTCCCTAAATGTACAAAGGTATCAATGTAACTGCAGAAAAAGAAAAGAACAAAACATTATAACTAAGCAGCAGAGACAGCTTCCACCACACTACCTGGGGAGCTTTCAACCCTCTGGAGAAACGCACTGCTCCTAGATGTGTGCTCACAGGAGCCTGCCAATTGCTTTTTAAAATGGCAGCGTGCTTCATGGGTATTTTGGCAGAACTTGAGCTTATGAGAGGCAGGAACAGTATAAGGCAGGTCACTGTACCTCCTGACTTAATTTTTTCTGAATCCACAAACATCCCTTCATTTAAGTGGTCTGATGAACTCCGACACAGCTAGGATGGAGCAGGGCAGGATGTGTTGGGCAGTTAGGAATTAGGTTTGCCTCAAAATGTTCTTTTGACAGACCTGTGATAACTGACTCTGATGTTTTACCTTACAAATCCCTTTCCTTCCTACAAATACCATTAAACTTTCCACATCTTTTGAATCTGCCGAACACCTAAGCTACAAATAGATCATTAAAACAAACAAGGACCGAAGATGCACAGTGAAGTACTGCACAGAACTGCTTTTCCAAGGTGTTTTCTCAGTGCCCATATGCTCCTTACTCTTCATTAAAATCTCCAAGGCCATCTCATTGTAATGCTGAAAATCCCCCCTGCAGCACTGTGCCCTGATGCTTACAAGCCTCCCAACAACGGAGGGGGTTGGTGTGAAACACAGGGTTCTAGTTGAAATCAAAGGATCCATCTCATTCATTTATTCAAAAGCCATCTGTCTCTCCTGAGCATTCCCAAGGAAACATGGCACCAAAATTCAAAGTATACTGGCTAAGGAAAACTGTACGACTGTCTCAAACAGAAGTAAACTCAACATCCATACCTCTGAAATGGAGGGCTAATTAACTGATGTAAGATGGATATGGAGAATTTCATACAAATTGTTTAAGTACAAAAAAAACAGAAATAAAACATACCAAGTCCAAGTCTAAGGCTAATCTAAACAGATTAATTGCAGATCTAAGAAAGTATCTGGAATACACAATTCAATGATGTTCATAACACTGTCTAATAAGGAATTTACCCCATCTGTATAAGCAATATGTAACCTACAAATACAGAGAAAACATTTGATACATTTAGAAAGGAAACAATATGAACATTTAACAAGCTAGACAGAACACTATAGATATTTGGGTTGTTTTCAAGGGTGAGTTTGTGTAGCTAAACCCAGCAAGGTAGCCACGAACCCCTAGCAAACACAATTGGTCTACAGTGAATTCTGCAGGGCATCAGTAAAAAAAACATTGGTCTGGAGCCTCATGGGAAGGTCACAGGCTCTGATGTTTCATCACTAAATATGCCTATTGTCCACATATAAATCTCTTGGCCGAATGATTAAACACGCAAAAAAAAAAAAATGTCTGACTAAGAAAAACCATCAAGTTATGCATGAAAAATGAGATTATGGCATCAGAATGAAGGTCACTGCAAATATGCTGACCAGGAAATCTCTTCAAAATTAACTGTAGAAAATGTGGCCTTGACCTGTTGCTTGAAAAACACGTTACGTATATCCTCTTACCACATGTAACTGTAATCAGCCAACAAAAGTTTTACGTTTATTATCTCTTGCCTCATTTACCTTGTTGGGTACAGTGCTGCAGTAAGACCTAATGAGTACGAGATCTTTAACAGCAATTCCCATTTCTCATTGCAGACTCAAACAAGTTTTAGTTCCACTGGCTGTTATTTAGGATGTGACAAAAAAACATAAGGAATCATCAGGAGAGGACCAGAAGAAGGAGATAATTTAAGCATGTTCATTTACACTGCAGATCTCTGGCTGAAAGGGTGGAGGGAATGGTTGTAACAACCATGCCTGCTCGAGCACAGCAACGAGCCCCCCTGTACATTTGGGAATCAGCTTAGAAGTGATTGTCGCATCATCCTGGACTATTATATACTTTCAGTTGCACATATACAAATAACAGAGTGGAAAATTAAAGCAGCAATTGAACTATGAATCTACAGGCAGAGAGAATAAAAGGCGAGTGAAGTAAGAAGTATAATGATCTTTCACTATAAATATGTGTAATGTTTAATATCTTACAATAATAATGTTTACAAAAGGTATGTTTCCTATATCAAGATGGGTTACCAATGCATGTGACTTTATAAAAGCTATGACTTCAGATGTCCCTTGCAACCTATTAGCATGTACACATTTGACACAGTGTTAGGACGCAGAGTGGAAGCGATTGCAGAAGACATTATAATGGCAAATCCGAGCTAATGCACTGAGTGTGGGATGCTGAGGGAGTCCCAGTGCAATCGAAGTCAGGTTGGAACAGGCAGAAGAACAAAGGAGTTACTGTACTTTTGTTGCAAGCAATCACCTGCATGATTCTAATATCAGCAAGCAATGCCATCAGCACCACCGGTGGCTGCCACTGAGATAGGCTGGTTTAGCAATAGGGATCAGTATATTAGAGAGTTTTCTTCCTGGATGTCGGATGACACCACCGTGAATCTCAGCCCAAGGCAGGAACAGAGTTATTGTATTTTATATTCTAGAAAGAAAAGCATCAAGAAACAAATGTAAAAAATGTTTACTGTTCAGTCTCGGTTTAACAGAAAGAATAACGTTTACATTTCTGGTGCAAAGTTTCATCAAAAACAAAGTACATCTCCCACTGAGGAGCTGTGATACACACAGCATTCAGAAGCACTTCACTGCTGATCCTGCCTATGTGAGAATCTCAGCAACACCTTCCGCCCTAGTGAGAAGCTCCCAGGGTAATCCTGGGAATAAAACTGTGTAATTCAGCCTCTCGATTTTCATCTATGCTCTACTTCTATATCAATGCCAGTAATGGGTACAGCACGACAATGGCTACCCCAGAAGTGCTTGTAAAATTCTCCCTCCAGGTGGTCCCAGCCCAGCAGAGTGGGCAGAGCCAACTGCTCTGTGACAGCTCAGGCCATGGGCACAGCACGCTCCCCACACCCAGGTTTCTGCATCTGAGCACAGGGGCAGCGTCTCCCAGGCCCAGCAGCAAGCTGTGGCTGACTCACATGGCTCCAAGCGGGGTCCCCGTCTGCCGCCAGCTCTTCTGCAGGCACAGCTTCTGGCAGAAGCTGCTGAGCCCCAGAAGCTTCACCCTCTGGGACCAAGGACCTTCTGTGGGGCTCTGCTGCTCCTCTCGCACCTTTGCCTCAGAGGTCCTCCCCCTGCTCCTCCTCCATATCTGACAGTCCATGCAGCTCATGGCATGTGACAGGGCATTTTCCTCTCCACAGGGAGAGGTTAACTCTTTCCTTGTAATGGCAGCAATGCCACTTTGTCCACTGAAGGAATCCTGAGGCCTCTGCTCCAGTTGCTCATCATGAGCTCAGCAGAAAAGAGCAGTACCAGTGTCTGCACCCAACACATGCAGCTTTGTCCTATTAGTCAGATCTGTATCCAAAACCTCTTACAAGCAGTGACCTTTTAAAACTTATCCATAACAAACATTTTCTCTCTTAAGTTGTGAGGATAAGACCACTCTTAGAAAGTTATAACTTACCATATAACTCTGCTATGCAAAAGCTATTGCCATAGCAAATGAGTTGGCTCAGACTTTCCTCAGAGTTTAAAAATGACTACTTAGGTCTGCAAATTGAAACGTAGTATCCAATTAGCAATCCTCCAATTAATCCTTATTCTTTGCCATCTTGGATATTGTTTTGATAAATGAGGCTTATGAAGCCTTAATCACCAATATTCCAGATGGCTAAGAGTTGTACACAAAGCTTTTCTAAGAATGCAGTGCATCAGAAGACACCCATATTGTTTGTGGCTCTAATCCCCTATGTGCATGTACAGGTGAGCTTAACGTGAGCCAACCACTAACAAATTTGGCATGCTGCTCACACAAACCTCTGCCCACTGCAGCAGATAACACATCAAACACTCCTCAGAAAAACCATCACTAGAATGATCAGTCCAAAAGGGCACCCACTACTACATTCAGGAGATGAGGCCCCCGTGACCTAAAGCCAGAATACTGTTCTACTGTCACCGTGTGAAGCACCAAAGGATACGGAGATCGTTCCTCAGATATACACAAAGATGGCATTTAGAGCAGATGCTAAAGGACCACATACCTAAATTAAGCCAACAAGCCATGGTGCCAAACAAAACGAACTTTTCCTTGTAGGGGAGGAGTGAGCAGAACAGAAATACAATACAAGCAGCTATCCTCATAAGGATTCAGGCAAGCAACTGCACCAAGCCATCAGCTGTATTTCACTTCTTTGAAAACATGCAGCACTCATTTCCAGCCAGCTCATACTGCAGAGCAGTGGGGCTTGCAGCAATGACCCATCTTTGCCTCATTCCCTTCCCTACAGGGTTGGCCCAGCCATTAGTGCAGCAGCTAGCAATGAAGTTAACTGCACTGCAGAGCAGCTTCTGATGTCTTTTTCACCTCCCTCTCTGAGTAGCAGTGGGTTGAAATCAGCACTCTAAGAAGGATTAAAGTAGCCAAAATCAGGGCTGCAGTCCATTGGGAAAGATTCAGCTTTGCCAAGATACAAATGTCAGCTTGCAACAATTTACATAGAAATGAGATAAAGCTGTTTCACTCTTCAGATGCATCTTTCTGCTTTCAGCACATCGTGACATCTCTTTCATTTCCAGCAGGGACACCCTCCTGTTTCTTGTGATAGTGACTTAAACTTTTAAACAGACTCCTGAATCATTTCCATCCTCCCTCTCCTGTCAGGGTTAGTAATATCACAGCTGGTTAGCACAGCAATCCACAACAAAAGCACCAGATTCGGTCTTGATTAACACCTTCATCAGTGACCTGGCTGAAGGGACAGAATGCACCCTCAGGAAGTTTGCTGGCAATGCAAAGCTGAGAGGAGTGGCTGACACACCAGAAGGCTGTGCTGCCATTCAGCAGGACCTGGACAGGCTAAAAGCTGAGCAGAGGAAACTTTTGAGGTTCAACAAGGGCAAGTGCAGAATCCTGCACCTGGGGAGGAACAACCATGTGCATAGTACAGATCAGGGGCTGACCTACTGGACAGGAGTTCTGCAGAGAAAGACCTAACGGTTCCAGTGGACAACAGGTTGACCATGAGCCAGCAATCTGCCCTTGTATCCAAGAAGGCCAATGGTACCCTGGGGTGCATTAAAAAGAGCGTGGCCAGCAGGTCAAGGAAGGTGATTCTCCCCATCTACTCTGCCCTGGTGAGGCCCCATCTGGAGTACTGGGTCCAGTTCTGGCCTGTTCAGTTCAAGAAAGACAGGGAACTGCTGAGAGTGTCCTGTGGAGGGTATCTCCTATATGAGGAAAGGCTGAGAAATCTGGGGCTGTTCAGCCTGGAGAAGAGGAGGCTGAGAGGGGATCTTATCATAGTGCTTATAAGTATCTACAAGGCAGGAGCCAAGTGCACCAGACGAGGCTCACTTTGGTGGCACCCAGCAATAGGACAAGAAACAATGGGCACAAACTGGAACACAGGAAGTCCCATCTGAACATGAGGAAAAACTTCTTTTCTTTGAGAGTAATGGAGCACTGGAACAGGCTACATGGAGAGCCTGTGCAGGCTCCTTCTCCAGAGATATTAAAAACCCATCTGGAAGCTTTCCTGTATAGCCTGCTGTAGAGAATCTGCTTTAGCAGAGGGGTTGGATTACATGATCTCCAGAGGTCCATCCAATCCCTGCAATTCTGTGACCTCTTGGCAGACTGGTTCTCAGTGATATTAGCACAAAATATACCTATGAACATTAAAGTGCATATCATCTGGCACATGCAAATGTTTGGGTATTGAAGAAAGCATCTCTATAACCTGTGTGAGAGACTATCATTCACTAAGTCCAAAACTGCAATTTTGAGCTCAAGCAATTTTAGCCCAACACAGTACTTTATAAGACTTTATTTGTACTAGCATGATTCACTAAATTAAATGGAGAAGGCAAGTGCTCTCAAATGCATTTCAAAATTGACCAGTTTTTATTTTTCATTTGTGAAGATTTTTGCTCATTACAAGCAGTGGGAAAAGAGAAATACTAATTTAGGACCGTGCTTCTGGCTGAGATGGATTCACTCACTACATCTACCATACTTTAAGTCTAACCAGTCTTTCTACCTTATAGATGAAAGATATTAAAACCATCTTAACTGTAGCTATTTTTGCAAATTGTAGTGTAGTCTACTTCAGAGAACTGTATCTTCACACCCTGAGTGTGCAGTCTGCATCTTTTTGTGATGGGAATGCACAAGGGCCAAGGCACATTGTTCATTATGTCCTTTTGTAGAAACTGGATAGAAAGAAGTACCTGGAAAAACCTTTGACAAACCAGTCCGTTTAGCATAACCTATGGGGCAGAAACTCTCATATTCTTGTTTTTACTTATCCAAGCAGAGCAGAAGATAACCACCGCTGCCAAAGCATTTGGCAAGTCCCGTTTCTCTGCAGTCAATGATTCCTTCACTGATTTGCAAGATGACAGCATCATCCAAACTCAGATTTTTCAGGCATTCACAGTGCAGCTCATGCAGACAAATATATTTATCACATGGGGGTGAGGCTGCTGGGAAGGATACTTTTTTTTTTAGGATAGAAAACATTTTAGATTGGCTTCTTCTATGCCCTGATTTCACCTGAGAATGCAGCAAACCCATTTCCATGGTTCCAGCCTGGGAATTAACAGAGCTTGCAGAACTGATAAGCTCAGACATAAAGCTCCTCTGGCTCGTTTCAAAACTAAACATTGCTATATTTCCCCCTTTATATTTTCAGATAATTTATTCCAGCAAGAATCTGCGCTGGAAATCTGAATCAAACATCCCACACTACATAAATATTAAGTCTCCAATCTAAAAGTTACGGTTTTTTTGGCTTTGTGGGAAACCTGATCAATTCTGACAATCCCTCTTTAGGAGACAAGACTACAGCAGATTCTTCCCTGCTCATTTTCCCCAAGTCTCACACACCTTTGGTTGACTGTATGCAACTGCAGTACAGGGAAACATAATCCAACCACAGAACTGCAAGCTTTTTGAAAAAATCTGCAGAGTTTCTGCAACCCAGAACTAAGACACCTCCATTTCTACAACAAACCGCACACAGAAGACAGTAATGACATCTCACTGAACTACACTTCTAAACCTTCTCATCAGTAAATCCCAAATTACAGACATAACTAAAATTAAGGAAGTTTACTCACACAGGTTACTTTCCGGTAAATTTGAGCAGCATTCTGGCATTCTGAGTAAGGGTATTCTGAGGTAGCCATTTCCAACATGCACATTCCAAACGCATAGACATCAACGGATTCATCGTAGTGTTCCTCATACATTTCTGGGGCCATAAATTCAGGTGTACCTACACAAAAAAGATGGTAAATTATTCATGAAGTCTGAAAGGTTTCCATCACAATCTTGTTCTGCCTATAGAAATGTGTCCATTACAACTGTGCAAGGGGGCATGCAAGATTATTTCAAAACAGGGAAGTAACTAGAATAAGCTCAAGCATCTCCAGGGAAGAAACCTAAAGTCAACACACACACATACAGCTCACTGATAGTATACACAGAGGGGGAAAACGTACTGAAGTTTCAAAAGAGAATACCGAAATGAGATATGGCATGGTGCCTGAATACACTGAAAGCTACAAAATGGTTTCCTTCTCTGGCTGAAGAGAGGGACACGCATAGAGGTCTGTGGTGGTGAAAAGGACCAAAGAAGCGAAAAGCTTCTGTCTTGCTTATGTCAATGCAAATTTGCATTTCTTCCTCCGGGGAGATGCACAGCAACCACCGAGCAGATGAAACAGCACTTTGAAAGCAAGTGGTTTCAGAAATTCATCTAGGAAGTCATGCACAAAGCATTAAACATGATTCTACCGCTGCTTCAGTAGTACAGATCAGTGTGACTACTTGCAGAATAAGGTCCTACTTCAAAAGGGATCAGGGTGTCAGGAGACCAATCAAACTGGATAAATGAAGGGAAACATTGTACTTACTGCTTCATAATGGGAAGTTGCAGCGTTATGACAAGTACAATGCCTGCAAAAGTTCTCTTATATAGAAAAAAAGTGAATGAATGCAAAACGTGTCATCAACAACCTCAGAGTAACTCCTACGCTTCACACAGACTCAAGAGCGGCTCAGCCTTTGTCAAAAAAAATCTCTGCACCGAAAAGGTGTGGTCTTGCAGAACAAAATTAACACTTAGGTAATTTATTCCAAGAACTTTATCTCCTGAAGTAGTGCATGCTTGGGAATCAAGAGCGATTTTTGTTTTCACATACAGAAAAGATGAAGGAAGGAGATTAACACAGTTGTTTTCTTCGGGAGAGAGCCGTTCCCACCAGTGAGCAGTAGGCTGCCAAAAGGAAGGTGAGCAATCCCAGACCCATAACCTGGTCTTCAGCACAGCGGGATCTGCCTCAGCACCCACATCCCTTCCCCAGAGCCCTCCGCCAGCTGACATGTCCTTGCCAAAAAGCAGAGCTGCTAGTGCATCTCTACCATTGGCACAACTGTAATTAAACAACAGACATCAGGAAAAACAGTTCTCAAATTCATATATGATTGGTGACCTGATTTGTGTTTTTTTTTTTTCCCCTAATGGTAGCATAAACTACGTCTCTCAAAATTAGGGTTTGTCTCTTTTGTATGCATCACAAAGTAGGCTTGGCCTAACTCACTAAACAAGCCTCAGTTCTGGCATTGCTGTAGCATTCACAGAACTCTAGATCGCTCTCTCCCTTCGTTGATGCTCCTTCTACCTTAAGGACATTCCTTCCTTCAGCCTTCATAAATCAGCTGGATCCCTGTCGTGAGAGCTTAGCAGCCATGCTCTGAGTTCAGCTCTGACCCCAGGCCTTTTCTTCCAGCTTTCACAAAGGCTGTGGCTGCTGCTCTGAAATGGTTAACAGCTGTCAGAGCCTTTCCCAGAGATGCTACATTGTTCGAGAATGAACAAGACACAGACACAGAAGTGGATCTCATGAATTATGGAGCATTTAAAGTTCCTTGCACAACTGAAAAAGTGATAGCAAGTAGTCTAAGAAGCAAATGATATTCTTGACACCATTCCAAATCACCATGAAAATGACATTTTCCACCCAACTCTTAGGGGCGGGAAGGAAGACATACACGTACTCCTAACAAAGCAGACCACGGAAATGTGAAGCTGCTCAGCAGTTACCCAGCTGCACTCTGCAGCACAGGCTTGGCCCTGGCTGGACTCCCTGAAGAGACACACCGCAAGGTCAGGGAAGCATCAGCGGTGGCACAAACGCAGCAAGGCAAAACCTGGACCTCAGCCACACTGACTTCATCATTAAAAATAATGTAGAATTGCAGCTACTAATATCCATTTAGAGCTACTCCATCTAGGAAGATGAGGTGAGCAGTGAGGACAGCAGGGTGCACGCAGCCCTGGGACATGCAGCAGGAGGGGGAAGCCAGACTGTGGGGCTGACACCTGTGGGATTCTCTCCCCAGCCTGCCTTCTCTTTTTCAGCCTTCCCATTTCTCTGCCTGCACTCCCAAGCCTCAGCTTTCCACTCTGGGGCAGGGGGGGAACAGCCTCAGCTTACCACTCTGGGGCAGGGGGGGAACTACATTTTTTTCCTATCCTGCTGTAAAGATGGGAACTGGCCCAGCATCACCAGTGTCTGCAATCCCCTTAATTCTTTACTTGAAGCAGCACAACTCATGAAAAAGATGGATTTGGTTATTTTGCCAAAAATAATACAGATAGCTTGCCAGCAATCTGCAGCCCTTTCCATCATCGAATTTGTTTGACACAGCTATGGTCTGACAGGGCTGTTATAGGAATTCATTTTGCAAAAATTAATATTGATATTTCTGATATTATTCCCAGCCCGTGAGCAACTGTTACACTGCAAAGTAAACTATGGGAAGGAATACTGCCCCTCAAAAGAAAGAAAGAAAAATACACCATTACAAAGTAAAAGCTAGAGAAACTTAACAGATACAAACTAACATGACTTCACTGAAATCAGGAGCATTAAGGAGTCCCACAGCAGCCAAGCCTACATCCACAACATCAATGTTACTGCAACTTAAACAATATCGGTTCTCAAAGTATGAAGGCTGAAACTTGCACAGAAATCATAATAAATATAATCCCTA
Source organism: Tragopan temminckii (assembly GCA_028571105.1). Taxonomy (NCBI): domain Eukaryota; kingdom Metazoa; phylum Chordata; class Aves; order Galliformes; family Phasianidae; genus Tragopan; species Tragopan temminckii. The sequence goes on from JAOWBP010004220.1 coordinate 5,695,812, forward strand.
AATGTGTGAGGTCCTATAATTACTTTGGCAACCACCACTTTAAAGATAGCATGCCATTTTCATAGTTAGGGAAAAGTGGCTGTCACCAGCACTCTGCTAATTCTAGTCATCTCAAATCTTATTTCCATTTACATAAGGAGCCAAATTATGACTATGGGCACAGTAACTTCCCTCACTTTAAGCATCCTTCCTCAAGGATTTATAACTTTCTAGAACCATCACCTACAGACCTGAACAAGGCCAATTTGCTGAGAAAGATTAAGGTAAAAAAAAAAAAAAAAAAAAAGTTTGAGAACTCAGGGAAAGGATATCCCGTTTGTGTTTTTCACACAGAAGACATTACATTTCACTTTTGCAAAGGAATGACCTCCTTCGACACCATTCAGAACACATCCTTCCAGTTCAAGCAAAATCAATCTCTAATACATCCCTACGTGGTACCCACATGAATCAGCTATTGTGTACCCTAGTGGGAATTTCCTTCAATTTTGTAGCTACTGATTTTTAATAAATTGCAGCTGTTTCAGTAGAACTCTGCCAGGATCATGTTGGGGCATAGACAAGCTCTGCAGAAGCAACTTATTTTGCTGATGCCAGTGACTGGAGATAAGCTGTTCCAGCCAGGGCAGCTCTCCTGTGACCTCCCTGCAAAGACAAGAAGCCTGGTTCTGCAGGGCACTGCTTGGAGGACGGGCTGCCTCTGCCTTCAACTGAAACAACTGTACTTATCCCCACCCATTGGAAGCAGAAGACTTCCCAGCACCACCTTGTTGGTGAGACAGCAAGGCAGCATGTAGCTTCCATCCCCCATCCCTTCTCTTTTCCCTCCCAAACAGGCACTGAGCCTGCTCTCAGGGGGATGGGATGCACAAGCTGTTGGGAACTGTTGCTGCTTCTCTTGGAAGAGAACAGAGAAGAATTTGTGGATGCAAAATAATATTTCAATTAAAAATTTACCATTGTAAAGGAAAGAGAAGGCCAAGATAACATTTCCTAGATAGGCCCTATAGACTGACATTTTTATAATGGCATAAAGGGAATGGTCACAAAACCACTTCAATCTCTACTACCAGCCAACATTCAAAAAGCAAAACACTACTGTGAAGTGTGAAGGGCAGACAAATTAAAAAGACAACCATCACACCAGCAGAAGGAAGCCAGAGAGAACAGACTGATTACCTATTACACTTTTGGCAAACGAAGCTCTCTTGAGGGTTGCCAGACCTAAGTCTCCGATTTTCACAGATCCAGTTGGTCCAGTAATAAAAATATTGTCACATTTTAAGTCTCTGTGAATTATTGGTGGAGTTCTCGTGTGCAAGAAAAGAAGACCCTTCAGGATTTGCCGGCACCAACTACGCAGGACTTTTGGTTTCATCACTTTAAATCTCTTCAGATACCTACAGAACAAACAGGCAGAGAAGCTGGTTATAAAGAAAGCAAAGTGTTACTAAAGATTCTCGGGGCTTTAGCAGCTGAAATTCATTTTTTATAAAAGTCCCTTATTAGATATCATAATAGCAGCTCAGAAATATCGCCAAATTGGAAGAGATCTTTTTTAAAGGAGGAATTAGAGCATTCATTTTGGGGGAGGAAGATAATAAGCAATTTTGGTGCAAATACAACCAAATATTTGCAAGTCTAATAGCAAAGCAATTCACTCCATGCAGAGAACTGATTTAGAATATGTTTTATATATCCAGAACAGAATAATACTGAAAATTAATTTTAGGCACAAGACTTTGGCCTCTGTATCACGCACCTACATTTTTACTATTTGTCTACAACACTGAGAAGGGGGAGGGTACATTTTGGAAAAGCATAAAACCTGCCAATGCATTAGCAGAGCAGCACACTGGATATACGCAGTGATGAGCATTGCTCCCATTGGGGCTGAAAATCTGCTCCAGAATTCATGCCAACTGCTTTATATCAACCTTAACAAGATTGTCAGTAGCAAAGCTATTAATATTGTTTAGTAGATAACCTAGAGCATCTCCTGCTTCAAAAGGAGATTCCACCATTCGAGTGCTATTCTGGCTTTGATAACAAAACACACAAATGCAAGAGCAGAAGCAATCACAGAAACACACGCTGACAAATGGAAACGTCACAGGCATACAATGAAACAAGGCAGAGAACTGCTTCCAGTTACATAAGTGAAGCAGAAGATCGGGGAAGGGGAGACAGAGGCCGAAATTCTTCCTGTCAAGTCAATGCAGTCAAAGCACGGGGACGAATGACAGACACCAGAGAACAGCTCCATTTTTATCCTTTATCTCGAGGTGCCTTTTTTCAGAATGCAAAAGTAGGATTTTTCTAAAAATTTCCATAGCTATTCTTAGACTGCTCGCCAGGAGCACAGTACTTACGTCTTCAGTGTTCCAGAGGTCATCAGTTCGGTAACCAGCACGATGCACCTTTTTCCTTTTACACAGGATTCCCAGAAGTCATAAAACCTTACAATGTTTGGGTGCTGTAGACCTTTCAACATTTCTGCTTCCTCTTTAAATCTCTGTCTCTCTACTTTTGTTAATTTTCTGTCCTATAATCCAAAATAAAACACTATTAGTACGGAATGGACAGAAAACAAAGCCACCACGCTGCTACAACAGTCAGAATTCTTGTTTTATGCTTGTATCAAGAACACTTACAAAATCTTTTACGTAACAGATGAGCAATGTGTATGAACTAGGGCACTCACCTTAAACCCAGTGTCAAGAAGACAAAGACTTGCCTCAGAACAAAGAGATGTCTGTGCTAAACTACATGACAGCATTAATATTTCAGGCAACATAAATATACCACTGTCCTGATGTATCAACACATGGCTATTTACTTCTTGTTTTTGTGAGATCACTGTCTGAGAGATTAATAAACACAGAGTTTCACTTCCAGGTGTGCAACGTCATCAGTAGCAAAGCTACTGCCTGCTTTTCAGCCCTGAGTACTGGACCCAGTCAATGGCTGCACCTGTGAACACATGGCAAGGGCTCCCAGGTGAGGTCCCCTGAGTAACCTCACTGCCTGTGCAGCTCCTTCTGTTTCTCCAGGGATGAATTAAGACAATACCACGTCAAAAAAACAAAACATTTTTTTCCTATTCTCTTTGCTTGCAGCCCTGCTTAATTTCAGAGCTCTCTTTGAAACTGACAAAAACTGACTCAAAAATTCTTCTTCATGGTTTTCTTTGGGTTGCACATTGGCTGCATGGCTACACTTCTAATTTTAGCTCAGAAGTGTGAGCGATGCCATGTTCTACTACTCCATTTTTCCCCTGAAGAAATCTGGGAGCATTTACTTCAGGCCGTAAAGCACAAGTTTAAGCAGCACCGGAGCCCAAAAAAAGCTGCTTTCCTTCAAGAGCTCCTGGTGCCAGAAACAGCCATATGCAACTCAGAGACATCAACCAAGTGCCCCCCAATCACTGCCTTGTTTCTGAGCCCATTCTGCAGGCTCAGCATAGCCCAGGTGACACTGCCTGGCCAACAGAAGCCTTCCTGCTCTAATTAGCACCACCCAACCTGACAGCAGGCACCTTCCTCCACACTTGGCCCCTGCAGAGGTGTTTCACTGGGGGCCATGCAGCCGCTTGGCTGACATCCCGTGGACAGCAGAATGTGCCGGGAGCACTGCAGTCCACTGCCCTAGAAATGAAGCGTTTTAGTTCTCTAAAAGGCACAATTGTGTAACTGTTCTTACTTACAGGAATGCAGGCTCACAAATCACTGAAATTAATTAGTTCATATAGTAACCTCGGACATTCTCCTTTTCCCAGTTAACCAGGGATGTTTGCAGCGGCGCACACTTAGCAAATTAAATTGGCAGCCCACTCGTTTGTAACCGAGATCCAGAGCGGCAAGGTCACTGCCATTTTTGATGCAGCCTGCCCTCAGCTGCGATTCCAAAGAGCTCAACGCAGCCATGAGAATTCACAGGGCTGCAAACAAGCCGGCTTTGCACTGAGATCTCACCCAGGAAAGCCTGAGTAGCAATGACAATGTTTTAGCTGGGCTTGGAAGACAAAAGGCTGCTGCTCCACGGGCACAGGGCAGTATTACCCTTGGAGAACCCGAGGACCCGGCCCCATCACCAGGGCAGAGGGGAGCACCCGGCTGAGAAGCTCTTGGCACACTGCTGCTCCTGCTACACCAGGCTTGCTGCATTCTCCGTAAGTATTAAAAAATAATAACAAAAAGGTTGCCTAATGAGCCAGCACAAGAGAGCCTGAGAATTGCTTTCGAATCCATCACTCCTTCCCCTACTGCTGAGTTTCCTCTTAATTTAAGCCCTGTAGGATAAATCAGACACCGCTGTTAGGGAGGAAAACGAAAGAGCCCTTGTGTGAGACAGGAAGAGCTCAGCCAGGGCCAGCAGGGAAAGGGAAAGAAGGCAACGCAGATCTAGCAAGTTTTGAAAAGCCTTCTAATTAAAAGAAGTGATACTGAAACCCTCAACTCTTGTTTCCAGATTTCTGAGCACTGGGAGAAATTTTCCACTGCTATTTTATGGACGACACTTAAAATACCCTTCAGACTTTACAGACCATCATACTGTATATATTCTACACATTAGGAGCATTTGGACTGTCAACAGAATATAAAGTACTTAAACACAAGCTGAGCAACAAAGTGATTTTGGAAGACATATTTTCTATACAGCTACAGGTAATGTTTGATATATTTCCCCAGTCAAAAACCAGCTGAGCTCACACTCTTCAGGAGGCAGCCTGGGCCCATTTCTGACACAGAGGAAGGCAGGATGAGGCTGTGGGCACAGCAGCTGCATGGGCACGAGGGTGTCCCCAGCACAGAGGTGCTGTAAGGGCACAAACCATGCTCTGCAAATTCCACGAGGCTGATCCTGACATGAGCTGTTTGCCAAAACATAAGCTGTTCCTGAAAGGGCTTAGCAGTTCAACTGCTTGCTACTCTGGAGCAGCAAAACCTGAGGGACTCACTCAGCATTTAGTCCAAACCCAAAAGCCTTCAAAGGAATCACTGACTCTTATTCCCTGTCATTCAGCCCCCCCCAGAGCAGAAAGATTTTGTGCTGGACACAAGTATATATGTCAGAAACGTCTTTAGGACAAGCAGTTTTAAGATGGCAACAGGATTTTCTGGAAAGGCCATGCCAAACATAGCAAACCCACAGAGCTGGATGTAAGGCACCACCATGCATAACTGTAATTCAAACAAAATCTATGAAAACTTGGGGGAGTGAAGAGAGTTTCCAGATTCACCCACTGAGTCACCAACTGTCACGCTGCCTGCATGGAGAAGGCTTGCAACCCCACGCAGCCAAACAAGCGGCTCTCGGGGATGCCGCTGTAACACAGCACACCTCCACTCAACAAGCTCTGCTTGGAGCTGCCCTGCAAGCTCGTGGTCGGTCTGCTGCACCACACTGACGGCACTGCTTCTATTCTGATCTTCCTCAAGACACGAGACTTGAACAGAAAATTGGAAGATGTTTTTAGTGTGATCTGAGAGATATCAGCCAGCAGATACCCGCGCACTTTGTCTCCTTTTAAGGTACCCCAGCTGCTCGGCTCTTTTGCCCTCGTGGGGACGCAGCCTTGGCTCAGGAAGCTGCATTGTACTTCCATTTAAAATAACCAAAGGTTTCTAAGTCTACTACATAGCACCAAGGTTTCTAAAATAAACTTCAACCTTGGAAATGATCACACTGAGCTGGTGTGGCCCTTCCAGACTAACTGGCTTCAAACAGGCACAAAGCAAGCCAGCTGCTCAGTCTGCATTACCCCCAAGAAGGAATCTGTGAATTTAACCTGTTCTTCTATCTTAATAAACTGTAAGGAACAGTCAGATTAGAAGGATTCAGGAAAGATTTGTCTACTGCAGAATGAGAGCAACAGTGAGACCAGATAAAAGCAGCTTTTTCACAGATGTGCATCAATTTTGCACATACACACACAATGCAAACTCATACATTCAGCCTGTTATTTTACTGCAGTGACACAATCAGAAGCAGACCTAGCAGCATGGAAAGCACTAACGAGAACAAATTCACTCTTTCAAGCACATAGAGGATTGCACCCACAGGATGGTTGGAAAACTCATTCTCAAATGCAGCACTGTCAATCCACGGTCAGCTGCCTTAGCTGTGTTCAGAATTTCCCATTTTGTTATTACATCTACTTTGAGCTCCTGCAATTACCTATTTACTGTGTGCTCCTGCAGGAGCATGGCACAGCAGCGTGCACGGCTGGTGCAGGCAGGCTCAGTATCAGCAGGTGCACAGGCACTGCATCAGCAGGTGCACAGGCACAGCTCAGTCACACATGCAGCCAGGCTGTTTATGCCTCCGTAATTTAACCTTTCACATAAACAAACAGGCATTAATTGGCTTGGAGCTACACAATGTATCCTTCACTATGAAAGGCAATCTGTAACAGACAGATAGATAGGAAGTGTCAAAAAGAGGCTATAAATTGTAAGCCACCTTTTCAGTGTTAATTTTCTTAGTATTCAAATTCTTCCTGCTGCAAACCGTATGATAGCTCCATGGGCAGCCTTAAGCATCAAACCACTGAAAGCTATTCCCTTCTCTTTGGAAGGAACAAAATAACTCCCAATTAGTACTACATATCATTGTTCTTGGTAAATTACATATCAATTCACAGAGACTTGAGGAACGTGGTGTTTGTAGCAGGATGATGCATTTAACTATTTGTTAATTTCCTACAAATTTCCTATTTGTAACTCGTACTTCTGCTAACCAGCCACCACCCAAGCATACGTGCTCCCTGCTTCTCCCTGTTCTTTCCAGGCAGAGCTACCAAAGCCTTCTCTTCATTAATATAAAATCTATCCCTTCATTAATTTCCTTGGTGAAGTACACTAGCGAAGACTGGCATTAGTACATAAATGTGTTAATAAAATCAAAGAGAAGGCTACGAATTACGTTTCTGGAATGACACCCAAATTAACAGCAGGAACATGTTCTGTTAGTCATCTCCAAGCATAATTTCCTCCCGGCTGTAACATATGGGCTCTGACTAACTCTTTGAAAGTTATACAAGCAGGAGGCCAGCTTTCACCTGAGCTTGTAGAAGATTCCTAAGAAAGATTAAGAAGTCAAGTTTCTTGCCTCCTACTTGTGAGAGGGTAACGGGCTTGGGAATGAACTGTATTATCAATCAGTAAGGAAACGATATGAAATGGAAGAAAAAATAAGACTATACCAAGTTTTACTTTGACACAGTAATGCATAACGATGCTTAGAATTACAGAGCTGTACTTACTGCTAGCTACTTGTTTTTGCCTAACCAGACCAAGTCCACAGGTTGGAACATACTTCGGTCAGCCTGGTGAGACAGAGGTGAGCCAGGAGCACCAGGCCAGAAGATGAGGGCAGGGCTCACCTCCAGCATGCACACCACTACATCAGCTATGCTTCTGTTTAGGGCTGTTTTCATCTTTTATCCAGACTAGCAATGAAGAAAAGGAAACTGAAGAGGCACTTAAAATGTGGGAACAGAAATGAGATAGCTAAATCAGCAGAATGAACATCTGTTTCATACCGATCAATTTTTATATTTGTGGGCCAGATCTGTATGTTTGCTCACGCTCTCTAAACAGAGATCACCTTGAAATATCAATCAGCAGCAGGATTCATTGACAGCTCTCTCCCACAGCTATAAACTGCTTTATTGCAAACTTATGACCAAAAGTGCAGTTCTGGTCTGCCCTGTGAGTGTGAGAGCCAGACAGCAGGTGTGGTGGGAGCACACAGCACACACCAGACACTGCTTGCTTTGCTCCCGCTGTGAACCTGGGACATGTCAGCTGATAACTGCATATCACTGTTAATTCCTTAAATTCTGTACTAGCAGTACTGTCTTCTTCTGAGAAACTTGATGGTTTTGGAAAAGTTCTCAAAGTAACTAGCAAAATAAAAAGATCTATGAGTAATAGAGCATACACCTGTGCAAGGTAGACGATGTGGAGTCTGTACAGTGTTACAGAGGGTGACCAGACTTCTCACTTCAGGCCAGGACTGAAGGCAAGGTCTGATACAAGGGGAATTATGCAGTTTGTAAAAAGTGTAAATTAACAGTTTCAGAATCATCCTGTGCTTGATAGAGAAACACAGGGTCTCCCCACCCCATGGGTCTTCTTTTTCTCCATCAGTGCTTCACAGTTCTAGAAATTAATTCTCCAATTTCTGAAGAATACAATTTCAAAACCTTTCACCCATGCTAGAGAAGATTGTCAAGAGCGTTTTCCAACAGCTAAGCCTCATTTTTTTTTTTTTTTTAAGTTATTCCTTATTAAGAACACTATATTAAATAATCTTTGAGAAATACTGGTAGAAATATGTCATTCTTATTGGCTACGGAGCAAGATACAGTATACTATAAAATCTCATCTCTTCCATCTTCACAACTTTTTGCAAGTTCTTCTATAAGAAGCAACTTCAACAGGAACAAATCTGGCTTACTTAACCTTTTAATACTGTAATTCAGAAGATTTTAAAAATTCAAAGGCCTTTGGAAATAATGATAAACATTAACACATTCAAGAAGGAACCTAAAAGCAATTCTGTATTTAAAATGAAAACTTTGCTCCTATAGTGCAATCACTTCTCACTTTTAAGATTAGTCTCATCCACTATCAGAAGAATCTAGGATTTCTCCCAAAGACAACTGGGAGCACAAGCAGGCTTAGACATGCAGCACTTTGGACTGTGAAGAGCTCGAGATGTTACCAAAGTAGCTCCTCTCATGTACCAGGTTTATGCCCTTGTTATTATTATGCCTACGCTATCAATTTTTAATTGCACTCAGGACCCTTTATTCCCACTCCCCATACATCCAGTTATAAACATGTGTCACTTCAAGCAGTTCTGAAGTAGAAAATCCCCCTTCTGCAAACAGCCAACAGATGCCATTAGACAACTTGCGAATCAGGAAAGATTTTTACAGCTTCATTGCACATCAGCTTTCAGCCAACATTTTTCTTCACTAAGTCACCCTCTGTGAAATTACAGCCTACTATTTGTAAGCTGTATTAGCGAAGCACAGGGAGGTTTCCCAGTGGTAGCTCATTTTCCAAATGCATTAAAAGCAATCCTTGCCCAAAAGGATGCTCACAATTCAGTGAGCAGGACCTACAGGAAAGGTTGCAAGAAATCATATTTTCCTTAGTTGTTGCTAGAAAGCTACAGAAAATTAGGAGCTGAAATCAAACCATTACAGCTAAATCTGGCACTGCAAAAAAGCTGAGCTTTCTTTCCTGCTGGATGCAAGTACAGTTTTCCCCTTTTTGAACTGCTTAAGGGACATGTCCTGTGGCAGAGTGAGAATAAAACTCACCCCTTGTGCTGAACTCAGAAGTTAAAAAACTCGCCCTGCAAGGTGCAGCAGGAAGATGAATCAACATCTCAAAGCAAAGCTGTACTCAGGGGTCACGAAAATACATAAGAAACCCAACACCTTGGGCAGAGACTGTTTTACAGATCAAAACCTTCAAACCCAACTATGGTATGATAACCTACAGTTTAAGAAGAAAAAGAAAAAAAATCATGTCGCAAGCAATTGAACTAATTGCAGGCAGCACTTCATTAACTCTCTTAATTACCAGTACTTCACAGGTTTCACATAAGCTTATAAATCTAGATGAAATACCAGAAACAGTTCAGGCATGCCTGAAAAAATGACAAAATGACTTTTTCAAATGAAACTAAAATAAATATGTGCAGGGAAAAAAAACCAACAGCCAACAGATAAACCTTGTGACATGAGATCACTGAAATACAACCTCTGCTTGTCACTGAACACAGAATAAAATAAAAAAAAACAAACAAAACAAACAGAGAGGAAAAAAAAAAAAAAACACAGACCATTTCAGACCTGTCATGAGATTTGATATTTTGTTGTTTTCTGGAATTCACTTCTGAACTAGCATTCATTAAAGTTTATGCAACAGTTCATGCTGCTTTTAAAAAAATCTTTTGCTTCACTTACTTCACGTCATCCATAAATACAGTATTTGGACACGTAAAATGCCTAATGCTATCAGACAGCATCTCTAAGAGATGAAGCCGAACTCCCACGTGCCCGTGGCCCCATTGCTATGTCTCACCCATACTGGGCTGAGCACAACAAAACCATCCTGACTTCTGCTTTCATTTCCAGGAGTTTTTAAAGAGTACCAGCTGTAGGTTGGAAGACCCAGAAAGATCATGCAAATAGCTGGAGGTACCGGCTGATGGCTGGGTGCTTGTAATAGCTGTGGTAACGAGGTATCTTTCTGTCAGTGCTGGGCTCTGCCACACAAAGGCAGATAGTGGCGACTGCAGCCGTCCCCTGGAAGGGGATATTTCTGTGGGACTCTCTCCTGGGTTGTCACAGCAGAAATGGAAAGGGATGTTTGAGTGCAGCTGCTGCCCCAAAACCGTCTTCAGGTGTCTGAAAGGGAACAGCAGAGAGATGCCACTGCCTGCAAAGGGCTGCCATCTCTTCAGCCTAGTGAAAGGGGAGAGAAGCCAGGCTGCCCATGACAGATAAACATCCATCCATCCGTG
>JAOWBP010004220.1:5706462-5729116 GCA_028571105.1 Tragopan temminckii
ACATCCATCCATCCGTGCTTTTTCTTCAAGCTTCTCTCCTTCCTTCAAGCAATTTGCTAATTAGCTCATTTAATGAAAATGAAAACCCCTTGAGTTTCTCTCCTCCATGCACAACTCTGTGCTTTCCATAGGGCCTGCTAGGAGAGGCACATTCCATCCCTGAAGGCCGCGGCGCCATTTTGGGCTGTGAGAGACCTGGTCCGAGCTGCTGCCCACCATCCAACACCAAGCGAAAACTGCTATTTATCCCACGTTACCATTCAGCTTGTCAATGGCAATGCTCATTCAGACAATTAACTTTGCCCGTGAAATTAATCAGCACAAAAAAGAAATCGCAGAATGAGCCAATTTTTATTTAGACTTGCCCTGGCAAAAATAATTTAGCTGCCTCTCATGTAGCATGCAGTCCTGCATTTCTAACAGCAGATTTCATTTTCCTTTCTATTTCATCCCATTATTGCTACCATTTCCCATCCTGCTATAATATATCAGATTGGGACTTCAGTTGCAAAACACAAAATGCTTCATTAAGTGAGGTACTTCCCCATGAATAACTTACAATCCCAATAAAAGGATGATACTCACAGCCATCAACATTCAGAAAGAACAAACTGTTTCCTCAGCCCAAATGCTACCTAGCACAGATCTCCCAGTGTTTGTCAAGTGCCTGGTTCTACAAGAAAATCTGCTATGCACAGAGATGTTCTCATGGGTTTGCAGCTTCATTAAGGTATTCTATAAATGATTAAAATGTCCTTTGCATTAGTAGCAAAGGTAAGAACCAGCTAAAACACATTCACTTCTATTTACTGACACCTGGAGAAGGTGACATCTGTATAATGATTTTTATATAAACTTCTAAATGCTTTCAGTATTTATTAGTTTTTACTACACTAATTTAGAAAAGTCCCTTAAGATAAAACACTATCTTTAGAACTAGCATCTAATCAGAAATGCATTAAGAGGAAACACATTTAACCTATTTAGAATGGAGTACTGTTAAGTGGGAACATCCATTTTCTACCTCTAAACTTAAGTCTTTAAACTGTGCTGTATTCACGAAGCACAGGTTTAGGCTGTCTCATCAAACTTAGAAGACACTCACCAAGAATGCCTTCAGGCTTGGTCCATAATTGCAAACCGAGTACAACTATTACTCAGTAGTTTGGTTTTTGTTTTTTTTTTATTTAATTTTTTACTTTTTTTAGCTATTACTAACTCAAAAAAATTCAAGTTTCAGAAAAACACAACACACCCCAAAACTTCTCACCAAAGCAGACAGCTGGACTGAAAAACATTTAACAGCCTTGGTTGCAGGAGGTCAGAGAAGCATTCACAAGTTCTCCAAATCTTTAATCCTACGCAGTGATGAATGCATCTTATGTTCAATTGTTCTTTTAACAAAAATTGCCTCAAGACATGCAAATGGAGTTAAAATGTCTTTCTCACTAGTTGCTGCCTACCCAACACAGCAGGATACTCCAAGAAGAGAACACTTGCCTGCAAAGGCCATCAGGAGGCCCCTCTCCCCATCAGGAGGCACCTTTCACCAGGAGAAAGGCACTTTGCAGACAGGTACCTCTGCTCCTGAACACTCACACAATCATTTATGTGGTGTTTGGAAACAACTTGGGAAAAATTTTAAATGCTGCCACTTTTCCTGTATTCCTAACACCACTTGACAACCTGTTAGAAAACACTCAAAGGCAAATGCCAAGCTTCTGGCCAGGATATATTAATCAACGTCTGCCACAATGGTTAAGAACTAAGCTGAGAGCATCACATTCATAACCAAATATTTTTTTTCTTTTTTGCAGACCCTTTTGCAAAGCATGACATTTTATAGACTTGCCCAAAAGAATAATACTAGCCTGTCAGCTAAAACGTACTAACAGCTAAAAATTCAACTTCACATCCCTTCAACAGCAAAGTATGAAAGAGTAACATCAACATAATTTCATGAGAAACAGATCCTGGCTACTTCCCAATGAAATTATATGTTTGGGTTGATAAAGATAATAGCATTGACATAATAAACTCAGATGTCTCTAACACATTTTTTCACATTAAGTAAAAAAAAAAAAAAAAAGATACAGAAAACATGTATTTAGATAAGTTATTAAAAAATTTGGTTCAAAATCATTAAAAATATAAATTATACATATAAAAATTGCACCTCCTTGATGACATTCAGGAGCCTAGGTCTTTTTCTAATGAAGTTATTTGTATTTTTATAATAAGCTGTGGAAAAAGCACAGTTGCTAATACATTTTACACCTTGGAAAGAGTTAGAATGCTGAAGCATAAAGATGAGAGGTCACAAAGAGACTGAGATGATTGCATAAGCTGGGCACAAGCACTGCCAACGCTCCACCGATCACGGGTTGTGTAACTCAGGCCGCAGGCTGCAGAGGCAGCCACGAGCAGGATAGCCAGCTTGGCACGGCTGGAACAAAGACACGGCAGCATCACCAGCCAGCACAGCCTCTGGGCAACAGGAATGAGAGGTTAAAGTAGGAGCATGGAGCAAGAAGAGTCTTTGAATTTCCCTGTTGTGAAGAACATCTCCATTGCAAAGCATGCTCTTCAATATGCACCTTAATGTGGGTCTAGATAACAATGGGCCATGAGCATCACTACAGAACTGGGCCATACAGACTCCAAGGAACTCAATCTGCTCAATGTGTCAGAGAGAGAAAGGAATTATCTGGTGACAGTCTGTAAACAAAACAAAGTCCCGTGTGGGAAAACTCTTCTATCAAACACAAGGCTATGCTGCAAGCTGAGATTCCCATCAGCAAAAAAACACACTTTCTCTTTCCTTAAAGCACAGTGAACCACAGTGAGGTGGCCAGCAGCCTCCATTACTGCTGCCCATACCTCAGGGCTGGGTGTTTTCCTAAGCAACATGCTTCACTTCACTCAGCAGGCCTGGCCTTGAATCAGAGATTAATCTGATCTAAAACACGTATGAACCAAGGTCCACGGGAGATCCAATGAGATGATCACAGTGCTACTTTCTGACTTGAAACCTCTGCAACCACACTACAGTCAGTTGCTCTTGGCCAAAGTCCTGGAATACTAATTTGAATGCTGGTTATCAAACACGATCAGGAGCACTCAAACCTTGGCTAGACAAGACACATGAAAACATGAAGTCAGCAGCACCAAGTCTCAACAAATTTGAGCTGCGCTAAGTGATAGGAGCTCTTGCAGCTAACCACTAAAGCTGGAAAACTGGACAAGCGAAAGACCCCAAAAACAAAGAAAAAAAACATTTATTCATCTATATCTTGCACTGGTACATTCACAGTCGGTGATTTTTTATAGGTCGGTGTGTTCAGACCTCCTGAAGGCAGATCTTCAGTTAGCTAAAAATCTCAAGACTACATAAGTATTTTAGAATGTAATGCAAGGAATGTTTAATATACTGGATTTAACAAGTGGCATCAGACATTCAGAGACTCTGCAGAAAGTCAGAATCAATCAGAAAATGGAGGACAAAATATACAATTGTATTAAAGATTTCAAGAAAAGTATACTTCAAATACTTTTAAGTGAGAAAATTCAAGTTATGGAAAGGAAAGGAATGGCCTGGTAGCGTGGTCTTCAATCTCAGATTTCATGAGCAGGACAGATATAAGATATTCTTTCTTTGTTTCTTTGTAGAAAAAGAAGCATTATTTGTCAGAAAAACAAAACAAAATAAAACAAAACAAAAAAACAAGTATGATTAACTGCATATTATTTCCTACACTTCTAAAACCCAATAATAAACATAACTAGAAAATCAAAATATCCAAACCAATCTATTCTCCAAGGCAGTCATTTACTTTTTTTTAAATATCAGAACAGGCAAGATGCTTGATCACGCTAAATGGTAATATTTAATAAAGTATTTATTCTCATTGAAAGGAAATATTTGTATTTCCTTTCTATACTTCTACTGACTCCTTACCCCGAGACAGCAGCACTACCTGCCTCAGATCAGTTTGTATCAAAGACATCAGAAAGCGAAAACTCCTTTCAGTTCGGCCAGTGCTTGACTTCAAGTGCACTAAGAAGGCACTACAGAAGAGAAGAACCCAGCTACAGAGAATTAACCCAATGGAAGTACTTGCTCTCCACTATTAATTAAAGCAAATAAAAAGATGGAAATTTCTTGGAATGAAACAACCAAAGAAAAGGACAATGTTATATTAATTTGAACATCACATGGACTTTTTAAGACAAATTGCAATGCCTGCAAAATTTAGTACTGAAGAACCATGTGGTTCAACACGCATTAAACAAAATGGTTGTGTATTCAACAGATGAATAATATGAGTGTTAAACACTCTCACTAAGGTGTTATAAAAACTATTTTTTCCCCACGTATAGACCTCTCCAGTCAAGACATGTTAAAAATGAAGAACAGCAAAAAAAGTTTACTAGAAGTTAAGATAAATTATCTAGGAACAATGCCCAGTGTTCATGCAGTTTAAAAATGCACTATAAATATTCTTTAAACTTTTCAAAATTCAAGTATTTCATCTCTCCTTGGAGATTTTCCTATTAATAAGACCAATCAATATGCTCTTGTAAGACTGAAAGTGCTGGTCTCTCTGAAGTCCCTGTGGCTTGCACAGCATGAAAGCTTTTTCCTAGCATGAAACAACAGCTTAATTACTAGTGATGGAGAACCAGCAATTCAAGTAAGACTTATTTTAATCACCAGTAGTAATGGACACTCACTGTAAAGAATGCAAATCCTGTAATTCTGGTTCCCACAGTCACCAGCATAAGTGACAGGTGAGTACACAGAAAGTTTCACAGAAAGTCAACAAGTTATTGTTCAGTCATGGGGAAAATGGTACTCATACAGAAAAATGAAAGCACAGATGTCCATAGAGTAGACAGATAAAGAATGAAGAGAAGAACGCAGTATTTAAGCACGTCAGGAGACACACCAGCAACTGCCCGGGGACAAAGCGCCACAGGATATGGCCTTGCAGGAAGATGTTCAAGGCTTACTGAAACTAAAAGCAAACCAAACACCCTCAAATGATTGTATTTACCTTCGATTTCTGTTTCAGTCAGATCACTGTTCCCATACAGCACTGCCTGCCTACGAGGCACCCAGCACCAGCTTCCCCCAGTGCTCACCTTGCAGCATCGCACCTCAGGGCTCCACGCTCTGAGCAAGAACAGCTTGCAAGAGGTTAGGGATGCAGTCACATGAGGCTTGGCCCAAGGGTAGGGTATTATCACCAGCAATCCTTTCTAAGGACTTTTCTTGGGAAACCAAAGAAACCAGTAGGAATATGTTCCACATAAAGTGCTTATGCTTGAGACTTCTGAACTTAAACCACTTCTCCCCTGTGAAACAGCACTAACAATAGGCTTCCATGCTTCTGCATGTGCATTCATGACTCTCAATATTAATATCTTCATCTCTTTAAACCCAGTATTTACTAAAATCCATCTTTACATTTAAACTGTTTTTTTAATAGTTCTTCTTTATTTGTTTTCTATAGAGATTTTAACAAAACTTGGATCCGTGGAAGGCACAACATACTGAAATAGGATGAACAACTTCAAGTCTGATTCAAGCAACCAGTAGAGTGGTCAGAAAGGCCTTGCCACCGTTCTTGTACTGGGCAATTTGTCTCTGGCACAGACCTGCCAGTCACCCGTACACCCACTGCTCACATTACCCACAGGTGGCTCAGAAGAACTCTTGCAAGATGCAAGCATTTGTTATATGTGCCAAACAGCAAAAGGACACACCTGTTCTTTAGCCATCCACACTGATCAAATGGGGTTCTGTTTTTAGGTTCTGCTCTCTGACTTACCTTTCAGGTAGGAATCATTTATTGCAAGCTCATGAAAAAGAGGCAGCTCACCCAGAGCACAATGACAGGGCAACCATGCCACCTGCCTGCTCTTGGGAAAGAAGAGGCAGACCTTCTTCCTAAGCCCCCCCAAGACATCCTTTTCATCACACCTAACCTTTTCCAAGCAATTCCAATCCATTTCTGCCACTGCCAACCTGGTGTCAAAAAGAGCAAACAGAGCTTGCTGCCAGCCTGCACAGCTCCTCCTTGGGCCAGCAGCAACCGGCTGGGCTTAAACACACCCAGATCACCAAAATGTGCTTGCTGCACACTGCTATTCCACTGTCCTACAGCAAACAGATCCTAAAACAGAGTTTGAAGAAAAAAGGAGGGGGAGAGGAGGGAGTACAGAAAAATTACTTCCCAGCTCCACAGATCAGCTCTCTCAGTTGATTCCCACTGGGTCATTACTTCTGTCTGCTACTCTACTACAGTCTGAAGTGGTGGTTTTGTCTGTATTTGGAATTCTGGAAATTTATTAGGTATCAAGACTTGCACCTCCTTCAACAAACTGCCTCACTTCAACCAAATCATTTCCCCCGGGCACTGCTGTCTTTTTGAAATCAGAGTACGTAGACAAATAGCTGCATTATAAATTCAGGTAAGACGCCATGATAAATAACACAAATAAGGCATGTAGATATCTTGAAAGCTTATATAAGAGGACAGGGCTGTCTTCAAAACCCATCATCACATTAAGGTCCAAGGCTATGCACTCACCCAGATCCGGCCACGCATGAGCCCAAGGCGTGTGCTGCAGTCTCAGTCCCCACAGCTGCACGCAGGAACAGCAGCTTGTCCCTTTATTAACAGCTCACACTGATATGCATGCTAGGGTGAGAGTTATGAACAGAAGTTCATACATGAAAAGAATATGAAAAAATATTGAAAATCACAGTGCAAGTGAAGGTTGATTTTGAAATAGAAAAAAAAAAAGCATGCAAACAGATTCCTTTACTCCAATTGAAAGCTGTAAGGGATTTTTGAGCCTTCATACAATTTCTAAATTAAGCTTTCTTTGTTATATATACCACACAGTGCATTAGCGCACATTTCTCAGGCACTCACGGACCAGAAAATGTTTCAAAATGCTAATTACACCTGATAGATCACAGTTTGTCAGGAGGAGTCAGATGCAGCAAGGATGCAGAGGTGTTTCAGAAATCACAGCAAGTCCAAGCTGATTTGGGCAGCCCTTTTAGGCAAGAAAATTTTTCTCTAGAAACTGAGCCTTCTGTTTATCCTACCAGGCAGAGATTACAGACACCAAAAGGGGCACGTCCCAGGAAATCTGGGCACCTGACGGCACTACTGGTCTGCAGGAAGAGGTGCAGGAGTTCTTTCTTCCAACTGGTTGCAACCGCAGAGCTCTCAATCCTATAAATTATTGTCCTGTTAGTATGCCAAGCAGCACCAGCTTGGGCATATGCTTATCTGATTTATTTAACACCATCTGCCTTCATGTGCGAAAGAACAGTTTGAGTCACATAGGCGCTGAGTTAGTTTCCAGGAGAGCACTAGTGGAAGTGATTCACGCCTTTACTAAATAATACTACACAACTGTTAACAAGAGCACAAAGACTCGGTTTTGGTTAAGAAAACACCGTCAAGGTCCATTGGCTTAATTTTATCCTGAAATGGGAGCATATGGAAAATCAGCCCATAGGGATTGGTGGCATTCTCCTAAACAGATGTTCTTGCCATAGGAAACATTTAGAAGGGAAGCAGGTGTGATTTGTGAGATGGCCTACAAACATAACCCTTTGCCATAACAAGAACACCATTTCCATTCAATTCTTGCACCGTGCCAAGGCTTTGCAAGAAAGAAGAACGATCATAAAACACTGACAGAATGACTGGGAGGCGGAATGGCCAATGCTCGTTCTGTTCTCACAGAATAAATGGAATAAATGTTGTGCATTAAAACTACACCGAATAAAAACAGCGATAATCTTTCCCATTAGGTGTTATTTCACAAAAAGATACTTCAACACAAAGATACTTTTGTAATCAATTTAGAGCTGATTTGCCACCAATCGGATTAGTGTCTCCTGGTATTACTGCTGCCTCTCTCAACCACCCTTCAGTTAATAACCAGTGATTTCCCCTGGTCTATTTACTGGGCTGTTTTGCAACCCACACACCAGTCAGCAATGCCCTACTCGCAGACACGAGGCTTTGCAAAACCTAAGTGTTAGCTTCCATGTTTCAGCCTCAGCCAAAACTTCATTTATTTTGACATCAAGCGTGTGTTTTTCCCAACTAATACCAAAAGCCGTCAGGTACATTCTGAAAGTACAGACACAAGCTTTATGTGTTCAGGTTGCTCTGAGCTCACTGGCAAGCTGTTTGGTACGTCATCCTCAGCAAGACTGGAGCCCTGCAAACAGCCACCTTGGAGAATGCTCAAACGTTTCAAGAAGGTATCAAGAAAAGGCTCATCCATCCTGCAGCCCTCTGTAAGATGCACTCTTTCAAAAACAAGTCAGACAGATTGAAAATTTCCCCCCTCCCCCATTTTTGACACTTAGATTAAAAAAAAAAAAAAAAAAGCAGTAGTAAAAACAACACCAGTACGCTATTTAAAACAAAAATCAGGAAGATAGCAGAAAATGGCAAAACCTACAGAGAACATTCCCACCACTTCCACAAGGTTAACTGCCACGCAGTGCTGCCAGCTCCATGGTTCAAGAGTGGCTGCTCCAAGGAACCCCCATCACTGCTTCCACCTGTGGAAGTCAGGCAGCTGGTTTGCCCAGATCACTGTTTCACTTAAAAATAGATTTCATGTGTTCTGTAGTAGACAAGTAGCCATCAGATTACATCAATTCATCTGAGCGCTCAAGTTCAAGGTTCCACTGCCATCATTTTGGTTAGTTTTCTGACTCTGAGCCTCCAGCTACTGACAAGAACATACATACAAAAAAAATCAAATTTATAAGCAAAAACGTAAACGCATGAGCTGAGAGGCATCATGGTTCACAAACAGAACAAGAGCTTTCCTTCCTGTTTTTAAATAGGAAGCACTGCCAGGAAAACAAAAACCTCCGTATTTCCACAGGTATGTTGATTCACGCAGTTGTAAGCTTGACTAACTTGAGAGTTAAAATAGAAAAAAAAAAGGATTTGCTAATAAGCATCTCATTTCCACGTTCTTCTTTCCAGACTTTCTGCTTTATGCTATGGTGTTGCAGGTGCTGGATGAAACCTGAAAATTCAAGGCTCCAAGGTCAATGCCAGGACACATCATATAACCTTGTTCAACAATTCGGCAACAGCCATCTTAGAACAATCACAATTTTTGTCACGCCTTTCCTAAAGCAAATTCATGTTAAAACACTGTTCCTCCTCTGCATTCTGCTTATTCATGGCCAGCTTAGATACATTGCTTCTTGAGTCAGTTTCATCCTTCAGTCTTCCTTCCATTCCTTTTGCAGCCCACCCTCGATATGGATTTTCAGCTTGCCAGGCTAACCAGGCTAAGGCCTAGCCTCCCTTTACAAGCAGTTATCCTTCACGTAGTCCTTCTGGTAGTCCTGCACAACATGTTTTTCCTTCTTGAAGACAGCAACCACAGCTGCAATAGTCTGCACCCAAACAAGTCACTGCTCCTCATGTGCTTTATCCATCTGGATGTGAAACGAGCATTTTTGTTGGCTTGGCTTTTATTTGAAGTTGCACCATAACCCTTGCACTGTCTGAAACCAGTTCAACACACTCTTATTTTAATTAATGCAAACATAATTTGCCAGCAGCTCAATTTAAAGATGACTTATGACTGTTCAATTTACGTTGGCTCCTTCCCAAACTAAACCAAACTTACATAAAGCATGTGTTGACTGAAATAACAGTGCTCACAGGTCCCATCAAATCAATATGGATGCAAACATAAGCTTGAATATATAGCCAATGCCATAGTGTAGAGTAAATGAACAAGGCTTAAGACAGGAGCAATGGTTCCTAAATGATTCCTGACAGACCTGTACATCAGCTCCAGCAAACCTCCCTAGGCAGTATTTGTCAATACTTAAATGCTCTAAGTTGAAAACTTCTCTTTCACCCAACCTACATCTCCTCAGTTTCAATTTACACCCCTTAATTATTTTCTTCAACATAGCGAGCATGAAGAATCACTTATTCAGCAGTCTGAGCTCAGGCTTTGGGGATTTTCCTTACAGATATCTGAAGAATAATATCTAATGTCAGTTGTCTCTACCCCCCAGCACCCTAAGCCGCGACCAATCTACTTCTCCATCTCTCACAGCCAGCTGCACACTGCAGCTCTCGGCTTGCAATCCAACCAATTAGTCCACATCTTTCCCCAAGTGAGATGCGCGGACAGCATGCAGGAAGTAAGCAAATGGAGTCATCCAACACTTTGTGTACTGCAACTGGAAAACAGAGGAACATCAGTTGAAACCAGAGTTGATGGCTCACTTCAGCCCACTGCTGAAGCACATCTCCTCTTCTGGGGAGAGCAGAGATTCTATGGTCTTTTCACAGATTCTCAGTTCATGTTCAAAACCAGACAGCATTTCATTGGTCAGCAGGCCCCTGAGGTTCAAGTATTGAGTTATCAATTTAGTTTACCTATGAGACCTGAAACATAATACTGCTCCAATTTGTTTTCTGGAAAAGCTTTAGGGTATCTCAGTGCACTCACTCAGCATTAGAACCATGTGACAGGGCAGCCCAACTAGAGGAAAAACACAGAGAAGCCTACAGGCTTTGCAGTACTTGGTATATTAATCTTTCAGCAGAAGCAGATTTCAGAAAGGCGTGAAGAGGCTCACACATCCCAATTAGATGCTCTCCTGAAACAACACCTCAGAGAGGATTGTGCTGCTTATCATCACCAGGCTCCCTCCCTTCTCGTGACCGTGCTCACACTCAAACCCCCTTCCCCAGCACACTACTGCGTACACAATTGCTGCCCTCAGCTCCCCAAGCAGCCGCACTTCAGCTGTGCTGCAATTCACTAGCAGACAGTGGCAGCTGGTGCCCTCTATATCCATGTTACGTAATTGTACCTCTGCATGTGGACAAATTCCTCCACTATCAGCTCTAACCATGTTTTCCAGTGTACATTCAGGGCAGTTCTGAGAGGAAGGAACACTAGGAACTCACTCTTGTGAATCATCATCTTGCCTTAATGCCGCATGTGGCTGCGTCATCAGAGCCTGCCCATCAAGGAAGCCTCTGAAGAAACAACCCTTGCAGGGGGAGAGGTCCCCACGGCAATCTGACCTGTCAGAGAACCCAGCAGCAAGGTCCTGGCCTGGCTCCTCCAACACCCAACTCAAATTGCTTTTTGTTATCTGCTTGGAGAGCACCTGAGGGGAGAAGCCAGAGCACTTTCCCTCACAGGGTTTTGTTAACTGCCTTCACAGTCAGGATGCCAAGAGCACTCATCTGCACATCTATTTTTGAAGCCTGTTTCTGAATTGTAGTTAACACGGCTCAAACCCCTGCAAAATCTTCTCTCTGCCACGTTTTCAGCTTTGGTTCCTTATGATATTCACTCTCACTTTGCCTTCTTCCCCCCAGGACAGAGCAGCTCTAGGAAACGCAGAGAGGTGTGACTGCTTCACGTTCCAGTCAGTGCTGCAAAGGTACCTATAGGAACCCCTCTGTTAGACTCAGCAATTTCTGTAGGATCCAATGGGAGTTCAGGCACTGCTGCCAGAAAGCCTTGTGCCTTGGGGACACAGACATTAGCACAGCACCTGCTAAAACCTCGCCTTCCTTTGAGCTTTGTTTCGAAAACCTGTGATGCTTTTGGTTATGAGGTTATCACCGGTTCCACTAAATAGTGCAAATATTATTTCAAAAGTGGGTTTTCTCTGTGCTCTCTTACACAACACAGGGCCATACGTGCCTGTGGTGCTCAGACTGTTTTCCACCTGCTGCACATACAGTGCTCAGCCTCAGCTGATGGAGCTCCATTTCTGAGGATAAAAAGGACACCTGAATAAATTCCTTCTAAGCCAACAACCTCCAACTGCAACAATTCACAAGTGTTGTTGTGCTTTTATCATAGACAAACCTACTTCAAATGTTTCATATTTTTGACCTCACACTGACAACTTTTAATGAGTTGGAGAGCATTATACAGCACAGCCAACTACTACTACAACTACTACACGTTGTCCTCTTTATTATAAGAAGCTGGATGTGAGACATACCATTTACTACAGGTAAAGCGAGGAAAAATTTCCTCATGCAATTAAATCTGCAGGTGAATGAGAAAGGAATTCTGAAACATTTCAACAGAAACACTGAAATGGAAAAAGATATAGAGTTATGGAAGAACATAAACCCTTAAAAAACCGCATGCATCTTGCACCTAAATTCAGAAGAAACCATTCATAAGCTCTGTTCAAATTAACTGAATTGAAGCAGGACTTGGAGGAATTTATAGCTTATGTCTTCACAGAATTCAGATAACACATCGATATCCTCTGCAAGCCCAGTGTATTGTGCTTTACAACACATGCCCACATGGAGGAATGGATTTAGGAACCACTAGCTGCAAATAAAGGGAGGAAGCAGAGCCAGTTAAGCCAGGACAGCCTCAAATCCAGCTCCCTATAAATTGCTTCCACAGCCGAGATTCAGCAGAGCATCACTGACCGAACAATCCCAACAATCTCACACAGCAGAAGAGACAACCAGGCACCTGAGCAAGGGGCAGCTCAGACCCCACTGAGAGAAACAAACAAACAGGAGCTGCCAGGTGTCTGGCACCATGCAGTTGTTGGACGACTGCTGTAATCACCTGAAAGCTGAGGCATCTAACTTATTGCTCTCCAGCAGAAGAAAAACCACATTTATAAAAAGGCATCACCAGCCCTTAAGTGTTAGCTCAGAGGATGTTCAGTTAGACTGCAAAGAGGATGTAACTGATCATTGTCTTATTATAGCTTTTATACGTTGGCTGCTGTTCCAAGGAAAGATGGATTAAATACCACATCTATTTGGTTGGACTCCAAATTAAAAGCTCTGTGATGACCTTTCATTCCTAACAGTGGTTTTTTAATTTTTTTAATTTTTATTTTTAAAAGGCCTTGGTCCTCCAGAATGACAGCCTGAAAAATACATGGCTTAAAGCGTAGGGGACAAAAGTAGGATAGAACATGCCTCCGTCAAAAAAAGATCCGCCCACAAATCCACAAAGCCCAATCCTGCAGCTTTCTACCCTCCACGCCCCAAGGGGAGCCCTGGGCACCACGACAGACCTGCAGCAATAGGAGCTGCTGGGCTCCACCTCCTGCTCCCAGCACTGCAGTCCCAGCACGAGCAGGTAGGGCGGTAAGCTGGCAAAGAGACAGTAAGCCCCTGTAACATCGTGTTAAGAAGTTTCACAGAGAGATAAAATTTTGCAACTCATTAAACACACGCAGCCGATATTTTCGAACACTGCCGCAGGCTCAGCCTTTAATAGGATTTAATATTTCCTACTTTCAGCTACCTAGGCGAGCCATGTGAAAGGACTAGCCATAATCCAGGGCTTCTGAGAGGAGCCAGGAAATACATCTGTAGGAAATGGAATACCCTTACCTACTGAAAAAAAGAATTAAAAGCTAGGGTCATTCTCTCACCCAAACATTACATTAAACCTCAAAAATTTCTCTTATCTCTTCCCACTCTTTCAATTAACCCAATTCCAGAAATGTGACCTCTTAACAATTGGTTTTACCTTTCGTAAGCTCCTGCTAGCTCCACTTCTGCACGCAGCTTGTTTGGGCTGAGTTTCTTAAGAAATGAAGAGTCTGCATGCTGCATGTTTCTTAGGAAATGAAGAGTCTGCTGCATCTGTGGCTTGCCAAATGCTCTGCAGTAACAAGACGCAAGGGCAAGCAACCAAAATTCTGTGCAAGTACCAGCACAGCCTTTCTCTACTGCAAACAAGCCAAAAGGCACAAGTGCAGCTCTCACCGCCTCCCATCTCTCTTGAAGGAAGTAGGGATGGATTGCTGCCCCTTCCAAAGCGGGACAGTGATCTGCAGCAACGCAAGGAAACACAGCCAACAGGCAGTCTTCCTGCACATTCATTGCTCTCAGCATACTCTGTTGAGCCTTTTATTTTGATGGAAGCTTGGTTTCTAATCAAGCTGCAGATGACAAAGTTTTCAAAGAGCGTTTGTTTTCTACTAACACTCTCGAAAGCAAAACGGTCAGATTTCCTACAAATAGCACTTAAAAACAAAAGGCTAGAAATGTAAAAGTTGGAACTCAAAGAGCCTCCAAATAGCTGTAGTGAAATTCTAGGTATCTTAAAAGAGGTTGCTAAGTGTTCAGCAAAGAACTTCTAGCAGAAGGAAGCTGGATTAGTTGTGCCAGCGTTCACCCAATGGCCAACGCTCACAAATAGCTCAATGGTTGGAACACTGGAGTAAAACGCTGGATTCCCTTATTAAAAAAAAAAAAAAAAAAAAAAACACACAGCATTTTTAAAATCAAAGAAAAGCTTTTGCTTTTGAGTTATAAGGTGATTTACTGAAAATTGAGCCTTAACATGCTTTCTGATGTTCTCAAAACAAGAAGAACATTTCATTGACCCCAGTGAAACAGAAGTTTTAGCACAGCCAGCCTCAGACCCCAATTTCATTCAAAGGATCAACTCTTCGGCACCTTATGACATCATTACATGTGATCAGCACAGTCTTATTCAAGAAGCTGATATATCAGTTGCAATGTAAAGAGGCAGTGAAAACGTTTGTTACAGTAAGCCTTCTATCGCTCCCAGGCAGAACTTGTAAAGTAGTTGCAAGTGAGCGCACAACCCACCCAAACCATTCCAAGTACTTTTTAAAGCAAGCGCTTGAGAATTCACAACATAAAGAAGACTTCTTAAAAGTCATTTAGGCATGCTCTGCCTGCCAGAAGTACATTTCATATTCTGCACCACTACAATTACCGCAGTCACATGCTGCCATTTATCTTAAAAACCTGCCTACTTTAAAGCGTCTTTTAACAAAAAATACTTGTGAGATCTTATCTAATTGCTACTAAATTTAAAGAGGACATCGAGAATTCTAAAATCTTGTATTTATCTCACCTGGGCAAACTTTTTTTTTTCTTTATTAATATTACTGCACGTAACTCACATCAATCTCAGCTATGCAATGGGCAAAGATCAAGCGCCCAAACAGTAAATAATTGCTATGAAAGCAAACAGCAACTCAACAGGTAGGAGAAAGGCTATTTAAATCAAATGAAAACAGCCATTATTTAATGAATTCTCCAGTCTATCAGTAGTATTGTTACTAGATGCATCACATTACCTACTCAGTAAGGCTTAACACTATAAAATGAAGACAAATCACTAGCATAATGTTCTGTAAAACAGAAAGGAAGAATTACTGGGTTGAAGAAGAAAAGAAAGCTAACATTGGAGTATATACTTTCACCTGCACATCTAGGATTAAGTCAATCAGCTGAAATGGTTATTACAGATACGTTTATCTAAATATATATATTTAGGTATATATTTAAATGTGTGAAAAGATGTACTTAAATACTTCTATTTATTTACAAGTACTCTGCTTTGCTACTGTGTTCTCCACTGTGCCGACTGCAGTTCTACTAGAGCCCTGTATCCTGCTGCTGTGCACCATGTATCATCGCCTTCATTATCCCTCTGATAAAAAATTGTTTGTTCACTTACATGGGTATTTTAATCTTGCAAGATAAGTACTATTCCAAAGTCCTGCTTTCATCACATCACTATCAGCAGAGAATTATTTTCAAATCAAGTTTGCATGGCAATCTTGGGCAAATGTAAAAAAAACCTGCTGCTCTAGGAATGCTCCTGCATTTCAAAATACAGAGCATCATTAAAACAGCTTGAGTGTCAGGCCTGTTGCAACAAATGTATAAGCCATGGCTCAGCAGTTTTAAAACTTTGCTACTCATTTGGTTGGTACATGAGCATTTGAAAAGGAGTATGCAGCTATTTTTTCTTAACGAATCCATTAAAACAGGTGCACAGGCTTCATTAACAATTTTTCATCTTACTGTCTTAGACTTCTGAGAGTAATTAACATTTCAGCATGTTTAACATCTTCTAGATAAACCAGTCCTCCCATTTTTCTATTCATACAATTAAACAGACTTTTCCACAGTCTACAGTTAATGCCGACCTCTATGTGTGCATCCTGAGAAAAATACACACACAACTGCACTGAGGTGAAGGAAAAATGGACTTTTTCAGAACTGATGCAATAGCAATAAGCAACGAGTGGGTTTCACTTCATTCACCCAGGCTGGGTGTTACTTTAGAACAGATGAGAAGCATTCCATCGCATCCACCACACGAACTGCAAAACACTCCATCTTTGTGATGCTGTAAATAATGCACACATCCACAGAATGACACGGATCAGAGCGCAGCAACGCAGCTGGCTGCTCCAAGGCAGTGCTTCCCCACCCCAACCCAGCAGCAGTGCCCCAGGATTCGGCATTGCCACCCTCCTCATCCTCATCCACAGCCATCCCTTGGCAGTGAGGGAACTGCCAGTGACACAGGGCCTAACAAAGTGACATTCCATGCTCAGGAAAACTGATATAAAAGGGAAATAAATTCTTCTGCTGCTCCCAGTGAAGGAAAAACTGAGAAAAAAGCATGACCCCCGACAAGCACATTTATAAGTAATCCAACTGCAAGATGCAGCTTCACTGGGAGCACACATCTTATTAGGAGCCAAGGACTCCAAGATGACTCCATCAGCCCGCAGAAATCCATTTCCAAGTATATGCCCTATGTCTCTTAAGGTATAAAGGTCACCACTCAATGGAAATTATAGAGTTCTCTCTTCCTACCCACATAAATTAGAGTATTGGAAATGTTTTAATGGCTTTCTTTCCCTTTCTCTAACAGATACCTCAGCTTCAGCTCTAAAAAATACAGAGATAACTCAACAAAGAAGATAGTACGACAAGGACGGCAAATACTCCAGTATAAATAGAATACATGCTGCATCAGTTTTGTGATTTCTTTTTCCTTTAAAAACCCAACCAACCAACCATGCACATCACATGTACTGTCAAGTTAATTGCAACATCTGAATTAGTGGAGCTGCAATTATCACTCTCTGCTGCTCAGCTGCTAGCAGTGCACAAGAGGTTATGAAATGCCTTCTCACTTCTTCGTAGTGGTTTCTACTTCATTTTCCATCACTCCTCTGCAAACTCTGATATTACTTTTAGCCTGAACTATCACATCTTGTTGGTTAAAAAGGCAGTGAGTGCCCCCTGAAGCCCCACAACGCAAACCCCAGCCCCTCAGGCTGCATTGGGACAGCGGGTCTCAGCTGAAGCCCTCAGTGAGAAAGCAACTGACTGCACTGAGCTGCTGCTGATTTATGGGCTCATTGCTGCACATAGAAGTTGTCCTGGAAAATGCTTTGGGGAGATTGCTAGTTATAATAGACAGTACTTTAAGGGATTAATCAAGAAAGATGATTTCATGTGACAAATGGCCAGATGCACTCACATACACCCTGCAGTGCAGGAGGTGCTGCAGACCAGGATCCTGCCGCTAACTTTTTGTGTATGAAGCGTGGGCAGAAGTACAGCAAAAGGGAGAAACGAGAGGGAAGACGACTTAAATTCACATTTAAAAAAAAAAAAAAAAAAAAAAAACACTGGAAAGTTTTCATGAAGAACCATCCATTTTTAATGAATCCTCCCTAATGGCACACAGAGGCACGCAGGTACCAGCTGATGAGTCACCCTGTAATCAGCTGTAACAAAACCAGATCAGCACCAGTCACACCTCTCACACGGATTATCCGGGATTTAACAGCCACACCGATTTCATTTTCAGGTCCCAGGTCAGGAAGCTGAGTACTTTGTTATGCCCTTTTCCTATAAAGCTCGTCTCCCCAGCACAGAGCCTACAGTTTCAGCGATCCTCCCATGCCTAAAGACTCCTTCCCCACTTGGGCTGCACTGCAGAGCAGTACTTTTTATATACATCGAGCCCTCGCTCAGCAACACAAAAGCAAAGGAAGATAAACGAGGACAGAAAAGTATTTGTGCGGCAGAAGTCGATAAACATCCCCGGCCCCCTTCTTTGCAGCGGTTACTTCCGAATGCAAACAGACTGCATTGTTTCTCAAGTATCTCATTTCAGGCACAAGAGATCACTGCCACAAAACAAAGCTACGTAGAGGGGGACCGTTCTTTGAAGCCCACATGCCAGTGAACAAGAGCCTGTTTTAAAGGAGGAAAAGAACACCTGAGTGATAGCTCTAAAAGAAATACGCATACTTTAATAAACGAAGCTTTGTACTTCACACCAGGAGGCAGAATTGCCTGTTTCCAATAGTTTTGTAGCCTCAGCGGTTACAAACTTGTAGCACCAGCTCCATTTAAGCAAGTAGACAGGTATACATCTCAGACAACAGATTCATGTTTTTAAATACTCGCTGTTTCTCATGGCTTGTGCAGCTGGGGTTATTTATTGCCACTTTCACCCCCAGCACAGGGAGCCTTCCCTGGGAACTGCCTGGTGGCTCTGCTGTATGGCAGAGCATCCCAGACTGCAGGGATACGGGTGGAGGAATTCAAGTGGTACAGCAGTGAAAGAAATCCCACAAAACATTCATCATTCATTTATTATTTCCACCCACTAACACACACAACCACAGATATCGCTGCAGGTCTTTTTCCCATTTTTCTGTAGTTTGAAAAGGGGGATTAATCCTCTTCCACACACAAGGACACACTGAGTTGTCTTTAGCATGGAGGAAACCACAGGGTGCCTTCATAGGAGTATCTTGTGTCAGGTAGGAATCTATCCCAGTTGGCTCAATTTAACATGAGACTATAAAAACAAGGCATAAAATTGACCCGAGGCCAAGTAGGCTCTTCTGAAATCAGTGCTGCTCCACCACCCAGCCTGGCAGCTGCCAGGGAACTGAAGGCAGCATGCTTTTCCTTAAGACTGAAGGATGAGGGACTCAGCTGCAGGCTCCCCTCCTCCAGGACAGGAGACCTGCCCTCGCTCAGAGAGGTGAACCCGACTGCAAACATGGAGGCCCTCTGGCAGGCCTCACCCCACAGCAAGGGGCCCGGGGCTGTGGTGGAGAACCCGCTGCTGCGAGGCACAGCCTCCAGGCCCAAAATGCAGGCTCCAAAGTGAGATTGCTATTTAAAGGCAAAGTGATCTCAGCTACTTGACACCAATGGGCTCAGCAGCTACTGGCAGCCAGGGGAATTTATAGCTCCAGCTCGCTTTAGTCCAGTTCAAGGGTCACTGTGCATCTGAGGATGTGCAGATTGACAGTAGAAGCTTTACCCCTAAAATAAAAAAGTGCAAGGAAATTACAGAAAATCCCTTTGTCTCCTACAGCAGCACTAAGAGAACTTCAAATTAACAGCAAAATAACTCAGTATCCCCTGATGTTTGTCCCCCTCCCAATCCCAGTTATCCATGCAGCAAGTCCCTGGAGCTTACAGGCTTAGTCCTTGTGGCAGTTCAGCGTGGTCAATCTGAACTCATTAAGGCCAACAAAAATTGGGATAAGTTAGTACAACTCGCACAAGAAGCTGAAGAACAGGAGGGCTGATGCTACAACCCCAGCAGCACGTGCCAAAACAACACATAAAGGAGAAACCTGGCCAGGGGGATGACAGATGGGCTGTAAGGGATCTTTCTAGCTCATTCTTATCAACTCGTTTTATTTAATACACAGCCACCTGTGTGAGGCAGAGTATTTCCTTTACTTCTACTAATTTCTATACATACATGAACACTAAGCTCATCCCAAACCAGCTGTGTTTGTTACAATCACACTGCTGCCATAGGACAATACATTCTCATCCCCCATTAGTAGCTGAAGGCAATATAAGTTTCCTATGGCCACAGAGAAAAGCAAGTCTTTTGTTGCTAATAAAGCCACAGTTGCACTAAAATCCAAAGCAAGTTTAGTGTTAAATAGAAACAAGTGAAAATCCACATAAACATGGCAATTTCCCTCAGTTAATCAGTAAAACTGAGAATAATGCCAATGTATTGAGTCAGTTTTACAGGAACTAGATACCAAGTATTTCAGCAAAGAGCTGTGCTGGTCTGCAGCAATTGGATACATCTGGAAATGTGATTTCCCTCTCCCTTCTGCACTGTTTCTATTTTAATAGACAAAATTGATTCTGCTCAGTCAACCACCACAGCTGTATTAGCTCCAGCAAGTACAACGGGTCACCCTAAATGTTCCTTTAACTGAAAAAATCCAGACAGCCTCAGGAAAAGCAACATTTAAAAGCTGCTTATTGTACAAAAATCTGGAATAAACACCATAATTTTAATTCTTGAACCACACAGCGGAGAGAAAAAATCCATTTTAAAAACAGACTTTGGCAATACCTATTTTATACTTCTGTACACAGAATAATTCAGTTGTCAACATATGAAGTGGCCCATTGCCATGTTTTAATAACGTCATTATTTGATAGATATTCTGAATTATTAACCTTGCCCCACCTGTTTGGTCTTAAAAAAAGCTTTAAAAAGTCAAAACAAACTGACTGGTATTTGGGCAACATCTGCAGGGACTGCAATACCACCGGGCTCTGTTCAGAACCACGGATTATTAAGGTCCATACTTGGCTAAACAGTTAATGAAAAAAGGCAGTTGCCCCAAAACATGAACAGAACTGGAATAGTCAGCTATCATCCATGCAATCCGGTCTGGATTAAGACGAAATAAAAAGTATTCTGAATAGTTTTCTGGAGTGCTGGGCTAAAAGAGGACTTTGAGCATCTCAGAAAGAATTGGTAGCTTTAGCATTTACTATTTACAGCTTCCCCTGTAAAAAAAAAAAAGCAGCATTAAACAACCCCAAAAACCAGAAACTAGTATGCAACAGAAAAAAGCATATTTTTTAGGTGGGGAAGGGGATTAGCTGGCTTTCTTAGAAGCTATGATTCAGCACTGTTTTAAGTTTGCTTACCTCACCAAAAATGGCACTGATTTCAGATCAACTTTACTAAAGCATGCTGAGTGACTTTTTAATAAGATCAAAGACTACCTAAAGTGTATTTCATTTTCTTTGAAGATGGAATGAAGATCAGATTGAGTTTACAAGAAGAGGCCAAAGGAAAAAAAAGCAAGTGTTACTTGAGCCCTTATTGGCCTGTTTTCCTCAGAGATCATGAATAGTGTTTTGTATCCCTCTGTGGCAAACAAGTGAAGAGCAGATGGCATTAGTCTTATGTTACTTCTTCCTTAGTAGCTTAATTGACATATATTCCTATATCCTAGCACTTCAGTTTACCCATTACTCCCATGGCATGTATAATAACTAATAAGTAATATGGTGGTTATGTATTAACACAACCAAATTATTTTCCAGTAAATCACTTATTAAAATTGGATTGAGTAGACTGCAACATGTGATATGAATTAAAATGCATGTGCTGCTACATGGAAGATTCTGAAGTAAGAGGGAACAAGTTTCATCAGCTCCATGACTGTGCTTACTTGGAATAACACTGCAGCTATGATGGGTTATGCAAGATGTGACATAGTTGGTAGAGGGCTGTAGAAACATTTTTAGAAAGCAATGCTGGGAATTTTGTGAATTGAAACCCAGGTAAGTCCTTTCAAGTCTAAAATGGAGCACCTTCCAAAAAACAATTTTTGAGTAGAATTGTGCTTTTTTTTTTTTTTCCTCCTTTCAGCAGCTGAGCATAATGGGTATCATGCACTACTTAGCTATGCATGTTTGGAGAAAGCCATGTCAGTGTTGCAAACAAACCAGTCACTCTAGAGAGGTTCTGGTAGAAATCTACTGGAAACTGATCTACACCTCAATCTAAGCTAATCAGTCTTAAAAGAGGATTAGGACTTGGTTCCTCCATTTCAGTCCCAGATAAGTGGTAAGATGTGAAATGAAGGTGGTTCCTCACTGTAGATTTCTCAACTCCATGGAAAAACAAAAACAACAACAAAATACTGATTTCCCTCCTCCTGCCAAGCTAGGTTTGAGGCATGCTGAAATCAAGTCTCATCAGGAAGCATCCTTGTCTTCCAGTAGGCCAACATCACTTCAGGGAAATGATACATTTCCAGATGCAACTTCAATTCCACATGTACAAACTTAAGCAATTGGAAAACCTGTTCTGCTACTGCATGACTGTTTTAGATATTCTCCAAGCACTACTTGCATAAATCACTCCTATTCCAGAGCAGTGAAGATGTCTCTTCCAACAGCAGTGCCAAGCCCCATACATCTCACACAACACACATTTGGCTGCGTTCTTACACCCACAGGCTGTTTGGGTGTCACACATCAGCACTTACCCTGGCCTGAAAACACCACTGTAAGCCTGCCACAGACCCCACTGAAGCTGTAGGTTGGTATCCTGCTGCTCATAGCAAACAGCTGTGAGATGGCAAGTCTAGAAACAGACCATCTTCCAATCCAACAGCTCTTCTCAACACCTACCTTAAAGCCATCCCTCCAGCTGGGCTCCTGGGATGGAGATCATCCACACCTCCACCACAGCCCCTTCACACCCAGGGATCCACCCTCCCAACCCCTACCACACCTCTGATACCTCAGAGCATGGAGAAGCCCTGGCAGCAACAGAAGCTCAGCTGCTGCTGCCATCCTTTTAGCACATCACCATCAGCACTGCTGAGCTCTCTCTTCAGACCTCTGTTACACTCTAACCACAAAGCAAAGCAACCACCAGACCACAAAAGCAAGCATGTTATACACACACGAATCAGACTGTGTATCGACTGCAAACATTAAGATGACAG
>JAOWBP010004220.1:5740837-5764431 GCA_028571105.1 Tragopan temminckii
GTGCTCCAGAAACAGAGGCAATGTGCTCCATACCCTAACCTGCCCTCATTAGCAACCGCTCCAGTCAGCCTCATTCATGAGAGCTCATTGCGGAGGAGTCAAGACTGCCTAGAAAAAATCCAGCACGTGCTCTGCAAGGAGATACGTGAACCCACTGCAACTGCTTTGAGAATTCAAGCACATACAGGAGAAGGGATCTGTGCCCCCAGTTAATCAAGACATGAGCATTTTTTTCTTTAATTAGCACAAGTGTGAAGCACAAATAACTTTGCACAAGGGTCCTCCCTTTGCACTGAAGGTAGTGCAGGGGGGAAAGGCTGTACCTTTCGCCCTGATCCCTGAAATCTCCACTGCTTGTGAGCCAGCAGCTTTCTGAGCACAGATTCCTTGCTGCTGGATGTTACCAATCCAGTAACATTCTCACAAGGGACAGATTTGGACTTGGCACACAGCAGGCGTATCTTGGATTCCTTCACTGAATGTCAGGGGTGTCTCACCCTCTCCCTTTCTCTCCCAGGGGAATGGGCTGCAGAAGGATTCCTGCCGACTCTTTGTTGTTGTTTTTTTTTTTTTTTTTCCTTATTCTGCTAGTTCTGGGATAAAAGGGATATGTTTGCTTGTTGCTGGGCAAGGAAAACACTCAGATAACTTTCACAGTGATAACTGCACTGAACACAACCAAAGCTTAAGCCATATATTTTCATTTGATTTACAGCACTTATTTTTCTTGCTGTCCTCTCCTTATCAGCTTTCACATTTTAGGTACTTTATTTGTAGATATCCGCCTTCCCCCATACTTCAGTAGCTTCAGCCCTCACCAGGCTTCTGCTCTGCTATTTGCCACTTACCCTTATCAGTCATATATTTCACCTGTCTATCATCACACTTCTCTTTCCAACCATTCACAAAAGCCAAACCCAAGATCACCGCTCCTAAACGCATTTATTCTTGCCTTGAAGCTAACCAGAGAGGTTTGTAACCTTGGCATTTTACCCACACCAATGTGCTGCGCTAGAATTCCACTTCACCTGCACGGTTAGGAGTCCCAGTGTCTTTTCTTGTTACTCTTTGGAATGCTAACATTTATATTTGATTTGTGTTTACTTCAGAAAATGCTGTTGGAGAGCAGCATTTGCAGTTATTTCATGCTTTTTCTTTCTGGGATGAAGACAATAAGAAATGATGGGCAAACATATATTGGTGAGATACTGGATTTGTCACGCTTAGTTGATTAGTTACACCTCACTGTGTTTTTGAAACTTAATTGGCTCTGTGCAGCCCAGTGGTACAGGACATTTTGAGTCATGTTGCTCGCAGAGTCCAACAAAAAGAAAATGTGTATCTTGTCTTAAAACAAAAACCTCCCATTTCCACACTGGACACAAGTGCTTTGATGTTAAGATGACAGGTGTCTTATCTAGATTCTATCTCGCCATGCAAGAAGCCCTTAGGCTTCAGATTAGATCACTCAACAATACGGTTAGAAATACAGTCAGCCATTGCTGACTACAGCTTTCCCATTGCAAGCTTAGAAGCCCTCTTTGGTCAGTATTTCCCTTACTCTTTACAAAGTCAATTGAATCCACGTGTCTCTCCTTCTCCATTTGGTGCTGTGTCATGCCAGTCATCATTTGTTCTGTAGCACAGAGGACATCAGTACAGTGAAGCACTGGCAGATCCTGTTTTCAGCCCCAACGTGTAACACTACCACACCATCACCATCTTTCTATGATACAAAGCACACAAGTGTGCAAAACTAACCTTCAAACATATACTTAACAAGGGACAGTGTGCAAGTGCATGTATGGGAAAATTAGAGGCTAAATATGGTGCAGATAGCTCACAGTATTGTAAGGTCACTTTCACTCTTTGGTTGAAGCCCACATTTCCTCCAGTATCTGCTTACTCTGCACGTCATCTTCAGATGTTATCTATCTTGTGCCACACGCAAAACAAGCAAATGAAAACCAGCTCTCAGCCCAGGAGTGCTCCCTGCGCTCCTTATCAAAGCCAATGTAATACAACAACCAGGAAAAAACGAATCATGGTCTACTCTAAGCTCATATTCATTCTCTGCTTCCTTAAGCGTGTAAGTATCTGCCCTCTTTCATTCTGACAGGCTTGAAAGAATTTCTTCATAAACCTTAGCTTCATAAAGTCATAATTGTCTGTTATTATGCATATTACTAATTCTCTGCTCTAAATCCACCACCTGGATTTGAGCTGTGTATACAACACTACCAATAACATATCTTCCCCCAAATCCTGGCAACATGTGGTTCTCCTGAAATAAACTTCTCAAAACAGGGCAGAACCTCCAGCTGCAGCACCAGCCCACGGTGCCATGGAGTCCCTGCGGTTGCTCAAGAAGGCCTTCATCCTCAGCAGCCTGAAGGCTGCTTCAGCTCCAGACAGCTTCCAGCCATCTCAATGCTGTCATGATCATGTGAGACAGGCCAGAAGTCTGCTACTTTTCTCTCCTGCTGAGTCCTGTATTGCTCTGGCACAACAAAAAAAGTTGCATTGAAAGTCCAAGTGTACCTTTCGAGCCTGATTTTGTTGACCAGGAGCACAAATGTAGCTCCTTGAGCCATTTTGTGTTTGTTTGGTTTTTTTTTTTGTTTTGTTTTGTTTTGTTTTTTTTGTTTTTGTTTTTTGCAGAGATTCTTGTTCTTAAGTTCTCACCTTACGTCTTCATTCCTTATTATTTCTACTCTCTATTGCTGTAAAAAAAAAACCCTCCAATTATTAAAAAAATCAGTAACATGCACTCATAATTTTCCATTGCCTCTGCAATTGGAGAGGATCACGTTAGTATTTTTGTTGGAACAGCTACTTAATGCTGTTTCTGCTCTGCATATCAATGAGATAACAGCAAAACAACTCAGCACCTTCAGTGGGAGGAGGGCTGAGCACTGCCGTCGCTGCAGTTCTTGCTAAGCGTTGGGAGTGCACTGTGCTGTAGCAGTTAGAGAAACCATTTTTGCTCATTTCAGCCGCCTGCATTTTCATTAACAGTCAGTGTGGTTATTCCTTCCCCACGGGGCTGTAAAACTGTAAATAGCAAAAAGAATGAGAACAGGCAGTCAGTCAAATGACAGAATATTAAAAAGGTCATAAGTAGTACACAAAGCCAAAATAATTGAATGGATGTATTAGAGAGTGGAATTCCAATAATAGCCTCCCAGCTCCAAAGATAACATCAATATGAAAAAATGGCACAGAACCTTTAATTCAAGTATTGTTGAATCTGGAAATTAGTTTAAAATACAATTTTTTTTCTCATATAAGCTAAATTCTGTCAGCAGGATCATCCTTTCACTGGGGGGCTTAATGATGTTCCGTTCTTGAGAGTGAAGCAAAGTTAGGAAGAGCCTCAGCTGCTCTCCTGGCCTTTCCATACCCAGTTCCGATGAAACACACTTTCCTTTAAAGGCTAACATCCGGGCTCTGAGAAAGCTGGCAAGTAACCTGCATCACTCACAAGCATGAAGATCTGCTCAGGGCGAATCTCCACACTGGTACAGAATTGATGCACACTGACCATGGCGCAACCCCAGGGAAAGAGGGTTAGAGGGGGAAGATCAGTGATGGGAGATGAATGCCTTGTAAGCCCATCGCCCTGGCACAGGCAGCCCAAGCTGCTGAGTCACTGGTTATTGCAAATGAGGGGCAGAGCATTTTCCATTCCCGAGCACAGAACAGCTGCCTTTTAGATAAACTTGATGATTTCTGCTATTACCCCCCTGTAAAAGAAGCCAGGTCTTCGAAGATTTCAGCATCTGTGCTACTGCCATAGCTGTAAGTACTGTCACACCTAGCAGATTTTCATTTAAAACGATAGATAAGCTTTTAGGGCGTCTGTCAGGATATCATAAGGGATAAACCTGTGTTGCTACTGGAGACCAAAGTGAGGAGCAGATCAGGTTTTCCGACAGTACCAAGTGACAGCACACTGCAAACACAGTCCTAAGCTATGAAAATTGACATAACCTGCAAATCGCCTTTTTAAATAGGCAAAGTGTATTTCCGTGGGGAAAACAAGTGCTGTGTAGCTCTTGCAGTCAGCTGGTTCTCAAGGTGCAGGAAATTGCGAGCTCCTGCTCCCTCCAAAGCCGCTGGTCCTGCTCGTTCCTACCGGGGTGTTCTTGGCCAGAAATCTAAACTGGTTCACAACATCCAATGCCATTTAGGATACAGTCTGAGCTGCCAGGAACAATAATTTCCCAAGAACACAAGGCAAAGCCTGGCATCTTGCTGAATCTGTGATTCTGTGAATGGTGGAAACCACTGCAGGAAGCAGTGGTGGGGTTCAGCAAGGATGTCTGGTTTTCCTTTGGCCTTCCTTTGACACAGAAATCATAGAATTGTAAAACCCTCCTGTAGGAGGCATTGCATCCTGATGCGTACAGCAAGCAGAACGGCTAACGCTTCTGCTGCTCCTTTATAAATGATCTGCTTCATTTTCAAAATAGTGATATTTAATATTATCTTTATTTTTAACATGCTTCTGTAAACAAGGGCATAATGCAACAAAACCGACGTCCAAATTATAAGCTGGAAAAGTAATTAAAACATGGGGTTTTCAGGTCACACATCAGCAGATCAGAAGGGCGCAGTAATTAATTTTTGGCAGCCTTTGACAACGGGGCATGGAACATTCTTTAGTTCGTTTCATTACGAGTTTGAATGAACTTGAAAAATAGAATACTTTGTACAGAATTTCCACTGAGTTGTTATATAGATGAATTCAACTTACTTTTAAAAAAAATAATGTAGGTATTTGCATTATTTTATGCACTAAAAAATTTAATGAAAACCAATTATAAAAATATGTATTTTTTTAATTTTTAAAACAAAGTCCTCAGTCTTCCCTTTTGTGTACTCCCCAGCTAGAGCTGAACCTCTGCAACTTCATTTGTGAGGCAGATTTCTCTCTATAAGGCAGTAAAACAATACCTCAGTGGGGAATTCTTCAAGATCTTTCACTTAAGCATTTTTATTTTCTAGAATGTTATTCCAGTGCTAGCAATACAGTTCAACTTCAGTAAGTAATTGAAACAGTATCTGTACTCAGGAGATGGACATCCCTGATCTGCACCACGGGGAAAGAAAAATATGCCCCTTTCTCCTCACTGAAACCTGCCCATGGAAGCTGGCTCTTCTCACTGAGCTCTCAGTATTTGCATCAGGATTAACTATTCTGTGCCAAACCCTGCTACCAAGCACAGATCCCTTTGGATTAATTACTAAATAATAGGACTGTTGGAAAAATAAAAGATTCCAGTGTTCTATCTATCTATCTATTGAAAGATACCTGGTTCTCCTGAAGATTATTTGCACCAAAAGAGTTGATGAAGTAGACACAGGGGACTCTCACTGCAAGATCACCTCTGCTTGGATATGCATTTTCCCAGTGTGAAAAATACTTTTTTTTTCTTGTTTTTTTTTTTGTTTGTTTGTTTGTTTGTTTTGTTTTTTGCTAAATCATAGTATCATAGAATCATTAAAGTTGGAAAAGACCTCTAAGACCATCTAGTCCAACTGTCCAGCTACCACCAAAATACTGCCCTCTACCCACGGCCCTCAGTGCCACATCTCCACATTTCTTGAACAGCTCCTGGGACTGTGACTCCAGCACCTCCCTGGGCAGCCCGTGCCAATGCTCAACCTTGAAGAGAAGTTTTCCCTAGTACTCAACCTGAACCTCCCTTGGCACAACTTGAGGCCATTCCCTCTCATCATATCAAGTAACAGTGAGAAGGAGTGAGCCCCCTTCCTCTTTGCCCTGGGCTCCCCCTCCCACAGCTCAGCAGCCCAAAAGAAGCAGGCAGAGCTGGCAGAGCTGTGTTGCTCGGCCCCCAGCCACGTGCCATGCGTCATGGTGCGGCATGGTGCCCTAACAGGGGAGCGGGCAGGAGCTTGTCAAAGGAATGTCACGAACAAATAAGTGATGCTTTGCAGGTCCTGGCCTGCTCAAAGGGATGTAGACAGTTAAACACCACAGCACTCATATGAGGGGACCACTGGAGCTGGAGCAGCAATGAAAGGATACAAGGAGGTGGGGGACGCCATGTGGGGTGCATACAGCAAGGCAGTTCTGTCCTGCTTGGGGAGGGAGGAGATCGCTGGGAAAGCAATATTCTGGCACAACACAGATGCCCCAAAAGAACTCTCTGCTTTAATCAATATACCCCAAAACGTCTTCGCAGCACATGTGTGGGTAGTTGCATGATATCAGGCTTTGCTTTATCAAAGCAGTACAACACAGGCTTTGCAGAGCTGCCTGTTCAAGGAGATGCTAGATAACAGGCATCGCTCCTGCAGCATGGGAAGCAAGGCAACAGCAAAGGCAGAACCTTTTGCAAGTACATGGCTGGATTCAGTGCCTCTTCAGACACTTAAAATAGCTCAATTTGCTTTTCTTTTCTTACAACAGTGCCTTCACTCCCAAGCTGGAGCGGAAGAGTATTTTCTCACTTGAATAATGCCCCTCTAGCAAAATGAATTATAAATAGATAGAGAGCAAGTGTTGCTGAAGTGTAGAGGGCTTAAGTCTGTCTGCCACTTTTGGTTTCATAACCACGAACACCCTGCTTTCCAAGATTTAGCCCTCCTCATTTCCATTCTTCTGACTCAGAACTGGGCCTGTGTTAGATCCTTTCATAACCACCATATGGTGCCTAGAAAGTCTTTCAGACATTTACAGTTCCCCAGGGCCTGCTCTAGATTCAAGACATGAATTTGAGGATGACAATCATTCACGCCAGGGCAAACAATTTTTAGAGGGCTTTTTCCCACTTCTCCAGTGCTCAGTGCATTTATCCAGAAAATAGGCAGCATCCCAAGACAAGCAGATCCTCAGTGAAACACTTCCCAACAGATCAGATGTTATGTCTTCTGATTTAAGATGTTTGCTCTTGCAATAAAAGTATATGGAAGTACAAGATTTCTCGTTATTTCTCTAAACATATTTATACATTCTCTTCTGTTCATATTCTTCCTACCTACCTTTTTTCTGATTCATTTCTTCACTGCTTTTCTCCGCAAATTATTTCCAAATTCCTTCTGCCAACAGAATTGAATGCTGTCCTTCAGGTGGGGGTGTGGTGCTGATCTCAAATATCACATGCTCACGTTTGCAGTATTACTTATCTCGGCCATTTTCCATGTTTTACCACTTTATGAGTTGACCATACCAACACACACTGATCAGCTTCCTTTAGTTTCATCTTGACAATGATCTCCTCTCGCTGGTGACCAGTGGCAGAATCCAAGGGAACGGTGTGGATCTGCGACAGGGAAGTCGGGTTGGGTATCAGGAAGAGGATGCTCAGAGCAACGGCCGTGGCACCGAGCTGCCTGATTTCAGGACATGTCTGGATAACACCCTCAGTCATATGGTCTGACTGATTTTGGGGTGGTGCTGTCGGGAGCTGGATTTTAAGATTCTTATGGGTCCCTTCCGACTTGGGATATTCCATGATTCTATGGCTGTTATGTTTTTAGGTACTCCGAGTTTCTTTTCATTGTGGTTGGTTTTAATTACCCTAAGTGCTATCAACATCATGCCTAGGTTTCTTAGTCTTACCTGAAATATTTAGGTTTTCCGTTTTTCTAAATCTGCAAATAGAAGCCTCATCTTTTGAATTACATTCTTTTTTCTTGAGCATTTTAAAATGGGAGACATCGACATTTATTTCCTTGTCCTCTGTGGTTTAATGGCTTCTATAATTTCTTCTATTCCAGACAAGGATAATTAGTAACCAGTCTTAGATTTTATAATTTTGCAGTACTATTGTTGCTAAAATGAATGTTCCCATTCTTCTGTAGGCATTTTGAGACAGCTGGAGATGGGCAAATTGATCTGAAGAAATAAACAACTGATATTTCCTACAAAAAAGATCAAAGATATACTTTGAAACTCGAGAAATGAATTTGTTTCTTCATGTTCTTTTTGGAAGTTCCACTTGCTATCTGGTTTTGGCCTCCAATAGAAGCAGAAATGCTTAACAACAATTGCATGAACCACCTTCCTTAAACCACTTAAATCCAAGAAGATGCTCCAGATCATGCAGGCAGGTGGTTTTGGGGAAACTTCTGACTGTGTTATTGTCCCAGGAGTTTGAGCAGATTTTCTCCAGGTATCCAATATTTTGCTGTCATTAGTTACAACATAAATGAGCATAAATGAGATTATGGTTTTGCTTCAAAAATTGGTTAAACCAAATACAGCAGCAGAAGTAATCTAACCTCCAAAAGCAAACAGAGTGCTGTGATGAAAATAAATGGAGTGCTCTGAAGAGCATGGACTTACTGGAAAAAAATTGGAAGCAGACATCTTTTGCAACAAACTGGACTCTGGAAGTCATATTACATTTCAGATGCTAGTTCTGGGAGAGGCTTGGCAATTCTCTAGCTTGGTTGGTTTTGCATAGCCAGCTTTAGATGCGGAGATCAACCAATTCTTGCACAAGGCCACCATTGGCACACAGGGCTGTGGAAGTGCTGCTGGTTGCAGAACCTCCTGGAAGCCAGGTCTGCCAGGAGTGCCTCACCAGGACGGCCCCAGAGAGGAAATCTGAAGCAGGAGACACCACTCATCTGCCCTTATTAATCCAGTGCATAGGAAATGGCCTGTTTAAAGCATGCGCCAATCCTAGATCATGAGCTGGTTTGCTGTTCTTCACTACTGTGAAAAATAACCATGAACCAATGGCGAACCAACGGTGGGAAGGTGCAGCAGGTCTTGCAGCCTCGCTGCCAAGTATTGTTATTTCATAGGGAAATATGGGCTGACTCCAGCTGCTCATTCTGGAGGTGAAGTTAATGAACATAACAGCAGGAAAGAACAGCTTCAGATATGGAAAAGAAAGGAAATCCAGCATGGAAACACATGTGGAGAAATAAAACTTTTGGTGAAGCACACTGTGGCATTATTTCTGCTGCCAAAAAAAGGATGTGCCTTAACAAACAGAGGCAGCAAGTGCCTCAGCAGACCGTTGTTTTCTGCTAGAGCTGGAAAATGATTCACGCTATTCAAAAAACCGCTTTGTGATGTCAATAATAAATAACATAGGGCACTTCCTTCATCGCTGTTCCATTTGTCAGAAGTTCTCTACTTTGTTATATATTTTTATAGTGGCTTATAGAGGTGCACACCTCTATTCATAACCCATATCAACATTCTTCACACCTTTTTTCTGTAATTCTTCTGTCATTTCACATGGCAACCCAATGGTAAGAGTTAACAGACCAGATTATCAGGGAACCATCCCCACAGTCCATCACAGCCGAGGTGTGAAGTAAGCTTTGTGTGTTAGCTATGCTTCCTCTACACAGATATTCCTACAGCATTTTCTGAATCCAATTTATAAAATAGCTGAATAACATATGTGCCAATGAGGTTGCTGTATCTGTGAAGTGACATCAGTGGTTAATCTGCTCCATTGCCTTTTCTGAGAGCTGCACTGCTCATACAGAATCTGAAACAGAAAAACTTTACTCAGAAACATAGGATAAGAATGTCCAAATACAAACATGTAAGAAGAAACCTCCGTAGGCATGGATTGCCCAATGCTGTTGTTCTTGGGCTGAAAACTGGAAAATCTCCTTTGTCACATTCATAACCAATTGTCTCAGTCCAGGTATCATGCCATTAATCAAATAACTGCTGATAAATTGATTTTTAAGAATGTTCCCTTATTGCTATTATTAAAATAAGGCTGTATTAGCACATGCAAAATAGCAAAGCTGAGTTGATTAATAATTGTGCAAGGATTATTTTTTTATATTATTTAGATTAGATAGACATTCTGCCTATTTTCATGTCATTATTTTATGTAGAACACATTTTTAATAATGATGGGATACCCTATTAAGGATAAGAAGAGCTGCCAGAAGTTTCCACTGACTGCTGTGACATTTCCAGAGTACTCCAAATGATTCCAGAAATCAAAGAATGCAATCACTTCTGGGCAAAATCCTTTTTGTACTGCTACTAGCTAACGATGGCTTACAAAAAAAAAAAACACAAAAAAACAACAAAAAAAAACAAAAACAAAAACAAACAAACAAAAAAACACCTTTTGAGGGTTCAGTTACCTTGAAGGGGAAGAAGAGAGCTGTGTTTCTGCTACATTCAGACCGTAGTCAGCCAAGGCCTGAATCAGACCAGCTTCCTGATGAGAGCTCATGGGTTTGGGCAGTGTGGCTGGGGAACCCCTCCATCCTAGCTGTGCTTCTCAGGAGTGCTGCAAAGCAAGGGCTACAGACTGCTCATCTGCACTAAAAGACAGAATAGAAAAGGCCATGTTTGCCGTCTCTGAGCTCTTGCACTATGGGCCTGGAAATGCCTGATTCTGCTCTAGATAATCTTTTGTTAGACAGTCATACTCTGACCAGCAATTCTGTTTTAGAGACCGAGCTCTCCTTTATGCCAAATCTCTGACCCTTGAGAGGCCACGCACAGAGCACACAAGTACAGCCCCATGGCCAAGCATTCCTCTCTATTAGCATCAATTATATCACTTTGCTGCTGGCAGATTCTTGCTCCCCAAACAAAAAGAGAAACAAAAATGGAGAGAGTTTTGATAGCTGTGCTTGTTTGGACGGAGATTAACAGCACAAAAAGGGAAATAGAAAGTTTTTCCATCATAACTCCTGATGTATCAAAGTTTAATCGGGTTCCTTTGAGCTGGACAGAATGTATTTAAACAAGGCACTGCAGTAACATAACAGCACATCAGCCACTTCAGAGGCTGCATTTCCCAGGCAAGAAAGGCCCCATCTAACTTCAGCCGGATATGCCATTTTAAGAATCTATAAGACTTGAAATTGAATTAGAACAAATTGTGATGCAAGCTTAAAACAAAGGAATTTCATTTTTGATGCAAACTCAAAATATTATAAGGGTCTGCAATCAGTTTGAAGAATTCTGTGATTCTATGAATTGACTCAGGCTTTCCTGGAAGAGATTCAAATGAAATTGAAGTGGATGTCAAAGGACCCACGTGGAACAGAGCTAAGCACCTCTATGCTCCTTCATGTTCTCTGCAAGCCAAGGCATCTCTGCTCACCTGTTCAGCCACACCTAAGCTTGGAGATAGGCTCTGTGGGCCTCGAGAGTATGGTTTCATGAGAAAAACACACATTCTTTATTTTTCTTCATATCCTTCTAGGAGCTGCACAGTCCTCACTGCTTCTACAGCCTGCCCCTGGGGTCTGTGCCAGCCTCAAGAGCCATAATATCTCAGAGACAAAAATGGAAACAGTGATTTTGGGGGACAAACCTTTAGGTCTACTTGGAGACATGTTGCTTAGCTACACAGACGTTTACATCTGTATCACTTGTCAAGTAAGAGAAAAAGACAGCTATATTGAATCAGTAGGAAAACAAGTGCTTGAGGGGAGGTCATCCATCCACACCCAGTGCTCTGCATCAGGCTCATGGAGGCAGATAATG
Source organism: Tragopan temminckii (assembly GCA_028571105.1). Classification (NCBI taxonomy): domain Eukaryota; kingdom Metazoa; phylum Chordata; class Aves; order Galliformes; family Phasianidae; genus Tragopan; species Tragopan temminckii. The sequence goes on from JAOWBP010004220.1 coordinate 5,752,302, forward strand.
CTCCTGCCAAGTTCCACAGTGTTCCAGCCTGTTCTTAAAAGACCTCCAGTGGTGGATAATCCACATCTCACAATGTAGGCCAATGGCCAGAGCCTTAGCAGAGGATGATTCCCTGTGCGAACAATGGTCCCTTCTATTATGTTTTGGCAAAAGCAGAAAGGAATTTGCTCTATCTTGTAGATCAGGCTAATTCCCTTGCCTGGCTAGGTTCTGTCAGCTGAGCTTTGAAGATACCCAGTAATTTCAGTCCTAGGAGAGCATTATGAGCCGTTCTCTGATGAACGCATCATCAAGGACAACACTGTAATGGGTTTTTAAATTGTTTCCCTTAGTCATAGGCTTAAAATAAAAATTAAAAAGAGGCGGAAGAAATAGTACAAGCATTAGACAAATGTAATAGGAATGCTTAGGCACTGTAAAAACCAAGGGAGAACATAATTACAGACCATGTTTCACAAAGTGTGAGTCACTGGAGAAGAAAAAATGCTTTACACTTGTATACGATCAGCTGTTCAGCTGAACAGTCTGGGGCTGGCCTCCTTGGGTACCTCTGATCCCTAAACCCAGAAGCACAACCTTAAACAGCAAAGCTGGGAGTGCTGCTAGAACCACAGAGCATGCAGATGGAAAACACCTGCAAGCTCAGAGCATGGTGAGAGGAGCAGGCCAGGCACCATAGTACGTCATATTTTTAACTAGAGGAACGGCTTTAGTCTGAGATATCATTTAGATATTGTGAAGACTGGGAGAAATACTATTATTCCAAACATGCAAGAAATAGTACATGCACAGAAGAGCAGTGTGGTTTAGATTTTTAACCCAGCTCCTAACAATGGGAAAGAATGAACAAAGAGTAGTATTAAGTGTTGGAAGATGGAAGTCGAGGTAGAAGCTTTGAGGCTAAAGCAAACAGCTGTCTGAAAAACTGCCCACATCAACACTCGCACTTTTGCACAAGTAGCTTCTACCCTGCTGGCTGCAGAGCAAAACCTCAGTGTCATGCTCCTGTCTCGTGTCTCCTTACAAACTGCAGAAAGATAAACACATTATATTCAATGCATTACTCCAGCCCTTGTGTTTGGCCTGCTACCACACATTTCACTAACTCGGCTGCTGCCAGATTGCTTGCTTCTCTGCTGATGGCCTCTGAGGGGGTTACATCAGTATGTAATGCTGTCTGATGCAATCTGTTGCAAATTTGCATCTTGGCCAGAAAGTTATCCTACAAAACTTGCAGTAGGGCTCCATCACACCAGTGACTGCGAACAATACTTTCTAGGTATGATGAAGACCGCACATGTATACCTGTGTGCAAATACACAGACCTGAGCAGCCCCAGCTGCACTGAGGGTGCTAAGGCACCATGCTGCATGGGGCACAGCATTCCCTTGTGGGCTGCATTGCCCACCCCTAAGGAGAGCCTGGAGGATGAAGGAAACTGATGTGCATAGGAATCAGCTACAGAGCTGTGGAAAGATCCTCCCCGCTACTGCAGCCTAAGATACTAATCAAGTCCTCAGCCCCCCTCAGGGCAGGCTCACAGAGCAGGAAAATGTAGCAGCAACCCCGACATACCCAACCTCCAGGCCACAACTAGTCACAAGGCATGGGCTCCCTCCTAGGTCCTTGTGTCAGAAGTCTCCTGGAGGCACAGTTCCGCACAGCAGCTGAGGTCGGTTTTGAGCTAGCTCTGCACAAAACAAATTGCCCGATGACCACTTCAAGTTTTGTGTTTTTTTTTTTTTTTAATAAATAAATAAGAAATGATATTAACATTACTTTAATAACTTCATTTGGTTGCACAAAAATCTATTCCCTCCTTAGCCGCATGCCAGAACTGGCTGAGACATCACAGAGGTAAGTGATGTAAATGCTGAAGCCATCTCTATGGAATTGCCTAGAGATATCTGACTCATGCTGTTCTGTGCAGTTAATTTTGTCTTCAATCGCTTTTTTTCTTTTTTTATTCATGTAAAGAAGCTTATACATCGATTTCCTAATTAATGCCATTAATATTCTATGTAAATGAAATGCCTTTCTTTCTGTGTGTTTACACGGGATCTCAGGATGTACTACAGCAAGCAACAGACTAGCCATTACCAAGGGTATAGAGCACTGCCTGGTGTGCCTGTAGTACATTCAGCATGTGCCAACACATCATCTACATTTCAATCTTCCATTAACAGAAGAAAAACTTGCCACAGAGCATACCAAAGTTCTACCTGCTTCTTGCTGTCCTGCTGTACAACTCAGCCAGGATAGACTCTGAACACACGAAACTCAGCATCTTAAAAAATACATTCCCACTTACACTTCAAACTGTAGGATTATTTATGTAGTTAATACTTCCCCTGGCCTGGAGGCTGAAATTCCTGGTTTGAAATTCTAGCTCTAGTAAGGGCAAAAGGTAAGGTCAGCTTTGGGATCTTATCACACCTCTCCCCATCACTGAGAAAAGTGAGGTAAACAGTGATGACATCCAAACACTTAACAGGGCCGTGTTCCAGGTGGGTTTACATGGGCACCCACAGCCATATGTACATTGTCTGTATATGCATGCATACAGCATACATATATAAATGTATGCACTGGTTAACTCTTTCAACAGTTAAGATCTTTCAGCTATCAGCAATAACTCAGAAAAAGCTGCTCAAATTGCTTAAATTAAGTCACCACCATTTAAGCAGGAGTTACCTTCCAAGACTTTTTATTATTATACATCACTGTAAGAGCGCTGCAGAAGTCTCATGGCATTCCTGGAAAGACATCATTGTGGTGGTAAAACCTTCAAGATGCAGAAACCTGTACTTCCCTGTGTCCCTCAGGTATCGTTACGCCATGCTGAGAATGTTTTTATAATGTAATTGTAACTCTGTGGTGTTACTGTTATTGCATTTTAATAACACGTGTTTAACTATGTAAGATGATGAACATACGTGCTGTGAAAAGCCATGGCACTGTGATCGTATTCAAAGCAACCACCCTCATAAAAAAGGAAGAAACTGGAAACCTGATTTTATGTATGTTAATTACAGTGGGGAAAAACTAATGGCAGGCAACAGAATAATGCAGCAGTTAAAGCACAACAGTCAGGCAGAGGAAATTACAGATTTCTTTTAAAATTAAAATCAAACACCGGCTCTAGACACAAAATATGCAAATATCCCTACTGAAATTCAGCTTCTTCTCAGAACCAAATCTGCAGGCTCCTCTTTGGAGCACTACTGCAGCAGTCCTTTGTGCTTTTGCCTAGCAACAAGCCTGCTGGTGCCCGTGCTCTCAGGAGTGACACTATTACCAAGATAGTTAGATCTCTACATTTTCCTGTGTTTTTTTTTTTTCTGTTGTTTCATTTATTTATTTTGAGGCAGAGCAGTGCTGTTTCAAGATTTCTCCTTGCTTGTTCCACCTGAAACAATGAGTAAGCCAGCATGCAGTGTGAGTCTATGCAGCTGATGCTCAGGTGCGTTTTTCACCTGCAGTGTCACACCTTGCAGAAGACGTTGTGATGGAGGAGTCAATGACCTGGAAAAGGCAGTGTCTGCCCTACTAGGCCTCATGCTCTGGGCCTGAGAAGCCCAAATGCAATTCATGTAACCTGTAATTTGTTATACCTTTGGGAAAGGTAAACTGTAAGTGGATCCCAGGGTGGAATATATTGATCCTGACTGGGTCTGCAGCACATTGAGGAGGCAGTGATGCACACAACAGCTTCACCTGAGCAGATGCGGGCCCATGCTGTGCTGCACAAACTCCTCGGGTGCAGGACATGCTCAGCCAGATCTCTCACCAAGTTCCCATGAGAACATCCTTTAGGAACAGAGTTGTTTTCTTGTAAGGAAATAATCTATTAGCTAGAATGAGCAAAAGGGAGAGCTGCTCCCCACAGACAGGATCTGCTCTGCACAGTGCACTGAGGGAAAATCTTTTCTGGGCCGGCATCTAAAGGGATGTAAGATTTGTTTGTGTTCTATACTCTTTTCATTACTGTCTTATTAAAGCAGTTATCTCATTAAGCTGTTTGCTGTCAGGCCTTTTTATTACTGAGGTCCAGAAAGAACCCTGCACTGCCTCTCTTACCTCCTCACCCCCTGCGCAGGACAACAACCAGCACAGTGAGAAACCAACTCCTTCCAGCCCTCTTGCTTATGTTTATTCAGCCACTGTACATATTTACCATAAAAAACTTAAGCCAATTTTTAATGTTCTCTCACTGTACAGTTGTATTCACAATTCCATAATCTAATACATGATGTAACCATGTTTACTGGCAAAAGCTGTCTTTTAAATGATGACCAATGCGCCTTATGGCTTTAATTTATTTATAGCAATGAACAAAAGATTTAGATCCAACTCTTGCTCTCATATTGCCAAAGGCAATCATTAAATTTTAACTGACAACTTGAATCTGCCCCAAGAGATATTTCCTCATCCCTTCCACAGACTTGCAGGGTCCTGTTCCCTGAACCTGCCTTCTACTCACCCCGAGTTGAGAAGTGCACACGTGAGCATTAAGATTTTGGCCAAGCTTAATTCAAACCCTAAGTTCTAGAAATGATGAGTAATGCACCAAACCTATGTCTGATCCAAAGGCCTCACATCTTTATATGATGGATTAGAATACTTGAGGCAGATGTTGTTCATTCCCCATGGGTAGGATTTCCGGCGCCCCAGACTGAGCACAGAGAATCTTTCACTTGTTGTCTCTGACAGTCATGAACCTCGTCCTTCAGCAGATGGGTTTTGAAAAGCTCTGCAAGGAGAGGTCTTTACTCATCAGACAAAGTGACAGCAGAACAAGCCTGCCACTAGAACCAGCTGCAAGGCTTCTAATGTGGGGTGGGACCTCTGCGGCTTTCCCCCAGCAGTGGCAAGGAAGAACCCGCAGAGGTTCTTTGCACCACACACCAAAGCCTTGGCTCTGTAAATGTCCACCTAGCAGTATGTCCCCAGACCATCACTGCCAGAGCTGCCCGTGCGACTTTCAGGACACCGCGTGGGACTGCACATTGCCACACTGAAGCACTAGCTCCACGAACCAATAGTTCTGTTAGAAAACAAATAAAGTTAACAAAAGTGGCTGTTATGATGATGTTATAATGTATTCTGGTGACTGACATATCCATGTCAGTACAGATCCAGCCATAGACTACAACTGCTGCTTCAGAAGTTGGAGTGTTCTTTTTCCACTCTCCGCACAAAATACATGTGCCTTCCATGGTCCATGTCTATTTCAGGATATATACAGGTAATGAAAATTTAATTGTATCAACACTAGCATAGGAAATTATGACGATGTAGTTGTTTACATGATAAATACGATAAATAAATAAGGAAGATTGCAGAGAGCTGTAATATTGCTTCAGGTTGTGCTTATGCACTTCCATTTTTCACCTATTAAAATTAGCTTATATTAAAAACTGCAAAGAGAATCCAAGACACATGCTGGCTGTAGCATTTGAGCTTTTCCCACAGTAAGCGTCTTTCTATCTCATGAATCCTTTTTCACAGGCCTGTTGATACAAAAAAAAAAAAAAAAAAAAAAAAAAAAAAAAAAGCCATCACTATGGTGCAGTGAAATAGGTTATGCTGCAAAGTTATAAAATCGTTGCTCTGGAAATGCAGATGGACCAAAAATATCCAAGCCCTCATGCAGGGCTATGGTGCAGATCCTGTATACCATGCAAGCACAGATTTGCTGCTTTCATTTTAATCTGCAGCTCCCTAATCTTAAAACAGCAAGCACTTTGTAAGGAAGAAAGAATTTTGCCCTCCATGGTGAGCTACCACATGTGCTCAAAGAGCCGTGACGGAAACATTTGCACAGAGCCTACAAAAAGGAATTGTTCACTCTGCACACATAAAGGAACTGTTGAATATGCTCCAGAGGATTAAAGAGTAGTTAAAGCACTGGGGACAGCAAAGAGATCACAGGAAGACAGAGCAGAAAAACACTGCGTGGCAGGGAGGGGTCAAAGACAGATACTCTACTTAAGAAATATCAACCCTATTAAAAAAAAAGCAAACAAATGACCAAAAAGTTCCAGACCACAGCACCAATGACAAAGCAGATCAATGTGGACACTAAATATTTTTTTCCCAATCAAGTTGTAAAGGTAGTTGGGGCAGATGGCTAAAACCAGCCTGGCTGTCCCTGCTGCTGCTGTATTTTTGTTTCTACAAAGGACTACCAGCTAAGGAGAGAATCTCACAGCTACAGACTCTGTACCGACTAAAACAGTGACATCCAGAAAACCCAAAATAGGCAAGGTTATGAAAGGGTATGGCAAAAGGATAAAACAGGTAAATTACACAGCAGGTAACAAATCATCATCTTACATCTTTTACTGCAGTCTTGGTTGGTTTTGAATGCACTCAGCAAAAGCTCACTGCAGGATTTCCTTCAGCTTCAGCAAGGGTTGGCTCAGCTCATGAAAACCTGAGCGTTCTTCCCTTTATCATAAGGATGCACAGAGCACAGGCAATATTAGCAAGGTGCTCAGCCATGCCTCTACTACTTGGAAATCACATTGGTATCAGCTCCATCCCCATGAGTTATTTCACTTTAAAAATCAGCTGTCTCTTTAAAGATGCATCAGAATGATAGCTTGGTCTCAGTGGGATTGCACTAGCAGGTCCAGGAGTATTGTCTGGCAGGCAGAACACATGGCTATTTTCTGTGTTACAGTATTATCTAGCTAGGATATAAATGGTGAGTGGGCGAGATAGTTTATGTTTCTCTCCCTGGTAAGTCTTACTATATCTATTAATGGAATAATATACAGCCCTGTGCCTGTTTGCTTCTTAAATTACTGGAACCATGAAACTGTAGCAAGGTGGGAAATAGTGTTATTAAAATTAGGCATGCATTCACTTACTGAGGGCTTCTTCCTTATCCTGGCTCTTAGTCTTTACAGTGATACGAAGCTGCTTTCCACACCAACTTCATACTGAATTTTATTTGAATAGAAGGGGTCAAGATACCATTAAACTTCTAAAGCGAAGAAGACCACCTCTAAATCTGAACATATGTGTAGAGAGACAGAATACATTTTAATCTTTCTCTCTTTTTAATTAAATTGCTGGCTCTACAGCTGCGTAACAGGAATGCCTGTTCAAAGGCCTACAATTGCATGCTGTACTCATACTTTGACAGAGTAACACAAAGTATCCTCGAATGTACTGCCTGCAGTCCTGATTTACCTTTAATAAGAACCCTTTTGTCCTCTCTGAGTAATTTCTGAAGGCAGGTTTCAACATACTCCCCATTTCTGGCTTTTAACTTCTACTAGAAATGCCAACAGTGGCTTTCTTTTTCAGCGCAGATACCAGCAGGGACAGGAATCTCAAGGTATCAGATGGCCCCTGCAACAAGCAGTGTATTGTACCTTCTACCCACCGTCCTCCAAAGGAATGGCATGCAGGTCCTGCAGCAGGACAGCCTTCTGCACACTGCTGCACCCCTCATCCTGCATCAGGGCTGGGGCTGCTGCAGGCAGAGCGACGAGGAGAGCTCTGCCACATACCCTCACCTCAATGCTGGCACGCTATTACTTACAGGAACAGTTTTATGACTTACTTTGTTTCCAGCTGCTCAACCAGGGTTTAACTCACAATTCTGCTCCTTCCTCCAATTACTCAAGAGGTTTAAGAGATATCTTTGTTAAAAACCTTGAGAAAAGATAAATCAATCACCTTCATCAGCCATTTTTCAGTCCTTCCAAAGAATGAAAGCAGATCAAGGAACTGCAACATACTCTCGGTTAAATCATGCTGTTTTGGCTTCCTTGGGATATATGTATATATATTTCAGGTCTTGTGTAACTGTCCTTAATTATAATTTTGATTAATTTCCTGAATGGAAAGTAATACTGTGTACAATGAGGTGCACCACTTAAAAACAAAAGAAATCATTTTGGGGATTGTTACTACAGCATGGTAATACAAACATGTATTTTCTACCCTGAACAGTAATGAGACAAACTTCCTCGTTGCACTGTTTGCTAACAGCCTTGTGTGTCCAGCACTTCCCAAGCTAACGCATACACACCTCTCTTACATGTCACCCAATTGTACAGCTCCTTTTAAGTCCACACTAATGCTTTTTCTTTCTTTTTTTTTTTTTTTTTCTAGATAGGAAGATGGCAGAGCAGCAACAATTAAGTACTTCATAGCAGCTTCATTTTCAGCATTTTGTATTTATCCTGACAGCAGTTGCTTAGGAAGCTATATATTCAGAGTAATAAATGCTTCGCTTCCCAGATAGCCAGCGCCACTGCAGAAGCCTTTGCTGAACAAACTTGCACATTATCACCAAGACATTAACCATAATTGCTGACAACAATCTAAATATGCAGACCATACTATAAACTGAGGCTGTAGAACACTGTGACTGCTTAATGATAGACAGAGTAAAGATTCCAGATTTCCTTCTCGCCTTCATGATTAATCTCATCAGCTCACAGATATGAAACAATGCAGCATTTCTAAGGTAACAATATTATTTTTGCCTGCATCCAGAAACCCCTATTTTGTCATTTTTTTTTCATTTTTAACCATTTCAAACATACTGTTCTGTGCTCTGAGTCTCTGGCAGTCATGCCTTTAAAATGTCCTGAGATTGCCCAGTGTGCTGGTATAAGCACCCATTATTCTTACACACTACCATTAGAGTTTCTCTTCTGAAATAAAACCCAAGTCTCTACAAGTGCAACACGCAGCAATATCCAAACCACAGTTGTCTTGAGCCCCAGCATTAGAATGTTTCCTGTCTCGCAATCATTGATTATCTCTTGTTTGTGTACCAATAATCCTGCAGAAAAGAATGCCAGAGAGAAAGATAAATTCACGTCTCACCCCTTCTACCTACTTAAGGAGCCAGAAAAATGATTTGGTGGTACTCAAAGAGGAAATCCTCAGAAGGGACTAATGACTTCCCCTTTGATTGTAACCCTTTTACAATCCATCACACTGTCTGGTAGATTTAGGGCTTCACAGTTAAACCTGCTGGCAACCAGCTGCACAGCAGACAGGATTCACATGCAGTCCTGCAGCAGAGACAGTTCTCACCCAGGGAATTACAGCCTGCCTGCATCAGTGCCTTCAAAGCAGCTTTCCCTGGGACCAGAGACTGTGGCACAGGACTGTAAATGAGAACAGCCAGATGTACCCTGTGTTTAGGGTTGCTAGAAAGTTCCTTAGAAGCCAGATCATCAAATCACAGAATGGCTGAGATTGTAAGGAACCTTAAAAATCATCGAGATCCAACTCTCTGCCATGGGTAGAGTTGTCAGTTTCTGGAGCAGGCTGCTCAGGGCCCCCTCCAACCTGGCCTTGAATTCACTAGAAAACTTACATATTGAAACGCTTCATCCTGAAGCACCTGATCCCAAAGCAAATCTGGGGATTCTATGGGCTCCAGTCTTGTCAGCACAAGCTGCATGTGCTGTGGTGTACATGGTGAGCAGAGATCCAGATCCAGAGCCCTCAGGGAGACAAATGGAGTGGCCCTTAGTATTCAGGCTTCAGCGTGGGCAGCTCCTGACCTTAGATAGAAGCACAGCTATTTATTTTCATCTCCAGCTAGACAGAGGTCTTAAAATTCATATTTTTGGATCTAAATCTCACCTATCTGTGCTCCACTTAAAACACTGTTTATCAGTTCTGGTTCATTCCCTCCACAGCTCAGTATTTCAGTTTGTAGCATTGAACTGATGCTCAGTTGCTTCGCAGGAGCAGTGCAAGCATTAAGCACAGATGCTTGCAGTGCAGTTTAGCAGATGTCACAAATGCCACAGTAGACAAAGTTCTCAAGAGTCCCAGGTGACCCAGGCTTTAAAATTAAATCATGCATCTTAACAGGGCAGTTACCCTAAAGTCACATCTCTCACGTGACTCACAAAGCTTACAAAACAAACAGATAGGAATGAATTAGGATGAACTCCTTGTAAAAACAGGTATGTTTTCATATCTCTGAGCTATGTAATTGACATTACGATATTCTTGTTAGCTTTTTATACTTATTTTATGACCTGCTAATGACTTATATATTTATATATTGTAAATCAGGCAAAATTATTCACATCTCATGCAAACATCAAGGTTTAATAAGAATATAAAGGTCACACAAGTAAAACTAGAAAAGCCAACAGCGGCAAATCTTTGCAAGCATACGCACCTAATGAAGTGAAAACACAGTGCTAGTAGAGAGGCTGCACTGGGAATTATTTTTACATACAGCGCCAGTCAGTCAGTAGAAGAAATGAAAAGCCAGATGGCGCTACTTTCGTTAGGCTACAGGTTGCTGATGGCTTACACGTACGTGCATTCCTGGAAATAGGAACCAAATGAGAAAACGAAAGCATTAGCAATGTACTTCTGATGGCCTGCCACAAAAATACCAACACCAAGCTGTGTTTCCATAGACACCAGGAACAGCGTAACTACAGAGGGGAAAGAGCGGCTGAAGTTCACATGTGCAATGAAAGCATCTGCAAGTTCTGCCAAATGTGCACAGCACTTTCAAGCCTAAGCTGATTAAAAAAATCAGCTTATATATCATATTTTATTGCTTAAGTCCAGCCTCATCTGTAGGCTGATCATTGACTGCATCTCAAAGCTGCTGAGCACATTTCTGTCAGTTTTAAAAGCAATGCAAAGGACTTACAGGTTTTCTAAAACATGTGCTCTGGTTCAGCCACAAGCTACTGGGCAAACTAAATGGTGCTGAGTGACAATCAGGCAAAAGGATCACAGTGAAGATTTCTGGCCTTGAAATGTACATTTGAGGTGAAATTTCCTACTGATACTTTAACCTGTGACCTGCTAATAAAGGCACAAGAAGAGCGGTCAAATTGTGCAGGCATCTTATGAAGTGATACAGAGCTACCTACAGATTTCATGGTTTCCTCCAATCAAAAAAATAAAATAAAATAAAATAAAATAAAATAAAATAAATTCATAACTATGCTGCCCCATTCCTGACTTTCTGAAAACTTGTCTGTGAACCTGGTAAGAAAACAGTGTGAAAGGAATGCAAACTGTTGTTTGTAAACTGGTATGTCAGAATACCATTATGGCAAAGAAGCTATAAATAAAGTCTTAAACACTGAAGATCATGAGCCGGCAGCGTGCTGAGTCAGCAATGGCTGGTGCCATCCTGGACTATATTAACAGGAGCATAGCCAGAGATGGTGGGAAATGAACCCCTGAGCACTCTGTGCCTTTAGAAAACTGCTCCCAGGGTTGGGCTCCCAGAGCAGGACAGACATCACTAAACCAGTGAGAGTTCAGCACAGTGCCACCGAGGTGGTAAGGGGCCAGAGCAGTCACCCTGTGGGGAAGGGCAGTGTGAACAGGGTTTGTTCAACACTGAGGCTTTGAGATCTGGTCCCTCTTTGAGTGAGGTATTAGACAAGAGGACCTCCTGGGGCCTTTCCACTGTAATTCCATATACAGAGACCTTTCCATTTAACCAGACTATTCTTTTCAGTGATTGACTCTTAATCGGTAGAACTTTCATGGTTTTATTCTTTTCTTATTTACACTATTGTCAACAAGCTGTGTAAGGATGTACAATTCAGATTCACGCCTGTACAAAATCTGGCATTCTGCACTCCTGCCTATAGATAACCTGCCACCCTCTCTAATACAGGAGACTTTCTTTTTCACTAAACTCATTGTCCTGTAAAGCAGCACCAACAATGCATCATCTCTGACCTATCACCGAGTACATATTTGGTGAAAAAAGTTAAAACCAACCTTTCAAAGATAAAAATTACAGTCATTTTTAAATAATTCTCCATCTATTTAATGTAATAAAATCTACAAGAAGAATTTCAGGATAAGAAGTTTCTGCTGGGAGGAGAGGAAACAGGATTCTTGGGAAAGAATGTCAGTAATTCTTATAAGCACAGATTGTTGCTTCTTGGATCAGGCTGGGGGAGCACAGTCACCTGCATACACAGTTTGTAAGTCACAGGCTGACCTGCACCGTGAACCCCATGCAGATTTCTTTGGCTTCCAGTCGATTTGTGGCAGTGCCACCGCTTGGGACTCTCTGTTCAGATGGGACCTGGCCACTTCTGGAGCCCTCCTCATCACCCTCAGTTCCCCCCTGCCATGGCCAGCC
>JAOWBP010004220.1:5770282-5800158 GCA_028571105.1 Tragopan temminckii
AGGGCGTCGTTGTGTGGACCCCATGAAAGACCACCCGCGTCGCAAATACGACAACCCGGGGCAAGCCGAAATCGAAACGTGACCCAGTTGTTGGCCAATCGCCGCCGACCCTCCGGGGTGCCGCGCGCGCCTCCCGTTTTGTCTTGGATCAAAGACAGGCCGGGGAAAAACTGGAAAATCCTTTTCAGGCCTGGCGTGGTGGCTGCAGAGCTCCTGCGTGGGCCGGCGCCCAGCTCATCGGATGTCCTCCTCACCTAAAATCTCAGTACGAGACAGATTTCTGATAGGAATTTTGATAGGGCAAGAGGGGATGGCCTTAAACTAAAAGAGGGGAGATCTAGGTGAGATGTTAGGGGGGAATTTCCCACTCAGAGGGTGGTAGGACGCTGAACGCAGGCTGCCCAGAGCTGCGGGTTTCCCATCCCTGCAGGTACCCGAGGCCAGGTGGGATGGGCCACGGGCAGCCTGAGCTGCTGGGGGCAGCCAGCCCACGGCACGGGTTGGGGCTGGATGATCTTTAAGTCCCTTCCAACCTACGCCATTCTGTGCTCGTATGATTTCTGCCTGGAGGGTTTTCCTGCCCCAAAGCCTGGGGCTGCACGTTCGCATGCAGTAATCACATAAAAACAAGGGAAAGCACAGCTTTTCACTGCTCCACGTAGTCAAAACATGCCTAGAGTTGTGCACTGGAAAGCATTTCATCCCATATTATGTTTACATGTAAATGATGTTTTCCAAGCATGCTGCTTTTCTAAAACGCCAAGCGGCTAAAAGAGCATCTTTCATGTTCTTTTGAAAGAGACCAAACTCTGAAAAGCTTCTCTCATTCTCACCAAGGACTGCCACACAGGAAGAGCTTCACCAAACCACTACCCACATTGCTGGTTGGTCACAGGTGGTTGCAAAACCGTGCCTTCCTTTTCTGGAGCCCTTGGCATGGACAACAGACCAGAAAAATAAAAACCCATCTGGTTTTAATAAATCCTGGAAAGTATCTAAAGAGAAAACAAGGCTGGGATGCACTAATCAAACTGCTGGCCTTTAAGCCACTGAATTCTCAGAATTGGCATTTATTTTTTAACACCCAGACTTGTGATCACATCACAAGTACATGTACTGGGGATTTTTTTTTTTTTTCTTGGTCTGTTCTAAGAATTTGTTATGACTTTCCTGTTTTGCTTCATCTCCAGTTGCATGTGATTATTGTTTCATTATTTTCCCATAAAAGCTGTGTAAGTAAAAGAATAGGCAGAGAGACTTCATACTGTATTATGCATATGCTCTATTTAACACTTCAGAGAACTTCCCAAACACTGTTTCATTTTCTGAAATATATATTAAAAAATTATACACACAAGATGAAACAGGCGACAGATTTCTTAAAAAACAAGTTTTGAAGAGTAGATACCTTAGGAATATGATCAAGTCCAGCATTCACACAAACAACCCACAGGGCCTCAACGTGCAGGGACTGGAGCTGGAGGTGTTTATGTGCCTGCTGTGAGGAGAGCTTGCTGATAGCTCTGGCAGCCCTGAAGTTCTTACTGCCCGTCCTAGCATCTGCCCTGCCTTCAAAATGCATTCTCTTGCACATCACTGTCTTAACGTATTTCTCTTATGCTAGCTGATATAAAATACAGGTACCTTCAAAGAAAAAAATGGATTAGTTACCTTCAAAGCAGGGTAGAGGCACTGTAATTTTATTACGTTGAGCTCCCTGCAATTCTGAATGAGTGGTTGCATTCACTCTAAATTTGATTTATTTTAACTTGGTCATTAACTTGGATAATATTTTTCACCAACTGTCACTCTTTTAGAAAGAAGCTGAGCATTTCTCCCAGTGCTGGTCTGGCACACCTTGCTGACTAATGGGAATAATTACAGTTGGAAGCTGTGCTTGCCTTTTGTGCAAAGGATCTGTTCGATACCAACAGTAACTGTTTTTCCGTGCTCCTGTGTTTGCTGCCTTTGTTCATGCCCAGTATCGAAACAGTCCAGGAGCTGCTTTGCTGTGAAAACTAGCACAGTTTGGGCTTCCCAGGATGGCAGGAAATGCCAGTGGAAATAGTTAAGGGTCTGTGAAAAAAGTGAACAACTATTGGATGGTTGAAGAGAACAGCTGTGGAATATTTGGTTTCTATAATAGTCACATTGTTGCTGAAAATGTATTCAAGTTTGTATATTGATTCCTAAGTTATTTTGGGACATTTCAGTTTCTTGGCATTGCAGCACAAGTAACAAATTTCAAATTTGTAAGAACTTGTAACAATTATCCTCCACATGGAATGAAATGGCATATTCCGAAGAGGTACGGTGTACTTCCAATCTAATCTCCCGTAGTGGTGCTACCCTCACAAGCAAGTCGCTAGGACAAACAAGCAGTGCCTTGCAACACAAGACAGGCAACCTTCTGCCCAGCGGTGAGGAACAGCTTCTGTTCCGATTGCTCCACAGACAAGTCTCATTTATAACTTCACTTCAAAGTCATCAGGTGTGCTGATTACTGATGTCACCTAATGAGCACAAATATTCTCATTTGGTTCTGGCACCAGCACAGCTTTAGAAAAACAGTGCTCTGCCTTGAGCTAACATGACTGTACCGTTCCCTTCTATTCATGCAAGGTTTTTAAAACTCAAGAATTAACACAGCTACCACTTGTTAGCTTTTTTTTTCTTTTTTAAACATAGTTGTATTTTCATTTTCTGTTTTCCATATACAGTGTGGCTCTTATTCAGTATAGGCTTTTAAAGGTGCTAGGAAACTGAACACAGGCTGAAGTGTTGCTTTGTTTGTTTTGGTTTTTAATATATATTTGCTAGATTACCTGCAACCACACTGCCTCCAGATGTGACTGCAGCAGCCTCCTAAACTAGGTAGTACCGTGTTAGGTTGGTACTTGAACAGACAGATCTCCCCCAAATGAAATTCCTACAGGAAATGTCACTGATGAATCAGCGCCAGATTTAGGGATTTTTTTATGAGTCAGTGCTAAGTTGAACAAGTGGTCTAATGTTTTGCTGGGGGGGGGAAGAAATCACATCTTCCCAAGGAGGTGTACACAGGATTTAATATTGCACTGTATGACTGGCACAACTAGAAATGTTTCCCTTGGGAGATATTTTTTTTTGTAGGATATTTTTCCATATTTTTTTCTATATCAGAAAATTATTTGAAACAGAGGGGAAGTCTGATTTCAGTGGCCATATATTGACCCATTCCATTTCTACGATGTAGATGACAGACATTTGGACAGAAATTCTACATCCATCAGCATCATTAAATAACTGTATAAAGTCAGTGGTTCAATTCTACAGTGGCAGGGTTAGTCTTAGAATAAATTTAAAAGCTCTGAAATTGTGTTTTGTTTCAGTTCTATGTAATTTCTTTTGTCTGACCCTTCTTTGATATAAGTGGAATTTTGTGCTGGATGTTTTCAGCTTATTTTTAATTAGAAAGACTATTTCAAAACACAGCAAAGAACCACATGAGATCTCCGTGATTCAGCCTTATATTTGCACAGCCTTATTATTACTTAGCAACTTTCCATCATTTGAAAATAGGGACTCTCCCTAAACACAAGGATTTCAGGAAACTCACTCTGTGACATTACAAATCCAGAGGTTCCACTGGCCAACAACCAGACCAAAAGTTCATCCCATCTCATTTTAAAGCCAGGCTGCTTGGTTTCTAAGTGCATAAAAACTGCTCTACAATTGCAGTAATCACTAACCTAAAGTAGGAAGAGGACTGCATACAGAATTAGAGCAAGCCAAGGATTTGGAAGATTGTTTCAGAGTAAATGTACTCAAAGGCAAAAGCAGATGTCACTAATCAGAAGCACAGGTCTTAGAAACCTTATTCTGAATATATCGGCAATAATCAGCGCTATCTGCCCAATCATCCTGAATAAAACCATGGCCTACTGTGTTTAATAAGCACTTTCTACTGCAAAATGATTTAAAATTACAGTGCTGTGAATGCCTGTACTCACACTAAAATGAGTATTTGTATGTTTTGCGAACCAGGTAGGACACTGGGCCCGACACGCACATCACACACAGCTCTGGGTCCTGCAGTCCCAGATGCTGCTAAGCAGCTGCCATGATAATTGCTAATCAAGGCCATACCTCTGACTTGTAGTATGCCTGTAGGAAATTGAATGTTTGCCTGGCTAACTGCAACACTGGCTTTCTAGGTTTTTAAATTAAAAAAAAGGTAACCAGTCCTGTGCTACTGCAAGTACTTGCTAATTTCAATCACAAGAACAGCCACACAAACGTCAGTGTTCATAGCAAATCTCGGTCTTAGCTTGGAAATTTCAAGGTCCTATCAATTCAGGCAATATTTTTCTCATATCTGTTAATTTGTAAGACTTTCTTAACATAATCCCTTTAAGAAAATATGCTTATGATGGAAAAAAATTTAAGCAGCTAAATGAAGTACCTGGGTATATCCCAAAAGGAGAGAGATGAATTCTCAAGATTTGCACTCACATTTTATCTTTCCTCCCACATTTATAGGGCAGTGACAGAAACAAACATAACTAAGCTTTAAAATACTCTTAGTTTTCACTACTGTTCTCCTCCACAAGTCCCAGATGACTGGCATGTGAAAAACTCCAACCGTCTTCTCCTGGCAGACTGGTACCATTCTGGGCAACTCAGAGTTCAAGCTGGACAAGACACCAAACTGCTCCTGCTCTTCCTCTTTCTCAGACTAATTGGACTACTTCAGCAGTCACTAGTGCCTGATAAATACCCTGTTCAGCAAGCAGCCGCATAAACTTTGTCACATGAAGCAATTTACTATTGTAGTAGAAGCATGAATCCTTACTATAACTGGTCTCTGTATTTAACAAAGATACTTTATGATTTGTCCTCAAGAGTTTCCATTTTCAGCGCTGTTTCCTTCCTGTTAAATCACCAGGTGTGCCTTAGAACTGATTCAAACTCAGCATTTAAGGACATCTACCTCAGCGCCGTGTTTATTTTTAAATAAATGTAGTGAATAAATCCTCTCTGTATTTCAGGGGGACTCAGTTGTTCTGGGTGTGCCATTCAGACACCTAGTGAAGCAAAGCAGAGGCAAAGCCTGTACCCACACAGTTGTCAGGAAGATGACGCGTAGTAAAACTCAATTCCCAGTGTGAAGAAGTAAACACAAGGTTTGTTTTTGTGGAAACAGAAAGCATCAGCTTCTGGTACAGCATCCTGGCATCACCCCAGCAGTGCTCCAGGGAGCTGACTGCCCTGTGGGCACTGAGTGCTGCTGCCCAGAGACAGAGCAGCTGCACGCAGCCCTTGTGCATGCACCTGTGATTGTGTGCTGCCTCTCCTTGGACTCATTTGACAACACAAAGCACACTGATCAGTTCATCTGTACCAGGCAGTTGCTGTGATTACATCACAACAGAAGCAGGTCACAGGACTCCCCTTGCACAGCACACGTGCTGTCCTGCCAAGTGCATCTGCACGTCTCACAGGGAATCTCCAGTGGTTTCACTCTCCCTGCATCCCAGCAGGTGACAGTAGCACGGTAACTGCCATTCAGTGCAGCCATTTGGCATCTCCCTGAAACCACAAAGCCACATAACAGCATCCCCATGTAATTTCTGTCATGCAGGACTATCATTAACCAGTGGTTAAGGCAGCAGCTCTCCTTTCATTGCCTGTCTATATATTGCCGTGCAGTACGTTGTCCGTTGTTAAAAAGTGCTTCCAGAGTACTGCCTGCATTTGTTTTGATCCTTTGAGCAGTTGCCTTTAAGTTTTTCCTTGAGTCCATGCTAATTTGCATTCTTTTGGTTTTATGGTTTTCCATCACGAGACAGGAGGCTCCATTACTCAAGAAAAGGAAAACAACCATTTCTGGGGCTTTTATGATTGCACACCCTTCTTTCCAGCACGAGGCACAGCTGAAGACATTCTGTGCCACAGACCTGGGGCCTCTGCCTTCCCTGTGCCCAGACTCCAACTGTGTCTGGTCTGCTAGCAGCAGTGCTGGCTGGAAGCCTCCTTGCAGAGTAAAATGCCTTCCACTGGACTCATACCTAGTAAACAGCTGACCTGGGATGCTAGAAGCACAAAGTTTTCCTTCTTTGCTAAAGTCTTCTCTGCTTATCGGAGTCCAGAGGTGACCCAGCTTTTGCTTCCATAGCAGTTCAAATGCCATTGGCTGCTGTGTGCTGGCTGGCCATGCAGAAACGGGATTAGCAGACTGCAAAGTCCTGACTGTGCAGTCCTGTACTTGCCCCGGAAAAGAAAGAGATTGCATTCTGCTGATTGCATAGGAAGAGCCCTGTATCTTAGAGAGGTAACTAAAAGAAAGATGTAGTCCAGATTGTTTATTCTTCAACATACTTTTTTTTTTTTTTTTTTTTTTTTTTTTTTTTTAAAGTAGCCACTTCAAGCTTATGATCACATTCCGACGTAGAGTGAAAGCTGTCATCAGTACTCTAACAGCACAGCTCCTGCTGCAGCCTCCTTCCATCAGGATTAAGACTGGAGCATAGCTACCCAAGCAATCTTTGCCTGTGTTACATACTGAAGCCTTGTGAACTCAAGGAATAATTTAGAGGTTTGGTTGTTTGGTTTTGGTCAGGAAATAGTTAATTAGCTACTAGACATCAGAAAATACAATTTCATCCATCAGGAAGTCAGTACAAAATTCTGATGTTTGCTGAGAGGAGTTTCTTTTTTAAACTCATGCCCAGAAGTCAAGTTTTGCTGTTCCACATGTAATTCCCCACCCTGTCTTATACATTATGTAAGGCAAGAATAAAGTGTGTTAATCTTTTTTTCTGTGCAATTAATAGTGAAAAATCTTAGTCTGGATTTTTTTTAAGTGAGTACTGCCAGTGTATTTTTCATGCTGCTCCAGGTAGGGAAATGAGCATCCACACCTGTTGACAAGCTTATGGCAGGGTTGTACTAGGAGCAGATACTAACTCTGAATATCCCAATGCTAGAGCAGCTTAGTGGGGCCAGGAGTGGAAAGAGGAGACTGCTTGGGGAGAGGAAAGGTGACAAACTGAGGCACAGACCCCTGAGTCACACAAATTTCATTTTTAGGCTGCAGAACGCAGACAAAAGCAAACTCATAACTAGCTTCCCCACTGAAGTTGGTATCAGTTTCAGAGCCATTCTCTTCTCTGAGCGGAAGAGTAAACTAGCCATCTGCATGAAGCTATGGTTACACGGTTTAATTCCCTCTGCAGAAAGAAGTCTGCTGCTGCCCCATGACATTTTTTGTCTCAGTAAAATATTTAGACTGTGGTTGGTTACAGCATGTCTGGTGAAAATAGGTCAAGTTGGGCATTTGAATGCCCTGGAAAAAGTGGGAACGTGTTTGCTCTTTGTATCAATATCTATCCTATTAATAAAATGCTTTTAAGTCTGGTCAGTGGGAAACTTGGCTCTGGAGTTGGAAATTTGATGGTTATTAGAGCCGCTAAAGAGAGCGATCTGAGGGTGTTTTCTGCATTTCTCTTTAAAAAGAAATTTCCCTCAGTATTTTCTGGCAAGCACGACATACTTGTGCAGTAAAAACATCTCTCAGAAGCAGGTTTGAAGCAGACAGCCAAAGTAAACTGATATTTGAATATTATTTTTATAAAGTCTACAAGTAAGATCCATGAGAGTGAAATCCTAACCTGCCTGGAGACTGCAGAAGAGCAGCACCTCACCTTCCTTCATCTAAGGGTTAGGCTTCCACACCTAGCCTAGTTCCATACACTGCATCTACCCCATGAGGAATTAGGAACCACTGGAGACACGCTGCCAAATTCCCGGTTAGGTCACCTGAATCGTCATCAGGAAACGCTCATTTTATCCATCCCTCCAGATTAACCAGCTCTGGCTTTGCCCTGCAGTAGGCTGTTTTTTTCCCTATTTGTTTGCTCAGGAATTCAAAGACCTCTGCTGATGGGAAAATGGAAAAAAAGCTACCCTTGTAATTGGGCAGTGCTTGGCAACCATAAGTCATACGATATTTCAACAGAAACTGTTGTCTGTGTAAGGACCTGGACAGTGGTATGGCAGAGTGACAAAGAGCAGGAAAAGAGGTCAAGCAAAGCTCATACAGTGGCCAACTCCCATGTAAATCTTCAGAATGAGACTCAAGACTAATGAAAGAACTAGGCAGATGCGCGATGTCCACTGAGTGTGAATTTAATAAATATTTGTGGTTTTAAGTATGTCTTTGGGAGTTTCTTCCTCCCAGCCTTTCTTAGTGCATTGTGGATTTTCCAGTCCTTACTTTTCTCATGGTAGAAACAATGATTAGAGTGATCCTTCAAGACGGACAAAGTTTATCTGCCCAAGTCTAGTACAATCACTACAGTTCTGCCACCAGATGGAGGGCAGTGGTAGCAGTGAAGGAGAGGCACGTAGAGTCTTAGTACTACTGTTACTTTATCAGTATCCCTACAGAAATCGGTTGATGAGCTAAGTCACCTCTGACTCTCTACACTAATTAAAATAGATATGAATAACCTTTTTTCTTCTCCCACTTTTAGTACAGACCATCACAGTGGTTTCAGAGAAATGGACCTATGAATATCAACCACTACGCGAACAAGAAGAGCGCTGCAGAGAGCATGCTGGACATTGCACTGCTGATGGCCAATGCATCACAGCTGAAAGCTGTGATTGAGCAAGGACCTTCTTTTTCATTCTACATGCCCCTTATTGTTCTTATCAGCCTGTCGCTCACAATGCAAGTTATGGTGGGAATACTCCTGATATTCCTTGGTATGTAGCAACTGCAAGAACCACTGATGTGTATATTTCTTCTGGAATGCAACCTGAGTATATAGACTCTCCATTTATTTTTAAAAATTGTTGTGTTTGAAAGCCTTGACATCAAAATTGAAAACATTTTTCTTTAAGACCATAGAAATATTGCAACAAAAGGAATAAGGGCAGCTTTGTGTGAAATCTTCAGTTTTGATTAAGATCCTCATATTCATTTGTGAGGAGAATGAATATTCCTCTTTTCAGAAAGTCTAAAGGAGGAAGGAAAGTGGTGAAATACCATAAAAGAAACAGTAGTAGGTCAGATATGATCATGCAGTCTGCCCAGTTTCATAATACTGTTTTTTGGCAAGACTTGTTACTTAATCTTATGACCAAGATATATTTACTCCATATCAGTCATATCATAAGTGATATTATAAGAATATATTGTGAATATAGAACTCTGGAACAGAAGTGAAGATCGGATTGTCCATCTTCACACTGGTGTTTTATATTATCATCATTGGCTTGCTTGCATTTCTGCAATTAAGTCAAAGCTTTTGTAACCCATGTTAAAAATTTTTGTTTTCAAATTTAGGGAATTATTCAAAGCATCTTACATATCTAGGGAAGGAATCATAGAAATGTACTTAATGCTGATTTTGCAAACCCACGTTAAACTGAAATTAAAGCTAAAAAGATTAGTTTTCTTTCCTAGGTAGGAGCAAGATTTTACCCTAAAAGCATTCCATGACATTAGTCAAAACCATGACATATAATATCAACAGCAGCTTCCTTAGCATACTACAAACTGATAGCCAGTATTCACATAGAGCATTTACTAAGCTATATAGGCTACTTAGGGCATTCTGATGCTCTGTCAGTGTTCCAGTTTCACAACTGAACAGCTCTGTGATCAAGGAGGAAGTTCTCAGGAAATGAGGATACATCTGGCTTGTAATATTGATGTGCAGCTGACATAGCTTTTTTATTCTTACGAAAGAGACTGAGAACATCTGTCTCTGCATTTGGCAGAGTTGGCACAAGGGCAAAATCCAGGTTCTGGCACAGGGGAGATTCCAGAAAGGGACTGGAAAAAGTAAGCTCATGGTACTGGGGAGTGTGGTGAGAGTCACAGAAAAGCGAGCAAGAACAGCACAACCACTTATCTGTATCTTGGTTGAAGGCATCTCCCTGGTGGTTATGTTAGTTGTTTACAGCCTAAAAGCCTGCTTAAGGACTCATTTATCATTTCTGCCAGGCATTACCAAACTGACTTCCTTCTCAGTAATTTCTTTGACAAAATTAGCAAAAAAAAAAAGTACAGAATAACCCTAACTCCAAAGCTGTGCTGTGATGTGGTTCACAGGCTGCTTCATGAATAGGGAGATACATCAGCAGCCCAGCCTGGGCTCTGAGCACACCAAAGTCACACAGTATGCTGGTTGGGGTAACTTTTGCGGAACATATTATATACTTTTTTTTACTATATACTTTTGTGGAACATACTGTTTTGCTGAGCTCAAAAGGTACTGGGGATAGGAAGTGGCATGAAGGTACAAAGATAAAGGCACTGCAGCAATAGCTTGCTTTCCACAGTGAGCATTTGGTAGTTTTGGCCTACAGAACAATTTGCTGTTGCCTTGAGCCCTTTTTGAAGGGCACACAAGTCCCAGCAGAAGTCCAAACCATCAGCCAGTTTCTTACCTTGAGACAGTTTTATCCCAGGAGCTACAAGTTCTCACTGTTCTTTATTAGGGATTAAAAGCTTTTCCTCCTTCAAAATAGCGTTTTGTGGTACTCATTAAAGCCCTATTTTTGAGTCCTGACAAAGAAGGCAGGCAAATGTTTTATATAACACCAGGAGGCCCTTTTCCTCTTAGAGCTTCCCAATTCAGTCCATGGTTCTCTCCTAGCTTTTACGGAGACTTCCTCCCATTTGTCTTTCTGATTCAAGACAACTCTTCCAGAAAGTCACACCAAGACAGCTGTGAGTCTGAAATAAGGGGTGCTCACAGTCTTTTCTGTGAAAAAGGAAGTGTTGGAAATTCCCTCTCAGATTAAAGCACCACCAAGACTCCTCCGAAGAATCTCTGTGTCCTACAGTCACACGTTCAGAATATGTAGCTTAAAAAACTGCAACAGATTTTCCAAAATTGGTATTTTGAGGAATGTTCAAACTTGCCCCTGAAAGTGATTTGGCCGTCCTAGCATTTTAAAATAAAGGTAAAGTATGTGTTGAAAAAGTAGAGTGGGCATGAAATGGCGGTATTCTAATCCCACCGTAAAACACAGAGAATAGCTCATCATTTTTGCAAACTGTATGATTTGAAGTACTGCAGTAACAGAGATAGGATTGCTGCAATCCTGCTTCAAAATTTAGAGCCCCATCTCAACTACTAAGTTGCGTTTTCTGTGGTCCTCATTTTGGAAAAAGGGACAGCTCTGAAAGTGGCAATTCTCCTTCAAGCATGATTTCTTCTAACTCACAAAACGTGTCAGGCCATTAGTGCCTTTTTATTAGTTTTAAAGCCAGCCAGCTGTCTAAAATGTCTTTCCTACATACTTAAGGATTAATGTTCCATTTCATTTATTCTGCTTCATTCACATGAAAGCACCGGATTCCATAGTGGCACTATTAGGATGCAAATCTCCACATAGCTCCAAATGCCTTACTATCACATAGAAAATCATTTTCAGGTTTAAATATTGCTGAGCCTAAGTTATTCCATGTCAACACAGGTGTGCAGTAGCTTAACCTGTTGAAGTTGTTCCCCCACACTGTTTGTCAGTGCTTTGACCACCCTGCCCAACTGTACAGCATCAGCAAACAGGACTTGAACAGGTGCCCAGCATTCCTTCAGACCAAAACAGCATTAGACTTCCTAATTGGTGACACCAAGGGAATCTAGCTTTTAATGCTCCAGCATCTTGGATATGTTTGCCACCACTTTACGTAACTGATTCAGAATGTGCAAGCCCTGGTTCTGTGGTTAAGTTCCGCAGTGTTGACAGGGACATTATATTAAAAATAAAGTTTACTTCACACAGCAGAGCTCCAAGCATATGTATGCACCTATCATTAAAAAAAAAACAAAAAAACTCAGTTTTATTTATGTTGCTGAAAGAACCTGTCAGGTATAAGCTTTTCCCTGCAGGAGAACAGAGGCAGAAAAAAAATCTTGGCTTTTCACATGAAGACGGCCAAGCCCCCCCATTCTTCTTTGCCTTAAACAAGCACATTTTAGTCTATCAAGTCTGTTATCAGTTCAGTGTAGCTTATCTCTGAGTTTTCACAAGGCCTGGAATCAAAGCTTAAGCTAAATTAATAGTATCTCCCTTGTGTGGTCTTCCCTATCTCCTATTAGCAGTTTAACCAAAGAACTGCAAGAAGCAGAGAAAAACATTTACACAGCTGGTGCTGCCTGTGACAAGAACTGCAGCTACACTGCTCTGAAACCTTCCTCTGTTTAACAGATATTGCTTTCTGAAAAGAGTCAGTGCAAGAACTGGAGAGGGGAAAAGCTGTACAGCTGGGGAAGGGCGGCAGTACAAAGACATCCAGCACTTGTAAGGAGGGAGGGCTGTCTGGGAGGGGCCTGGAGCATCTAACTGTAGGAAATGTACTTTCATCCCATCCTGTCAGGGCTTCAAGCTTCATAACTGAAATTATTTTTAAAGGTTTAAAATCTAGTTTTGTTGCAGACTTTAAGAGATCAAGAACTCAGAAGGTTCCTTGTAATGTTGTGCATGCCTTTGTGCATCCACAGAGATTAGATGCTAATTACTGGAGGCTATTAGGCGCCTTGTGATTAAAGATCTTCTCCTTAGCACTTTTACTGACAGTGCAAAATCGTCCTTCCCTTTTAAGTATGAGTGCTGCAAATAGCTCCATGTAAGAAATTCTTTAACTACATGAATAATGAAGACTTTTATTCTGGATTTTGAAATATTCATATGCTTAAATCTCTTTTCTCCTTTCTCTTTGAAGTAAAATATGACCTTAACAACCCTGCAAAACATGGTAAGCTGGATTTCCTCAACAACCTTGCAACTGGACTAGTATTCATTATAGTTGTTGTGAACATTTTCATCACTGCCTTTGGAGTTCAGAAGCCAGGTGCCAAGTCAGAGTAAAGGCAGGAAGTACAAGGTGAGTATTGGCTCTGTGCCCTAAGACAACAGGATGTAGCACACAAGAACACACTGCCCACCGTGGCATAACTTGTAAAAATAGCAGTGAGTGTCCCTGTATCATTCCAGACTTCACAGATAAATGAGTTGTCTTCAGACTGCTGCAAAAGCGGATGCTACGCTATAATAACAGTAGGAGTTCCCTGCATTTGTAAACACGGAGTTCAACAGTTGACAGCAGTGCCTAACTTTGCCAGAGACCCAATGTGTGCGTCACAGACAGGAAGTGACAAGGGCTTCCTTCTGGCTTAACCACTCCTTTTTCTCATTGCTGACTTTGCCAATTAGGAAAATAATAATATATTGCTTCCTCTAAATGTCTTTTTTTTTTTTTTTTTTTTTTTCCCCCCAAGGAAAATTCTGCAATATACGGCACCCAGTCTGTGAGGAGTACTGAATTCTTAATCTTTAGCCAGGGAACTGCTAGGGCTGATAAATCCAACATACCATATAGACCTCATGGGAGCCCTTCTGCACCTATGCAGATAATGCGATTTCTCTTTCCTCCCAAGTTTGTTTATGGCAGATTCAGCCCAAAGATGGACGCTATTTGATACGTGGACATAAGGATAAATACAGGAATTGTGAGAATCAACTGAGCATCTTCCTGGTGTCATAGCTATGATGAACAATTTGAGAAGAAGTAAACCTAAACCGCAGGCTTGCAGTCCAAGAAGCACTATGTTCCAACATCTGCCTTTAAAATAGCACTGCTCAGTCAGCACAGGCCAGCACTGCTCTGGCTCTGTCTTCCAAATCTCAAATTGCAGATCTCCCAGTCATCTTCAGAGGACCTCCTGAAAGAGTTGCTTGATTTTCCTGGCAAGCGTTGGTACTCTGGCCAAGCCTGTAACATTGTGTGTTTGAGTGAACTTCCAGACAAAGTCCTCTCAAGAGGACCTGCAATGAAAAAGCAGCTCAAGGCCTTACACTGAGACTTTCAAAACACATTCTGCTGGTATTAACACTTTATATGAAAAGCAAGTTGCCCTTAAATCTCTAAACTCATTCAGTCAAAAAGTAAAGTACAAAGCATTAAAACCTACTAGTCTGAAGAAGAACAGCAGCAGAAATCTGTAGCAAGAATGGAAGCCAGATAACAATCTGTTAAGATGCTGAGCAGGATGGGGAGCTAGGATGAAGAGTCTGCTTTCACCAAGACCTGTGCAGTTCTGGCATTAAAATGAGATAGTTTAATTGCAACTCCTGGCCATCTTTTCTACAAATATTAGGATTTAGTTTTAACAGTAGATGCATGGATTCTCTGAGACATTATTAAGGAGATACATCCATCTCAGCAGCACACATGAAAACAGCACTGAAACACTAGCCACAAAATTACACTGACAAGAAAAATACACACCCAAGAAAAACAGGCTGAAAAATTACTGGAGTTTTAGCTGTCTTCACAAGAAAAAACACAGAACTCAGTACCAAAGGGCTTTAAGGAACCCTGAAGCTGTTACAGACTGATGGAGAGCTTTGTGCACTACAGGCCAGTTCAGCGTGGGGAGGCATTAACGCACATTAATTCTGCATGAGGCTGGGTTCTGAACATCACTGTGCATGAATTGTATAAATGTGCAGAGCACTTCCCCCTGAAAATTTTGCCAGCTGTCCATGGACTTTGTCTTTTTCTCACTTCTTCCTTCACACACAGCTGAGTTGTATGGAAGCACCAGTGGGTTTGTGGGCTCCTTCTGTAATCCATATACTCTCAATCCAAAGGATGTTGTGGTCTAATTATGAGTAGGACCATGGATTCACTAGTTAAGAAGTTATACTTTAGATGAGATGTCAGTTTCCATGTAACTCATCTGAGATCAGCATGACAGCATGAAACAGTTGTGCCTAGAGGCTGGTGATAACTCATACAGCTGGCTGTGTATTGCTTTGCACAGCCAGAGCATTCTTCTCTCAGAGAAATGTGATCTGTATCTACTGCTGAAAATGGTCTAATAAATTTGCAATGCCTTGATACAGGGGAAATAGATAATTAATGTAATCTTGGGTAGAGACAAGACTAAACTTTACATTTTACACCCATAAAAAACAATAGCTGCATCATCTCACCTTCATGCTTTTCACATGTGGAGTTTCCTAATAAAATGGCTAGATGCGATGCCTAGAATTCATATTTTTTAATCCAGATTTGTAAGATTTGGAATTTATTAGTTAGTTTGGATAATTACATCTGTTTGCTAATTTGTACACATTGCTACTGCTAAAAATACCTGTATGTAATGATCATCTGAATGGGATTTGAAAGATAAGTGTTTTTCACAGTGGGCTTCTGTAAGCTCAGAGCCCTAAGAGAAACAAGCAGTCATTTGCTGGCCTAATTTCTACTACACACACTTTTGAAAAGAAAACTTAATTCCTCTCCCCCAAGGTAAGTTTGTCATTTACTATAGTTCCTGAACCACTAACATCTCATTATCTTTGTTTCTCATTTCAGAGATCTGAAGCATTCGTTCTTCCATAGAAGCCATTTGCACTTGGGCCAGCTACACTTGGACACGCTAAAAAAAAAAAATCTGAAGAAGCCAGACACACAGAGCAGCTTTCTCAGGTTTCCAACAAGCAACACATCTGTGTACCTGGAGCTTCCAATGTGTTAATACTTCAATTCTTTGGCATCTAAGGAAGGACTGCTTTGGACCCAAGGACACTGCTTTTCCAGGGATTGGCATTTCAATTTGTAGATCATTTTTCAGAAAAATGGCATAAACAGGTTGTATCGACTGATGGGACTTCACACATTTCAGGACTTCCCATTTCTGTGCCTTCTGCTTTTACAGTGACTTGACACAGCAGTAAGAAGCTGCAGGCCTCCAGTCTGGCATGTTCCCGTTGCCCTTCATTTCACTCACTTGGCACCTATGCTGTCCATAGCACAGCAGTTTTCCCTTGCATTTTTCCAAGGTAGCTGTGTCTTGTTTTCTGTCCCTCTCCCAGTTCATTCTTTAACTAAAGCAGCGCTACAGCTAGAAGCAGTAGACTATCTTTTGGCCAGTTTTTCCTCACAGGTAGTCCTGCATTCTGTTTCTTCATCTCTGGACCACAGTTAAAGCTCTCTCCTGTGTGCACACACAGATAACCTCACTGCTCCATTGCTTACTGCTATACTCCATGTTCTGAGATTAGACGTATTTCTGGAAATCCTATCAAAATAGCTATGTATTCTGTGTCCAGCTGGAAAGCTAGAGGATACAGGGTAAACTTCACCTGCTAAACTGGTGCTGAGAGCCTGCCAGCAGCTCTAGTAGGAAGCTCATGACTTGCTTTTTCCTCTTTGAGATAGCAATTGCTGCAGTTATGCTATTTTTATGAGTTTATGGCTAAAATAACTTTAAATACATACATATATATAATATGTATTTATGTATAGATATATATATATATATCTTTCAGGTTATTACCTGCTCGCTCAGGGACTGACGCTTTTCTAAATACACTATTGCAAGTAATGGTGTATGTTAAAAAAAAATTGTTGCAATTTTTACACTTCCAAAGAATCACATCTGCAATCAGAAAGTCCTGCTTTACTAGATCATACATTGTTGTAGTTGCTGATTTGTTCTAATACATTTCCTTACAATTAAGTTTTAAATGCTATCTTGCACATATTAATAGAAGTTTGTCTTCCACGTATCTCATTTCTCTTTTGATTATGTTCCAAGGTGCATTGATGTATCATATCTTCATTTACATGCTCTATAGCAGTTATTGACAGGAAACAAATCAGAAACTTGTCAACTAGTAATAAAATAGGCTACTTTCTTTTTGATTTTTTTTTTTTTTGTTGCTTCCAACTTAACATGTATTTAAGCAGTATTTGGCTAACAATGGTTTTAATTATGTGCACTGTACAAATTTAAACATAGCTCCAAGAAGTATTGAATGAGGTATTCAGGACCTCAGGACAGTTTTTTCTTTTTTAATACAAACCAGTGAAGTGTTTATAGATACTTGTGTTGCAGCAGTGTCAGTGCTGTACTGCAGTGAACTGACTGGCCACACAGCAGTGCAGAAAGCCTTAAACATACTTCCATCTTGCAAAGAGGTGACTGTAGGCAGCGGCCCAATGTGTTTTTGGCACTTAATGCTCTAATATTCTGATTTGTTCTTACTGCTCTAAAGGCAGATGCAGACAAAGGCTCTACTGATGCATACTCTATTTATACGTGGCGATGATATGGCCTGGTTTTGAATGGAGCTTTCCATTCCTGCACCACTTGTTGCCACAAACCTCTCTCACGTGCACTGAAGCACACAAGAGGAGTCTGATAGGGCTGCAGTACAGATGTATCAGAAAGACAAGGCACAGCAGCAAGGCTCCCTATCCCATCTCCCAACCACCTGCACAGTAGCAAAGAAAAAACAACAGTGTGCAGAGCACTGGGGTGTGAAGCATTCACCCTGTGACCATATGTCAACTACTGATTCCAGTGGACCCCTCCAAGAGGAATTTTGGGGGCATACAGGAGGAAAAGAGAAATACTTAATGTTGAATGCATTGCTGAGTGCCAAGGGCTGATCTGCATTTAGGGGGAGATGCCTGCTCACTTGGAGTCTGCTGGAACTGGGCTTAGCACAAGAAGTCCTTCAGTCATCCTGAGCTGCTGGAGGTGCAACTGCAACAGCAAAACAGGGATGACTGACTGCAACTTCAGAAGGCCTGATTTCTTCTAATCCTGACACATGAAAGCCTGATCCTAAGGTCATCCAATCTCTGCTGGACATCAACAGTATTCAACTTACAACCAGACATTTGGGTTTTTTGTTTGTTTGCTTTCTTTTAAAAATAAAATTAAAAAGGATGATGGTTTATTGCTGGATGTTTTGTTGTGCTTAAGTAAAATGTGAAACATTTCTTCAGACACGCCATCTGGGTTTTAAGTCTCTGAAGCCTCCAGAGTTCATGTATTTTTTATCAGACAAAAGCATCTGCAAGTTGGTTTCAAGTATAAATAATTAAATCTCATGATTACCATTTTTTAACATTAGGTACTTATTTAAAATCCTAGTATGCATTTCCTAGGGACAGCAAACAAATACATCAGTTTGAATGATTCTTTGGTTCACTATGCTTCTCCAGAGTTCTTGGTTGTAGGCAAACATTGCACTTAAAAAGAGGTCATCAATAATAAAGCAAAATGAATTGTCGCTGGCTCTCTCAGGAAACAGTTCATGCCAGGTCATCTATTTACTTGTTTCATAAGCTGCTGGGCAGCGTAAGAATTACACATGCTGCTCTGGTTGTTCTCATTAGTACCTCAGCATCAAGGCCTGACAGTGCTGAAGTTTTCAACATAGCTGTATTTACTTCAGGGGATGACAACAATTATTTACTGGAAGTGAACTGTAAGCATTTGTCTTCTAAAACAGGTCACTAGCTGACAGCTGAATAGAACAGGCTGAACTAGCAATATAATCCTGCTCACTGCTTCTCTCGGCCATCACTCAGGAGGTTTTGGCCACTTAATTTATCCAGACAAACACTTTATCCCATTTCTACTATGTCTTCCTGTAAGCTGCACCATGCCTGCTGAGCAGGATGTGTGCAGGAGGAGGGACGTGGCCCTCTGCCAGTGGCTGTCACTGCCCTGCGCTCAGAGGGGTGCTGCATGTTACAATAAAAGCTTGTACGGTTTTTGTTGTTAACAGCTGTAAGAGGCATTACAACATCAAGCATTCAAATATTTACAAAAAAAAATTATCAGGAAAAAGTGGCAGAACCCAAAAAGCTACGCATGGTTTCCTTATTTGTTAGCTTAGAAGAGTTGACAGTGCTGCAAATTGTATCTGGTTCAGTAAGCACTACACGTGGCACCCATCCATGCACTATTTTACATGTTTCCAAAAAAAAAAAAAGGCAAAGATCCAATGTGGAAAACTGGTCATCCTACAGTGCAATCTGTCAAACCACAGGAGATCAGGCTCACTGGAAACACACTTCCTTACTGCAGGCCAGTGGGCAAGAAGAAGCTGGCAGTAGGCATTCATATGCCTAACTCAGCTCTGATAACCTGCACGCTTAACTTGAAAATAAACATTCCTTGAAAATAAATCTGCAGACCTCCCTTAGGTTAGAGGCAGCTCACAGCATGTCAACTGCACTATGACTGACGGGAGCAGGGCCTCTCTTGTTTTGGTTTCATGGAGGGAAAACCACAGTGCTCCTGCAGGACTCTGTTACACTTTCAAATCAGTGATTTTGAATTTAAATAGATGAATTATAATACTAAAATATGACCCCATCTTTACATAGCCAATACCACAAACACTTCATTTCCATTAAGAAATGCAAAGCCAGTAGTAAATCAAGAGCCTCAAGACAGCCTCAGCAGCATTGCTGCACCACTCATAGAGCAGCAATCTAAAAAAGCTAAAGTAGTGCTGTTTAGTTCTTCGGACAACAGCGTTGTCACTGTCATACCAACATCCAGAAAAGGATACTACAGAAGAGTACCACTGACACTGCATTTCCCTTAGAATAACCTCCGGAAACAACTGGTACCCCAGAAACCAACAGATAGTAATTATTTACAAATTGCCACTTGGCAGAAAGAGTCATGGCCCACACTACTTGAATACACGCAAATTCATTGACCTTCCTTCAACATGCCCTGCAACACTTGGCTCCAAAGCACCTGCTCATGTTGCGTATGGAGCTGCAGAACTGGTGACCAAGCACAGCCCACACCCCAGCTGCCTGACACCTGTAAGCCTTCAGTACAACATACCTGATAACAAGGCATCCTCCAATGGGTTTGTGCTTGTTCATACAGCCCTCCAGCCATCACGCAGTCTTCTTGTCAGATCCCCTCAGCCTAAACAGGAACCAAACATCCTTCCTCACTCCACCGTTGCCCATATATCACCTCCCCCACATTCAGTTACCTGTCACATCCCCAGGTGAGAAGGGAGAGCCTATCTCCACAGCTGAGGTACGTAATGAGCGAGGCAGGAGGGAGCCAATCCCAGTGCCCCAAGGGAAACCCCACTCACGATCCCATTTCTCACAGCTCCTGGTGACCATGCGTGTCAGGAGGGGAGCCACAAGTTACCCAGCATACATCATGGCAAACAGTGGAAGACATGGAACATGATCTTCTAGAGAATCCACAACCATCTACGGCCCAACCTGTCATCTGGGTTCTGTGTCGGAATGGCAAAAAGATGCCCTTCCTTGTGATTGGATGCAGGGAATGAATCTGAACTCACTTTTTCCTCTCTCCACAGGCTGTTGAAGCAGAGATCAGTTCTCACAGCACTCTTCTTCTTGCATTATTTCCTGGCACGCACTGTTCAGTGCCTGGCTGCTGTCCCGGGGCAGTGCCACAGCCCCATGGGAGAGGCAAACCTCTTCCTGGTCTCCCCTGCAGCTGGCCCAGGAGTGCTTCCTCTGTTCTCCAGTCCTTCAGCTCAGAGGCAGCCCCAACCCTCTTTTTTGGCAGGATAGGACTGAATTATTTAGGAGAAGAGCTGTAAATCAGCAGCCACAATACACAGAGCCGCACCAGAACTATTGAAACGCTGCCAGCCGTTTGCCCTGGCACCAAAGATATATGAGAGGAATAGTTCCATCACCACCCAGTATTACCCCAACTGTTTGGCATCAAGGAAGAAAATTATTTAAGCCGTTGGAAAGGACTTGATTCTCACATCTGTGCTGGAACTGTGAAAACTATGCTGATGAAAATCACGTGGGAAAGCCCAGCAACAGTCCTATCCCATGCCACCTCTGAGAGCACCACTGTGGCACAGGGCCACGGTCACCCAGCCCAGATGCTGGCACCCTCCCATCTGCTGCCAAGCCCTTCCTTTTCCACAGGCACAGCAGCAGTGTGCTTGTTGCTTCTGGGTCCCACCTCTCTCTTTAGGGGCAGGAGAGGGCTGGGGTGGCAATGGCTGCTGGCAGCATGGGCAGCAGCAGCGATAAGGGAGGCTGCAGGGCAGGAGGTGCACAGGGCTTGGGCACCCACCGCTGTGGCTCACAGCCGCACCAGCAGCTCGCACGGAGCAGCCCAGCTCTGAAAGGTTTCTGCTTTGCTGGTATTTGCGATGGTATTAAAGATTTAGCAGCACCAAAATGTAGGAAAGCTTTTTCTTGCAGCTGCAAACTAGCATGGCCTGTGCTCCGAAATAGAAAGGGCAGTTTGGGACTCACCTGAAATGCTCTCCTGCGCATGCAGCAAGGCAGGGCCCCGCTCTGTGCTTCTGCTCCATAAAATCTGGGGTATAGAGCTGCTGAGGTTTGTGCAGCCATGCCGGTTTCTCACACACATCCTGGCTGTGGTGATGACCACGAGAAGAGCTTCTTGCCCTCCTGCCCTAAGGAACCTCATGTAGGCTGGCATGGAAGGCCTCTGTCCAGCACACCCAGCAGACGCACTGCAAAGGAGCGCAATGGCTCAGCCACAACCCTCTTGTTCATTGCCACTTGGCAAGACTCCCCTTGAAGCTCACACACAAGAACAGGCCGCTAACAAGTCAATCTGCATGCTCTTTCCACCTGCAGTCCCTTTAGGGGTGGTCATTGTAAACCCAGCTGAGCCACCTCCTGCAACACAGCTGTAGGTCCCACACCAGCCTCAACAGGCAATGATTCATAGGGCTGTCAAACCAACACCGAGCCACGGCCTCCCATGTGCCCCACAGCAAATCGACCACGGAAAACAGCAGGCAGACAGCCGCCATGAGGACAAGGCATTGGGGCCCTTCTGGGAGGGGCAGAGCACATCACACCACACAGCAGCGCTTTGCTCAGTACAGACTTTATTACAGTTTACATGGCCAGCTTCACATAAAAAAAAAAATGAATGCCATTAATTCTTACAGAATTAAAGAAGACATATGTGAGGATAAATGATTACAAAACACAGGCCCTGTGCAGTGCAGCAAACTGTTGTTGTTTCTTCGTGTAACAGCAACACTTGATCACACAGCTAAGGCAAGACATGTTTCCAGAGTAACTTTTGATTATGAAGAACAGCAGTACAAGGCACCTGCAACTGCAGTTTTTAACCAAATGTTTTAATGTTTTCAAATTATTACAGTATAAGAAAAAAAAAAAAAGAACTTAAGTAAGGCAACTTTGCCTAGGCAGCTGCAGCAGCAGCTATCGAGCAGCCCCGCATGCCCTGCAGTGAATCATCACCTCATTAGAGTCCTCACTGGCAAGCATGCCAGCCGGCACTGAAGCACTTTAAATAGCAGACTGTCTGTCTGCACACAGAGTTGTGCACACTGAGGGTGTGAGCTGTCACCTTGTCTCCCAGCTCTGGGATGCAGACGGCCCTGAGCTCCTGAGCTGCTCGGCCTGCCTGCTCACTGCTTGGGGCTGCCCAGCAATCCTGCTGGGACCTCGGCAACATGGACACTATGGCTGAGACAACCGCAGGCAGTTCAGCTTTGCTTTAAATCAAAATGCCCATTCATGAGAAAAAGCGAGGAAGGAAGACTTTGGGGTAGGTAGTGGGACAGCAGTGAAGGGCTGGTCTCCCCGGAGCTGCAGTGAGCCCTGCTGGCACAGCCCTGCGGGCATTGCTGAGAGCCTGCATGCTCCCACCCTTGGAGATGTGAGTCCTCCTGCCCACCTCCTTACCCAGTGCTATGTTTGCAGATGTCAGAACTGCTGGGCTCCTCAGCCCATGCTGCTCCTTATGCTGCAGGAGAAAAGCAAATATTTTTCTTCTCCAATCAGAGCTGCACAATGTGAGAGGTTAAGCTGAAAACAGGACTGCGTTCTATTAGCTCCTCTATGTCTACCATATGTTAACCACAATGTTTGCAAGAACATCCTCTATCCTCTATGCACTCAGCCACCTATTGAATTTTACACATGCAGGACAACTTCCCCTCACGCACAGCTAGCACACTCCCAAATACCAGCACAGCTACAGCAGCAAACACAGCCTGACTTAACAGGGGAGCTGAAAATCTGCAGCAACACAGGCTCATCCAGGCCCTACATAATTTATTTTGAAGTGAAGAGCCGTGCTTGCCCAGAAGAACCTGACTCCCAGGCAGGTATGTATGTACTTCCTCCAGGAACTAAGGACACCATTATCACTTTGTCTGCCTGCACTTGCTGCACACTCGTGAAGAAGTGTATTAAGCCATGGCACTTGTTCCTGAAAGAAAAATCTTCAAAGAAAACGCATATCTCCCAACAGGCTCACCTGCAACGCTCTGTTCTACCCCAGAGAACTACAAAACACCTGCTGCAGCTCTGCCCGACTTCTCGAAACCTTTTGTAGGGATTATGGCAGGGAAGGGAAAACGAGGGAAAGGAACCAAGTCATGGCTTTCTTCAGAGACTACACACTACACAAACCTATGCACATAACAGTTCTAAACCTTGCCTCACCTTCTTAGACTAAAAACTAGCACTGACAGAGGAACAGATAATTCTCTGTTATTTGCTGTCACCTCATCGCTAGTATTGGGATGAATCCGAGCTTGTTCTTCCTCCCAGCCCTAACCCTAGGGATAGCTTGTCCTGGCATTTTTTCCTAAGAGACATCCTCATCTCAAGCAACCTAAGAAGAGGAAGAAATACAGCCACGGCCTTCAATAAACTTTCCAATTCTTCACGGTTTTCAAGGCTCGAGGAAACCTCTTGGTGTAAGGAAGTGGGAGGGCCACATACAACCTCGCAGCCACTGCTCCTGCTGCAGTTCAGACAAGGCACTGACAGCTTCTGCAGGCTTCAGCAACAGTTCACAACAATTTGCAACCTGTTATTTAAGGGTGAAGTGCTGGATAACCCCAGCAGAAGGAACCTGCCTAGCAGCATCATGACCTCTGGCTTTGCTTTGAAATGAAATGTGACTGTTGAGAATATTGCGAATAATGTTTCCATGTAAAATGGAATACAGTTCCTGTAGTGATGTTTCAGAGTTGGCTTTTAAGCAAAGATTTAAAACCCCTTTGGATTTCAAATCTATTTTTTCTAGCCCCTTTAAAAGGTGCTGCTTAAGGGATTTAAGCAGCAGGGGGGGAAATAACAGTTAATTCCAAATGCTATAAATTACAGATGGTTTGTTGGAGGAAAAAACATTTTAAACATAAGGCAAAGCACAGCAAATACAACAGGACATAACTAAAGCCCATCCCAGGATGGAAGGCAGCACAGCAGCAGCTCAGAGTGCAACTCAGGCAGCAAAGCTGTTTGGCAATGCAACAGGAAATGCTCTCACCCCCATCAGAGTTCTCTCCCTAGTAAGATTCCCAAGCAGATTAGATCAAGGAGTCATGAGAGATGGTGGGATGGAGACAGGGGAAAAGAAGTCTAAAACTGCCCTGCTGGGTGTTACTTTGCTTGGCATTTGTATAGTTTCATCAGTCAAGCTGTCAAGTGCATATCATACCCTGTGGCCCACTGCAGAGCTTGGGGTATATCCACCTATACAAAACACTGCCCTGGAGGTTCTCAAGATTTCACCTTCTGTGTACTGGACAGGAGGCAGAAACATTGTCAGAAGAGTAAAATCAGGAGCTGTTGAGCCCTTTAATCTCTCAGACGCTTCTCAAAAATATTCTTTGGATCTTTTATTTGGAAACTTGGCCCTGTACACAATTCTTCTTTTGGACTACACCCTTGCTACTGTGTCTCGTGAGTTGCCCTGGAAAGAAATACAGCTACTGTGAGATGATTTGCTTGGGAGAAAATGATGACATTTTTATAGCACAAATGAAGCTTACAGCTGGAAGGCAATCTTCAATCTGAATGTTTTGAGAAAACCACTTAGTCTTCCACGGGATGGCTGCCTGAATAAGCAGCAGCTACAGCACAAGGCACCATGCACTGAAGGATCCCAAGAGAAATTCTAACAGCTTTCAATTTGATTTGGAATTTTCATTCCAGTGAAAGAAAAGACAAAGCATCTTTCTCACCACATCACACACAGTCCCATCCCCTCGCAAAATTCTTTACACTCTTGAGCAAGCAACTGAAGAACTATCCACTGACAATGCCACTTCCCACTGCCATTTGTACTGAGCTAGGCAGGATCATGGTTAGAGTCATAAACCCTGTGCGCTTAACACGCAGCCCTGTCTCCCTGAACCTCCCTCAAGAACTCTGATCTTATTCTGTATGTCGAAGATGGCATTTGCAAGTTTTTCAGGTTCCAACTTGCAGATGAAAAACATAAAACCAAGATGGCATTATGAGCAACCTCAGGCTCTCCAAATAGATAGACATATTTTTGGCTATTAAAAAAAAATAAAGTCACAATTTGACATCCCTGCAAAATGCTGCGGATTACTTCGGTTCCTTGGATGTCCAGTCCCCAAAACACCCCACTTGGAAAAGATAAAGCTAAATCTGAGAAGTCTCCTTTGTATTTTCAAGTGCTTCAGACTTTGCAGTCTCCCAGAACATTCATGGGCTGGGTGCTGGCCTGCACGAGCTCCAGCACATTCAAACCATGGTGAATGGTTGAACACAAGCTGAACAATGCAGGTGGAAGGATGCACAAACAGGAGGACTACAACACATGGCAAGGACACGTGTATGACTAGGCATACGGAGGTAACTGGCACTGAAGAGCTTTGCAGGAGCCAGTGCCCACCTGAGCTCAGGTAGTAAATATAAAGGATCCAGACAAAACAGACAGTCCTGAGATAAATTTCTTAGTAAGGCTTTGAGTGTGTGTGTTTTTGGCTTTGTTTTTGTTTTTTGTTTTTGTTTTTTGTTTTTTTTTTTAAGTGCTTTTCTTAAATTAATTACCATAAAAGACAGGTTAGCATTCCTTAAACGGTTATGTTCCTTCATTCCAGTATAAAATACACATATGCAAACCCATGATCAGATAGGATATCGTTTCAGAGTTTGTATTAAAAATACTTTTATCCAAATGATAAATATTTTAAAATAAGCATTTACAAAAATAAATGTTCCATTCCCACAAGGAAGGACATATATAGCTGAAAATCTGAATACATCTTGAGGCAACACAATTATTGATAAAGCTAGTTAATAAAATCTTTGGTATGAGAGTATAGTACATTAATATTCATGCACCGTTGTCTTCCCTTGGCAGACACACTGTACAGATGTCTAAGCGAAGAGGCAGCTTTTCCTTAATTTCTTGAGATGTCTTCCAAATACAACATGCAAATATTTCTAACATGTCTTCCTATGATAATAGGAGAAAAACCCAAGATTCTCCTGGATCTTCCTATGACTTTTGCATCTAAAACAGAAATGAAGATGGGAGGAAACAGAACACAAACACAGTTAAATTTCATTCTAGCTAGTGAGCAGCATCTACAAAAAATAAAAATCAATACAAAAATTACTCTAGAGGAAAGCCTGTTTCCTTCAATATTGCTTGCATAGGCTGCCAAGGCAGGATAACGATGAATACCAGCACTGCTGCAATTGCAGACACACAAACAGGAGGCTACTGAGCTAGGGATGGCAGCAGCTCTGCACCCAAGCATGGCCCTGGGCAGTGTGAGGACCTGGCTCTGGTGGCCATTACAGTCGGGGGACAGAGACACTGCATAGGTACAGGAAAGAGAAACAAAAACTGAAAAGAAGAGGAACAAAAGACTTGGTGAGCTCTGGGGACTTGGGAGCTATGGACAACTAACTGGGATCAAGGGAAGTTATAGGAAGTCGTTTGGGGTTCTTTTTGAAAATGCTGGTACTAAGCACCGGTGACAGAAGGCAAAGGCAGCTAAGGAAGCACCAGGGTTAGCCCCTACGGCCTAATGGTTCCCTTTTAGTCTTAAACCCTGACTCCAGGGAAAGTCCCGCTGAGGGACTCAGATCTGGGAATGAAAGGGAACACAGCCCAGACATCCACGAGCTGGGCTACAGATCAGGGTCAGCAACCCACAGCTCCCGGAAAAACATCAACAGCAACACCCAACTGTGACTGCTGTGAGCAGGAAATGAGGAGCAGATGGCACCGATCCAACATGAAGTTTGAGTTCTGCTCCCCACCTACCACATGAAGACTGACACCTCCCACACTGCAGAGGCACAAAAGGATCCCTCTGAACCAGCTGCCCGCTCCCACTGGTGCTGGCTCACCAGAGTCAATCCAGGAGCACACACCAACACCTTTCTGCTAAGAGCCACTCTTTGGGAGAGCAGCAGGCAGGACTGGGAAATGGAGCAGGTATCTGCACCGTGAAGCAGAAGCTCCCAGGGAGTGCAGGGATGGCAAACACCCAGCACTGCAGGGTGAACACTGCAGGGTGAACACTGCAGCTGCTCAGGCTCAGTGACTGCACCAAATCCCAGCTCTGCAAATGGTTGTGGCACCCCAGAGGTTTGGGGCCAGCAGGTTTGGGCCTGCCTTCTGCCTCTGCCTCGTGGCTGCTGGGAACCGTGACCCACTGCCATAGCAACTGGAGCTCACATGATGACTGACTTTAAAAAGAGCCCCTATTTGTGGCATCCTCTGTCGACAAATGATCCATTATTTATATCTCGGCATGTCTGAAGTGCAGTTTGCATCCTAACCTCATTAATGAATGATGACACCTTGACCCGCTCTATTAAGTAAGCTGTGTTAGACTGAGAAGCACACTGCTCTCCCCATCATGTGCTGAAGTAAGGCAATCAACAGGAAAAACACCAGGATAGATTACCTGAGTTACAGCAATACCAAAACAAGGCAAATCCTGCTGCCGCACTGAAACAGGCGAGGAAAAACACCGGGCCTAGAGGAAATGGAAAAGGGGACCCATTAAGACAGAGCAGAGCAGTGAAAGTTTATCTCAGTTCATAAATCATCGATTGCTGTTAATATGCATAACTAAGTGTACTCAAATGAGGTTAACACATTCACAATTATGTATGTGCTGTAGCTAACGTACTATGAAGAACATTTACTGTACTGTAATTAGTTTTTATTACAGTTTGACACTGTTCATTGTTCATCCCTGTTCACCTGTGTTCTAGTCAGTGGAAGAGAGAGCCTTCTGAGGCATTTTCTTAGCCTAAAACTTGGTGGAAAAAAACCCTTTAAATACTGCAACCAAATAGTAACCAGATCACTGGGACACAACCCACACAATGCAGTGTCTTACTCCAAAACGTGCCTCTGTTGGGTAAGTGTACTGCCCACAGGGAAGGAGTATTGCGAAAATACACCACAAGATAACTACAGTTCCCTACAAGCAAGTTTTTAGGGTTTATTTGTTCCCTTTCTTTGCCTTTTGTCTAGCACTTTCTCTGAATCCCACTGCTCCGCTGGCTTCAATCACACCTCATCGTCCTTCTCTACAAACCGTGCAGAATCAGGCTCCATAAGAACAGCAAATGCAAGAGAAGGAGAACAGAGCTGATACTAGAAGCCCAGGCACTGCCAAGCATTAGCTCCGTTGCCTTGTTTGCCATTAGCATACAGGACTCACTTGATTCCTGTGGCTGTATGTCTCACTTTTTCCAATAGCATTTGTGCAT
The DNA here is from genome assembly GCA_028571105.1 of Tragopan temminckii. NCBI lineage: Eukaryota > Metazoa > Chordata > Aves > Galliformes > Phasianidae > Tragopan > Tragopan temminckii. The sequence goes on from JAOWBP010004220.1 coordinate 5,798,652, forward strand.
GCCTTCATATAAAATGGAACAGGAAAGGATTGTGTGTGATTATATATATATATACATATATACATATATATATATATATATATATATACAGATGTTCCACAAATGATGCTTTCATGACAAAAACAAATATTCTTGTTCCTGTTCACAATTCTGAAATGCAGCGCCTCACGCATACCTCAAACAAATCTCTCACTGGAAACACTGCTTTAATGTGCCTGCCTGGAATTACAGACATCTTAATGCTGATGCTCAGTATTGATGTTCAATGGAACCTTTCTAATTCATGCTTATCCATTAACAAAGACCTCAAAGATTTATATCTGCCTCTTTATCATCTAACATTCTATTTGTATTTATGACTTTGCTATGAATACACCTACATTTAAACTGCACCTGTCAATCCAGACTAACGAGTCAGTGGAACCAACCACATTAGAGTATTCAAAGAAATAAGCACCCAAACAAAACCACACGAGTTAAAATGTGTCTTTGCCCTTCATTTCAGTCTTCTCCTGGGGCAAAAACTGCCACAGAAACTTATATAAGACTCTTGATCTCTCATAATCAAACGGAAATTTTTAAATAAAACATCATCTAAAACTTAAATGAGAAAAAGGTCATGATGAATTTAAAAAAAAAAAAAAATCATCTTTCTTTCAGTTTCTTTTGTTCTTCAATTCCTTTTCAAAACATCTTCTAGTGACTAAAATTACTGACCTTCCTGTAATCCGGGCATTGAGAAAGGAAGAGGAAGAAAGTTTAACATGTTATTCTACAGCAAATATACCTACGTTCACTCTCACTCATCTGTTTTGTTTTTCAAAGGATTTGTACTTAAATTGGAAGCTTAAAAAAAAAAATCAAAAAATTGAAAGCTATACAAAAAATAATGATGGCCTTGTGCAAAATCACAGCAGCAGGTTAGCCTTTACTATTCAAGCATTGGAGAAATCATAGCAAATGAACAGCTTAGCTAGAACAACACGAGTAAAAATACCACTGTAAATATTGATTAAACTCGTCTCTTGAATTTCCTGGCACTGGCTGCCTCAGCAGCAGCTTGGTAAGCTTCTCTCCATTCATTCCACTTAGATGGTGACAGTAAAGACATCGTAAAACAAACTACGTTACATGAAATGCAAATTATATAATAAAATAAATTGCATCATAATCTGAAAAGCCATTCCGTAAAGTGACACTGTGTGCATTTATTTACCCCTGTCATTTAGCATACATTTCTCCTTGTCAGTGTCTATCTCTGCGGAATCTGTGGTTTCTAGAAATAAAAGCAACATAACAGAAGTTAGTATTCAGCTCAAGCAAACACAAACATAATAAGCACATGCAAAATACCACATTGCCAAAAAATACCTCTTTTTGACATGAAATATTAGCCCCTCCAGAAGTAAATCATTGCTACAGTTACACCTGGATATATATTGATCAAAAGACAGCCACAGGTCATTCGAATGCACTATGAACAACTGTAAGTAGTTGCAGCGGCACC
>JAOWBP010004220.1:5800258-5818992 GCA_028571105.1 Tragopan temminckii
CTCACACAGCACTGTGCTGGGGCCCTGGCAGCAATGCCCACTGCATCCCCTCCTGAGCTCATCGCACCGTGGGATGGTGTTGGTCAGGGGGGACCTTAAAGCTCCAAGCCAAGGATGGTGCCCGTGGCACTCAGCACAGGACTGCGCCCCATCCTCAGGACCAGCAGCAGCGATGGGCTGGAACAGTCAGCTCCACAAACCCCTGTGCTCTGGGCACAGATCCCGCGTGTTCCCACAGACCCCGAAGGCAGCAGCCGCTTCCAAAGCACAGGGACTGCTGGAGCTCGGCTCCTGGGCAGCCCACCCCGAGCCGCTCCCGCACGGAGGGCAGCCGCGCATTTCCTGTCGGCTGATCCCAAAGCCGCGGCTGTTTCCTCCTGCTTCTTCCCAATCTGTTTATTTATGGAGTTATTTTATTTGCTAAATGTTACCCTTGCCGAGGCAGCCCCAGCACGCAGTGTTTTCTTATTTATCCGTTAATTGTTACATCGCAATCCGACTTCTTATTTTCCCACGACCGAACGGGAATAGATCTCTGGCGGTACAAACTCCCGTGCTTAAGGAAACGCGAAGAGACGCGCTTTACAAGCTCCGACTGCACGCTGCGCTCCCTCCGCCAAGCCCGAGCGCCCGGCACGCAGGCAGCCCCGAGCAGAAGCCCCAGAACCCCCGGCTTCGCCCCGCAGCCCCCGAGCAGAAGCCCCGCAGCCCCGGGTCGGGTCGGCACGCCGGTCCCGCACTCACGGCTCCGGTAGAGCATGGCCCATGGGCGGCGCGGAACGGCTCTCTCCTTGCGCCGAGGTCAGGGCGGCCCCGAAGCGAAAGGAAAAGCCGGGGGGGGGAGCTGCAGAGCCGAGCCGAGCCGAGCCGCCCCCCCGCCGCCTGCGGGCTGGTTGGGTTGGGCTTTTTTTTTTTCTCTCTTCCTTTTCGGCTCCGCCGCAAGTCTCAGCTCTTTGCTCCCTGCCCAGCCCGGCCACTGGCTGCGGGAGGCTTGTTACACGGCCTGCGAAGATGCTCCATTGCTTGTACAGAGGATAACAGTTGGCCTCACAGAGGTCTTCAAAACCACACAGCTCAATATCTGATCCCTTTTAAAATAGAAATCAAATTATATATGAGAAAAATGCTCAGCCCATTATGTTCTCTCTTTTTTTTTTTTCTTTTTCCTAAGAACCTCAAAGCACTGAATTGAACAGGTTGCCCAGAGAGGTGGAGGTGCCTCATCCCTGCAGACACCCAAGGTCAGGCTGCTTGTGCTCTGAGCACCTGATGGAGCTGTGGGTGCCCCTGTTCAGTGCAGGGGAGTGGGACCAGATGGCCTTTAGGGCTGCCTTCCAACTCAAACGATTCTGTGATGACTCTATGAATTCTCTGAAGGCAGGAAGCGAATAAGGCCATTTGGGTATCCTCCCCTTAAAACAGGTGAATAAATAAACGCCTGTGAGGGCTGCTAAACTGAGACAGAGCAGAGTGCCGAGCACAGAGCACAGCTCCTGCCCGCACCGTGTTCACACTGCAGTTACCACCCTGCTGAGCTCCACCTGCCCCTGGGCCAGGGAGGACAGAAGGGTGCTGTGCAGTCGTGGGTTTGTGAGCGATGGGCGCAGCCTCCAGCTGCAGGCACCTCCTGTGAGGACACTGCCATGAGCACGGCCATGGGGCTGTGACCTTGAGCACACAGACAGCCCGAGCATAGACGTGCTGAAGTGCCAGGGACCCAGGAACAAGCTGCTCAGCTCTGCCTTATGTCAGACGAACTTTCATTCCCTGCTTGCGGCTCTGCCAGAAGGGTTTCATGTTTCCCCCGCTGCAGTGCATTTTAGCACTGGCTAGCACAAGAGGAGACTGCTTCTGAAACATCCTGCCTTGGAGAGGGCTGGGAACGGCAGCATTTCCATCAGCTGATGCATTCTGGTTGTGGCTCTTAGCCATGGATAGTGGTGGGATGACTGCATGAGAGCCTTTCAACACTGCCTCTGTAAAGCAGCCTTCTTTGTAACAGTCCTTAAAATATAAGTAAGAAAAGTCACCTCTCCCTGTTACTGAAGGAGGGAGTGGCCCAGGTTCCTTGTATCACGCAGAGATGTGCAGAGGAATCTCAGAAGCTACTGCCCGGCGTGCTGCTGAGCTTTATGCTTGGTCCTTTTAAGCAGAGGATTCAATTACATCTACCATTCAATTAAAATTATAACATTAAAAAGACCAGGAGGTCTGTGCCTCCCCAACCCAACCCCAAGCTGTCCCAGCCCCCAGGCTGACCCCAAACAGTGGGTAGCCAGCTGAATGCTGGCATTTCCATTACCCATGTGGAAAGCCCAACAAAAGAAACATTCACTCCGCAGCAGCTCTCGGGTGTCCATCCATGCTTCCTTGTTCCATAGCTCCAAACATATCCTTCCCCTTTTTCCAGCCATAGCAGACACTTCAGGGCCATACGGGCACTGACAGGTAGTCTGGCAGCAGGAGTCAGGCTTCCTCCCAGCCATGTCAGCATCATCAAAGAAACCAAAGGGACTTGTGATTGTTTCTGTTGTTGGACACCTCCAGTCTGAAACTCCTCCCATCAAACACGAGAGTGGGACGCCTACATATTTTCATATGGAGGCTCCGATTTTCACATCCAACTTACATATGCACCTTAAGAAAACAAGCAGTGACACCCGTGTCAGGGCTCACAGGACCCAGCAGTGCTGTGCTGTGACTCCCTGATGAGGGCTCCCAGCAGGAGGGGCTCTGCCAGGGCAGGGTGCAGGGCTCCATCCAGCACTGTGTAGACACTGTGCCTTCCCAGCATGGCAAATGGATTCTCTTTCATTTGTTCCAAAGAGTGGATTTTCATTTAAAAGGATGTCAGGGTCAGAAGCTTTCCTACAGCAAACAGCGTGTCAGCTGGCTTAAAAACCAGTCCCTCATCAGTAGTTAGCATAAGATCTTAAAAACTGTCTCTTGGTTTTCTGCAAGCAGCCAAAGCTGAGCAGGAGAGCAGTGCAGTGGCCCCAGCAGAGCTGTCTGCCCCAGGAGAGCAGCCCTAAAGCCCAGGGCAGGGAAAGAAAACGAGCAGTGCTCTGACAAGCACTGCTGGCAGGTTTTTCACCTGCAAGGAATTATCCTATCATCCTGCAATGTGCAATGATTCATTTCTAAGCACCTCTGCAGGGAGGGGGCTGCACTGTGCTTGTGTGTGCAGTTTGGGGTGTTTCAGCTGTTTCATAAAATGCACATGGAAATGCACTTCCTTTGGAGCAGAAATGGGAACCTGAACCTGAGATCACTGGCTGCCAAGCATTTAAGGGTTAACTTAATAAACATGTGTACTTAAGCCTCTATTTTAGGTTCTCAGCTGCTTTCATCTCCCTGCACAGCACTCCTTTTCCTCCTGATAATAAACAATGTTTATGTGAGCAATAAAACCAACTCCAGGGGGTGCAGCTGTCATAAACTGAGCACAGTCCCAGAGGGAACAGAGCCACAAATCTTATGAAAGACAGTATGGGTGTTGTTTCCTTATCCTGTTGTAACTGTGCTGCCTCTTGAATTAGACACCTCAGTAAATGTCAGTGACCAGTGCTCTCCACAGAGACACTGAATGCACCCACCTGCACTGCTGCTTCCCATGGCCTTCTGTGCCAGCTGATACTTCAAGCATGCGTCCTGTGCTCTTTGTGGCTATCAGAAGCACCTTTTCCCTGGCACTTCTTGTGCTTCTCAGCTCTCCCCTTACTAAAGCCCTTTTGCACCTTCCCCAGCCTTCCTCGTCCTTCACAATTTCCTGAAGCTGCAGCAAATTCTGCTTTGCTAACTCTTTACTACTTTTACTTTCATCAGAATCAGGTTTACCTAAACACCTGCCATCTTCTTGCCTTACTCCAGGCTGCAGTGTCATGGCTGTGTGAAAACTCACTGGGCGCAGCAGCAGCAGCTCCTCAGGACTCCTGGACCAGCTGGGGGTGTGGGGCTGTGCCCTGCTGCACCGCTCCATCCACGGCCTCTAAACACAGAGCAGTGCAATTAAGCAGTAAGGCCTCCCTTATGCAGAATGAGAGGGGCTTTTAATTAAAAAACATCTTACTGTCGTTTTATCATACCGCTGTGTAAAAATACGGGGGATTTTTCGTCCTGAAATGTTTACAAAAAACACAGGTTAAGGAAGGTGTAATGAATGTATAATTATCACCAGTGAACTTCTACGAGGCGAAGACACAAACCAGCTCCCGTTCCTCTCTGGAGGTACACAAGAAAGCCATGATGCTCTGCCACGGCCACAACACACAGTGCACTGCAGAGAATGGCTGCTGACGGCCAGCCTCAACATTCCTTATTTTATTTATATCAGACCTCAAAGTATTCCTGTTAAATAACCACTTTGTAATATATAAAACTTTCAGATTCAAATGAGTAGTTAACTTCCTGCGTTATCTTTAAGGCACATTATTTCGTTCCACTTCATTTTGGTCCAGAGAAGCAAGTGCACTTCAGCCAGCAGCTAGCCAGGTATCTGACACCTGGGTTTGTTGTATCTGTCCGTGTGTCCATGGACCTCAACCACATGGACTGAATTCACTGCGTGCAGAGCAGTGCTGTGTCCTGGCACTGCGGGTCTCCCAGGTGTGCTGCTGCTGCTGCTGCTGCTGCTGAGCTTGGGCAGCCGCTCACCGGCTTTGCAGCGCCCCGAAGCTGCCATGTCCGGAGTCCACTCCTCCTGGAATCTGTAGGCATGAAGGGAAAAGTTACTTCAGTTTTGCTTGCTCTAATGAGAATACAGAACCTTTCGATCTGTTTTATTTGCATATCTGGCACTTCGCAAACTGCTTGTGCTGTAACATAGGCGCTCGCTTCTTCCAGCGTTAAAAGCAGTAGGTGGCAATGGTGCAAATAATTAAGTTTGTAAAAGCTGGTGCAGTCCTTGGAAAGATCTGTAGAGTTGGAGCAGATATCATCTCTTTGTTTTCAATAAAATGAGTCTCCAGGTTCAATTTAATGCAATGCTAACTAGAGAATACTACTAGGAGCACTTGAGTGCTGTGAGCGGTGCAGAAGGAAAGCCCTCGCTTGGTTAGAGGGGAATGCAGCAGTCTGTGCACTTGCATCCAGGACAGCCTGGCCCTACCCTGTGCACATGAGCAGCATTTCAAGAGGAGCAGCCTGTGTGTGCTGCTTGCACTGGCTGCAAGAAACCAGCAGGAGCGCTCGTGGGAAGCGTTCATATAGAAACGCACAGAACCACCGGGAAAGGGCAGGAAATAAAAGCACTGTTACAAGTAACTGCTTCGGTACAGACATTGCAGATACATCTGTCTTGTAGAGGACATTAAATCTTGTCCTTCACTGGAAAGCTGTGTTACAAAACTACTTGGGGCATGAACTACAGCTAGGTAGTGTAAAGGCATCTGAAACCACCTCTGCTTTCAATGTGGGATGGCACTGATCAGCACAGCAGAACAGAACCCAAGGAGGTGCCCAGGTTAGCAGGGAAAATATGACCCCTTTTGGCTCCTTAATGCTAGTTTCCAGCTGGGCTACTCCAAACCATCCTAGTCAGAAGGTTAGAAGACTTCCCTGTATTCCTAGCTGGAAACATGAGAGCATCCAGGAGTGCCACGTGCTGAATATCCCATCTAGACGCACAATACTTGACATTTGAGAAAAACAGGTGCAAATTGCTGATACAAAGGAGCAAGGTTTTGGTTGGTTGGTTCTGCTTTGTCTTTCACTGCATTTTTATTTCTCTTACATTAAGTAAACAGGAAATGTGTCCTGTAACTCCTGCCATTGACACAGGGCCCCAAGACTAAACCACAGCCCACTTCCCCCGCCTGGCAGTTCTGTGAAATAGGTGCATCAGAAGGTGCTGAGACTTCAGTGGCAGAGAGGTGATGGAGCACAAAGCATCATGATAACTGATAAGGGGAAACGAATAGGGAAGCTCAGGTTGGGACAACACAGAGTGCAGCTGTCTATACAAAAAGCATGTAAAGGCCCCTTGGCTGTGCCTGAGTCTGCTCCCCCCCTCCTAAGAGCTGCACAACCAGACAGCCCTCACACAGGGAATGGCATGGACTGTGCACGCTGTATGAGACGCAGCCTGTGCTGTTTGCAGCTGTTTCACCAGATGCTTCTTGCAGTGGAATCAGCCCTGCACTGCTCCCTGCAGCACTGCTGCTCTCCACGCACAAGGATGTCACACAGACTGCATCCCCGAGCAGTGGGATCCTCACACCAGCCGTGGGCTCAGACAGAAGAAATGGAAGCTCAGATCGAGAAATGAGCTCAGCTCTGCCCCTTGGTGCAGAGAGCCTGGTGCCAGGTCACAGCACACAGAGCTCAGGCACAGTCAGAGATCCAGCTCGGCGTGTAGGACAGTGGCATCTTCAGCCAGGCTCAGGGAGTCCAACTTTTAACATGAAAAGAAATCTAATGAAAATGCAGAACCATATGAGCTCCCACAGCCCTTCATGGCACACCAGGTGCAGAAGACACTTTGGGGACCCCAACTGTCTTGCAGGAAGTCACTATTGTAGAAGTTTGGGTTCCTTAATTCTCCCTCTGATGCATCCCATACAGAATCACCTCGCTCTGCAGCTCCTGGTGGGGGGCTCTGACAGCCACTCAGGCTGTTCTGGTGTTTTCTACTACTATTTGTGTTTTCCATCCAGCCCTGCAGCACTTTGTCTCTCAGCATGAGTGCTGCCCCTCACTGCAGTAAACTTGCACCACAGCATGCTGCTAGCAAAAGGCCATTAGATCCTTCAGCTTTGGAATCTCTTCTACTAATGCGTTTAGAGGGGGAAAGCAGCTGGGAAAGTGCCCCGATGGGACAGAGGGAAAGGTGGGAATGTGGCCAAGGGTCTTTCCCCCTCTGGCCAACAGCCATGTCCTCCATGGGCCTGGGCACATGCTGACTGTTCAGAGCAACACAAGGTTCTGATTTGCACCTCCGGTGGAACCCCTTATAAAAGGTAGTGGAAAACTTCAGCCTCACTACATCAAAGGGAAAAAGAAAATACACTTTGTTTCACTGTGGAGACCAAAGCTATGAGTTAATTTCGCCAACTCTGCGTACAGCTTCTTGAGTCGACTCAAAACGCCAATCTGCCTCTCCTAAGAGCACGTTGGCTTTTTTTTTGTGAAATCTTTTCACTTGGACATCTTTTCTGTTGGATTGCCCTTACTCGCTCTTTGCCAGGCATGCTGGTAATGCATCTTATAGTCAAAAAGGGCTCCGGCACAAAAATTCAGGTGCTAAAAATATCTTCTGTGGGAGATTACACTAGCCTCTTTCTCTGCAGAAGAGATTTTTTCTCCTTGATAATATGCTCCAGCTGCAGTAGATATGTGAAGGAGGACTTGAAGCCTACCGAGACGTGGGCTTTTCCATTTGACTCACTCCTGCAGTCAGATCGCTACTTCACAGAGAATGCTTTATAACTTGGCCTAGAGCTGTGTAAAATAATTCACCTCAAGAACAGTCCAAATGCTGAATGCGTGGCTTCTTCCAAAGGCTTTCACAACGGGGGGAAAAATCACTAAGTTTTTTTTGCTGATCTTTAGATGTATTTTTGAGCTAGGCTGGTTTCTATCTGGTTGTCCTCTCAGCTGACAGACGAGTAAAAGGAATCATAGAATGGAATCAGAGAATGGTTTAGGTTGGAGGGGCACCTTAAAGCCATGGGCAGGGTTGTCACCACCAGCTCAGGCTGCCCAGGGCCCCGTTCAGCCTGGGTCTGAGCACCTCCAGGGATAGGGCGCCCACAGCTCGGGGCAGCTGTGCCAGGGCCTCACCACCCTCTGAGTAAAAGATTTCTTCCTAACACCTAACTTAAAACTCTCCTCTTTTAGTTTAAAGCTATTCCCCTTGTCTGTTACTATTAGACCATGTGAAAAGTCAGTCCCTCTTCTGCTTGTAAGGTCTCCTCAAGTCCTGGAAGGCTGCCATGTTGTCTCCCTAGAGCCTTCTCTTCTCCAACCTCAACAAGTCCAACTCCCTCAGCCTTTCTTCAAAGGAGAGCCACTCCAGCTTCTTGATCATCTTAATGGCTTTGCTCTGGACCCACTCCAACAACTCCACATCCTTCTCACGCTGGGGGCACCAGGCCTGGACACAGTACTCCAAATGGGGCCTCATAAGGGCTGAGTAGAATTGGAAAATCACCTCCCTTTCCCTGCTGCCACTCCTCTGTTGATGCAGCCCAGACTACTGCTGACCTTCTGGGCTGCAAGAGTACACTGCTTTTCCTGCATGTCAGTGTGTAACTGTGCAATTGGCTCTCGGTGGCTTTGTGAGCTGGTGCACATGTTAGTGACTTGTCACAGAGGCACCACTGCCTCGTGGAGAAGAGGTGGCTGCTGGTTCGGGCTGCCCAACTTCCCTGGCTCCAAGCAGGGATCCCAAGGCAACAGACTCAAATTTACTTCAGTTTACTCAAATTTATTGCTCAGGAGCTTACCCATTAAAAAAAAAAAACAAAAAAAAAACAAAAAAAACCCCAAAAAACTAAAAACCTCTTAAACCTAGAATGGCACTTCAAGTGCTAATGTCCCCATGAGACCCACGGTGACCATTTAATCCAAAGCAGCATGATGCTATCTGCTGTTCTGAGCACGGTCTTTCACCTTGAATGGATGAATTTAACATCCCTGGTTTCATTCTGTCACAGAATCAGGGAGGCAATAGTGCATCCTCTCCAGGCTGCAGGCATTGCACCCTGGCTGCCAGGCTGCCCATGGGCCGCTCTCATCTCCTGCGGATAAGGATCAGCCTTCTGCTAATCTCCAGCCCTGTTTCACGCAGCAACTTGCTGCCTCTGCTCCAACCTTCCGGGGGAAGCACATCCCTCCCAGTACCCTGTGCCTTGTGACTTGCTGTTTCTACTCAGCGTTAGTGGACTATTCCAATATTATAAAAGAGCAAACAGGCTTACAGCTCCTGCATGTACGAGCTGCCGCTAAAATTTGCTATTTTTAACCTCCTTATGGCTCCTTACACCCAAGCGAAGTGGCAGCATCAACAGAGACTACACAGCCATTAATGATCCCAGGTATTCGTAAACATATTTCTCAGCATTTTAAAGCAATTTGTTCACGCACCCAAGAAGCCAGAATGGGGCTCATTATAGTTACAGCAGTTGTCATTAAAATTCAGTGTTTTCCAGTGAAACTACATATTCATCACATTTGTTCCACACTTCAAACATGAGGGGATGAGGACCTCGTTTTAGGGCAGACAGGACCAGAACAACACACTGGAGCCTGAGCTGCCCAACAGCCAGGTCCTGCATTATTTATAACTTTCATGTCAGCATTCTGGATCCTTGTTATGGTACCTCATTACAGTCAAAATGATCTCATCAGCAAAATAAGGCATCACTTCAACAGATGATAGCGTTGTGCTCCTGAATTACTCTACAAAATATAACCTGTGTCTTACCTGCCTGAAAGAACTGGCTTTTCATTTTATTTGTTACCAAAGCACTTTTGTTCCTTAAAGCAGCAAATCAAACCGTTTGGTAGACAATGTACATAGGCAAGATCTGGATCAGTCTGAAAGGCTGTTCTCGTCTGGACAAAGATCAGCCAAGACATCTCTGGAGCACAGCATGCTGAGACCTCACCTAGTTGTGACATGCACCATTTGGTCTTGCAAGGGATGCAGAGCTGATAGACCACTTGCTGTCTCTGAGACTTGGCATGAGACACGTTAGCATCATTTCCACACCCCATCCTCTGCGTATATCCACTTAACAGAAATAAACAGGAGAAGGGAACAGCTTTTACTAACCCTGATTAAGTACATCTTATTCGGGTGAGAAAAGGGAGGGTGGTAAGAACTGATAACAGACTACGCTTGTTCCTAGAGCAATCCCAAGACCATTTTATTCGGTCTGTAACAGCTTGGATACTATGTCCAACTAGAAACAGCATGGGAGAAACGGACCCTTCCTCTGGTGTGCACAGCATGATACCCCTGTTCTTCCAGCTGAATTTTGCTCACTGGTCATTAGCCAGGATCACATCACCTCTGCATCCTGCAAAGCAAGCTGACATGGCTGAAAGTGGCCTCGTGCATCAGGAGGCAGGTATGTGCCCCACTGCCCAACACAGCATCTCCACTGTTCAAGCAGTAAAAACAGAGCTCACAGGCATTATCCTCCTGTCCTCTGCGTTTCCGCACTGGGGAACTGCACACCCTTCCAGTTTTCTGAAGAAATAATCAAACTGTTTACTTCTGGCCCCAGAGAAGCTGCTTATCCAGAAGAATTGTGTATTCCCTGCTCGTTTCAGTTAAGAAAAGATGTACAGAATTCGGTAAACATAACACAGCAGCTTCTGCCCTGTGGAGTGGTGCAGATAAGCAGCAGAAGGAGCTGAGACTCCAGCAGAGCTCTAAGCCCTGTAGATAGCCCTGTGTTTATTTATCCCTGTTATTTTAAAAGCAGATTACACTTTTTCAAAACATTCACAATGTGAAAGACTGAAGTTGTCCAAAGTTAAAAATTGCATCGTGAGACTTCTGAAAACTGCTGAGGTTATAAATTTCATTTAATTAGCTTTATACATCTTTCTGAAAACACCCAAAGCTAAGAATTGATTAAACAGCCATCAGACTTTCATGTAAGTGCTCCGTTGGAATAAAATTTCCAGCCGCACTGACACGGAAGCAGGTTTGCAATCTGCATAAAGCTGTTTTCTGCAGGTAACCACTACAAATCACAGGTACTGCTGTTCAGAAAAGCTCTACAAAGGAGCAGTGAATTAAAAGCAAACAAGGATTGTGCTGTATATTACCATACACAATGACAAAGGAGCACTCAGAGGTTATCAAAGACACAATGACATGTATTTGTACAGATGGCACAAATTTCTTTTACTGGTGACAACACATCTGGACACATTCAGAGGTGATTTTGAACTAATAAAAACACCTCTGCCCACCCCATATGCATTCATACCACAGGGCACACCTCGTTTCAGCATGGACATTTCTCTGGGCAGCCACAAGGTCGGGGTTCCCACCGTGGTGGCATTTATGGGGCAGAGGCACACTGCAGCTGAGGATCCCACTGTGCTGCCCTGCACATACTGACTGCCATGTTTCTCTGGAGAGCCCTCCAGGCACAGAGGGATGGGAACACACTGGGCTGACCCTGGTTAGCTCCTCTCCTAAGGCTCTTAGGCAAGCTTGCTACCACGCAACCACACAGTGTAGCCACTTACCTGCTGCTGTTTAGCATCTACTTAACAAAGCCAATTAAAAACCTTTCTCCACTTAACCTGGCGCAACCTCCTCTGCAGACCAGGCTTCACCAAGCACTGCTGTGAGTAACCAAGTGCTCAGCTTTTCTGCTCTGCCACCTTTGGGCAACACAACTCCCAGCACAGGGCAGCACAGGCAAGCTCAAGGAAGCCCATACGTTCTGCCCCAGCAGGTGAGCCTGCCTGCTCCAGGTCAGTGCTGCTGCCATACCCTGACCTCCTCAGGGCAGTCTGCTAAGCACATCTTTAGCAAATACTAAAATTTCTTCAACAACCTCATTCAAAACCACTGCACTTTAACAACCTTACCTGTAGAAGCCTTGGTTGTCGTATGCCATGTTAGTCATGTCGTCAAATACAGAATTATTCCTGAGTTTCTTGTTGTTGTTGTTGTTATTTCTTCCCTTATAACCAAAATAAGCAGCGTGCATGTTCTCCAGTTCTTCAGTTCTGAGCTGATACCACAGCTGCATGTCTCTGTGAATAAAGCAAGGAGTAAAACATAGCACTGTGACGAACAGTTGCATACCTGAGCTTTTATCTGACCACAGATTTACTGGAGTTTAAATCTAAATCCATGTTTATTATCTCACTAGCCGTGAAGGGTCTGGAGCATGTGTCATATGGGGAGCAGCTGAGGGAGCTAAGATTGTTCAGTCTGAAGAAGAGGAGGCTCGGGGAGACCTCATTGCTCTCTACAGCTGCCTGATGGGAGGTTGTGGTGAGGTGGGGCTCAACCTCTTATCCCAGATAACAGCAATAGGATGAGAGGGAATGGTCTCAAGTTTCAACAGGGGAAGTTCAGGTTGGGTATTAGGAAACATTTCTTTTCCAAAAGAGTGATCAGGTACTGGAAAGGGCTGCCCAGGGAGGTGGTGGAGTCACCATCCCTGGAGGTGTGCAAGAAACATTTAGATGTTGTACAAAGGGACATGCTTTAGTGGGCAGTATTGGTGGTAGGTGGATGGTTGGACTAGATGATCTCTGAGGTCTTTTCCAACCTTAATGATTATATGATTTTATTGGCTTTTTAAAGAGCAGGATGTGTTTGGTTGCTTTCAGAATTTCCTTCTGGATGTGCCCAAGGCACTTCTCATGCTGCTTGCTCCAGTTCTAGGGTTAAAAAAAAAAAAAAAATCACAATTGCTTTTCCTGTTTTTAAAAGAGTTCTAACATTCACAGAGTCACTAACAATCACATTGGCTGCTGGGATGAGATTAGATCGTGAGGAATGGCAATGCTCATTTCCATGACTTCACCATCCTCTCAGGATGCAGTCCTGCTTCTACCAAAGAAAATGGATGCTATGCTTGTGCCATGGGGTGAGGTCTGGGAGTAGGCTATGCTATGGGAGGGTGTTCGGATGCCTCTGTCTGACATCTCCCCAAATGCAGGGATAAAGCACAGGATGACACGTCCTGTTGGATCATCAGAAACCTTACAAGCAGGCTTGTAGGCAGAGGTGACCTTTTTTAGCAGATCTACTAAGAGAGCCAGAAAAAGCAGTCAGGCAGATTTCAAAGCTGAAGGGGAGATGAGGACACACTCCCTGCTCTTCAGATACACACTGCCTTTTCTTTCAGAGATGGCCTAAAAGACACTTATTTAACCAGCCTCCTCTCAAGTATCCTCACTTTGTATTACCAAACCTGCATCTCCTCTTTGCATCAAGAAATACTTCGTGCATCCAGAGCTTGGTCCTCATTTTCCCACTACATCAACTGATCTAACAGAAGAGGCTCCCTCTATGTGCACTTGCTCAAGCTCTCAGACACCCAGCTGCAGCAAGGCTACTGCCACAGGACAGAGGGCAGCAGCACACTGGGAAGCAAAGGGAACCATTTGGTGTCCTGGGCAAAACTGGGTAAAAATGCCCAGTATAAAAGTCTGTTTCTCTGGTAGGAAAAATAACAAGACATCAAAGTCATGTGGATGGCTAATTTTGACAAAACTTCATTTAAAATAAGTGAATAACAAGGACTTTGATATGAATAGTCTTATCAGAAAGAAAAGCAGAGATTCGGAAAACGCCAGTCATCCTTTTCATTTCAAAATTTATTTCAAGCTGTGAGTGAAAACCTAATGCTATGAATGACACCAAAGGCTTCTTTGCCATGCAAAATCCTTTCAAGGGAAATGAAAAAAAAAATCCATATTTTGGCTTCAGTCAGATTTTGAAATTACAGAATTTTCCCCAAAGAGAAAGTCTGGCTCTCACCCAGCTCTGGATAAAACACAGCTCAGAGCACAGAGACCTTCACTTGGGTCCTCTCCCTCACCTCACTTCAAGTGCTTCTCTGAAGCAAGAGGTGGCTAAAAATCAACAAGAAGTGCAGCTTCATTGGCTTCAGTTGGGAGCAGCCAGCCCACTGGGAGAAGAAGGGAAAGGTGAGAGGGAAATGAAGCACAGGTGCACATAGAACACTTTCTGCAGCAGGTAAATTTGAGTGGATGCTCTCATGAACAACAGCTGATTGGATTTAGCATTCAGACACATTTGGTCACCCATTCATCCTTCACAATAAGTTTTTATAACGGACTGGATGAGTAAATTTTACTTCTATCCTTGTCTGTTTGTAATTCTGCCCACTGTCTTGTGCTTCAAGCCAGATGACAAAATCCTAAGTCTTTCCAGCTCTCGTTTGTCGCATCTGTGTGACAGCACTAAGCACACTTTGCAGATGGTGAAGGCTTTGATGGTTTTGACATGAGAGATTGGATTTCCCAGAGGAGTTTGATGAGAGCAAAGGAATAAAAAGGAAGAGAGAGAAGAAGAGAAGTGAAGATATAACCAAACTTAAATAATTCAAGGAGAGAAAGACTGGGCCGGAGAGCAAGACTTGTATGTTCAGCTCCTGCATAATTCTGGGTAGATCTAGATCTGTCCAGATCCACTTTAGTCATTCAATATTTTAAAAAAAATAGGGACCTAAATACTTTTGATTTTACATCTTTCTATGCCTAAGGTCTACTCTACAAATGAAGGATTGTAAGTAGTTAACATCATCATGATGTTCTAAGCATCAAGTCCTGGAAAGGAGCTCTCTGCTCTGTACGTGGTGTACACATTTTATGCCAGGTCTAAAAGCCTTTTCTTGACATACCTTTCAGTCCTCCTCCTTTCACTTTTCTTCACACACTTGATGAGACAACAGGTTAAAAAAGCCATGGACATCAGCAGAATGATGGCACAGCTCACGATGGAAGCAATCACTGCAACTTTAAATCCAAAAGTCTCATACTTTGATATGGCTGCAGCAAGGCAAACACAGGAGAACATTTCTGAGGTCAACACATTTACCTCTCATATTTTCATTAAACCATGTTGAAACCTACCTGCTTTACACTTATGCTAACAATAGCTCAGTGTTAAGCATGCTTTAAGATATTGAAGTATCCTGGCTTCAACCTAAAGCTACACAGATCTTAAACTGGGCTAACTAAAAATTCCTGTTTATAAGTAATTGTTCACAAGTACTTTAGCACTGCAGTTAAACACAATGCCTTTAGCGCTGCAACTAAAAAGCACAACTTGGTCGGTCTATCAAATGCAGATGAGCTACCAGACTGTTTTAATCAATGGTTGACAAGGAGTGGAACTGCAAACACAAATACTGAAGGGTATGTGGGTTTAAAGAAGCCTTTTATACTGAGGATGGTTCTATGTTTTGATATCCCATATGCCAGGAAGTGATCAACTGGTCTTCCTCTGTTTGGGGATGGAAGAGATGGCATCTGTAAGGCTCTGTATTCACAGTGATCTGACATCAGAAATGAATTTATCCAGACAAAAGGAGGAGTGAGAATGTGGCAAGGCAAAGCTAATGCAGACCTCTGCCACCTCATTTTGAGCTCTAAACATATCTCACTTCAGAACTCATCTAGCTCTTCCAACACGAATACCAGCACAAGGAATGGTTCAGCTCAGCTCTACATAAAGTGGAGGGTTTCTGTCATTTATTTTCTTTACAGGAGTCTCTTAAACCAGAGATATGAACACCCGAATTTCAGAAGGACTGATAAGAGTCTAAAGAGCTATCCAACTATCAATGATTTAAAATGATACAAATCTGAGATACAGACTGAGCTCCCCAATTCAAATACTACAAAGCTCAGAGTACCATGCAGTAGATTTTTGCTTGAGTCTACTTCCAGCCAAATTACTAACTGTTTTATAATAAATAAGAAGAAACACAGCATGAAAGGTAGTTAATGATGCTGCCATTCAAATGCTATTTGTTAATATGGTAACTTTCCCATGCAGCTGCCCACAGCCTGATATTGTTGAAAAATATTGCCGTGTTTCTTTTACAGCAAGTTATCTTCAGAAACGAATGCCAGCAGATTAGAGGTCTGCAAATACATTTGCAGATTAGTTGGTCGCATCTCTACAAGTTGTAAAGAACAGAACACCCTGTAGCTACAGAGCCACGTTTGTTCCGGGTGCAACACGACCAGAGCCGGTGATGTAAGATCGGGCAGAAATCCGATGGAGTCTTTTCTGTGTCACAATAATTAACCATGTCAGAACACATATGGAGTGCAATTACAGTCAGCGGGGGCAACTTTGAAGGAAATTGAATTTGTCTTTTTTCTTGCACAGATGTCTAGAATTAATCCTCAGGTTGTAGGAGATACACAAAGCTAAATAACTACACTGCAGCCTCAGAGGGACTGGGAATGGTTCTGGAAGAGCCTTACGCTTGCAGGAGGGCACTTCTGCCGTCCACTGGGTATTGTTCCCCTTCCATATGCAGGTGATGACGCCCGGCCCCTCCAGCTGGTGCTCGGCCGCACACTGGAAGGCGATGACCGTCCCGACGGCTGTGCCATTGCCATGAATGATCTGCAGGGTGCCCAGCTGGGGAGGGGGTACATGGCTGCACTGCCCTGCAGAACAAATACATGAGGCAATGCAGCATGAGAGCAGAAAGTGGAGGCTCACTTTTGTTGGTTGATCATAATCATATTTTAAATCAGCCCAAGTTAATGGTCCAAGCAAGGAACAAAGCTCTGCATGGGCAATGTTGCTTGCTCTGCCAGGTGCCAGTCCATGGCCAGACCCTGTAACGCCAGCCAGAAGCTCCTCTGCTCTCCGCTCCACGCAATGGGTTTCACTTACGTTGCTACACAGCTTCTTTTACACAGTGAACATTAAAAACAAACAAATAAAAGCAGACAAACTCAAAAAAACCAAAATTTAATCTATGAGTGGCATGGACTCATTGGACCCATTCCCATATTGCTGAGCTCTGTGTTTCATTAAGTACTCAGGATGGCATTTTCCATGCAGGGAACATTCACGACACATCCTCTCTCACACAAACTTTCCAAGACCTAATGGACTGACCACATCCTTCAGCACCCCAGTCTATATGGTAGCATCTTACCAGGACCTTAGAGAATCTCCTCATCTTCAGAGACTACTGCACCTCTGTTAACCCTGGCTAAGATGAGCTGACAACTCCCACAGCCTTTGCACAGGGAGAGGAAAGGAAGAAACGTGGCCAAAGAGAGACATCACATCCTCGTCTCCATTGACAAACACTGCTGTATCACTCATGCGTTATACATTTTTTTCTTTTGGCTTTTCCCTTTCTATTTTTTGCAGTACATTAAGCTGTTCTCTGAGTTATTCTCCTCTCAGCAACATATAGTCAGCCACTACCTTTATACATCAAGTTTTGTTGCCACAATATTTCTTGTTTCATTCATTTTTAACATAAATGTTAATGGTCAGTCATTAAGGCAAGTCAATAATCCAACTATACTTCAATAACGACAACAACTGCATTTTTCCATTCCCGTACCTGTGCACTGACAGAACCTGAGAATTGCTTTATATATCCCTCTTTATGTGTAACACTCACTTACTTAATAGCAGCACTGCTTCTGCATCAGAAACCAAACTTCCCTTCTCTCAGCTGATTTCCAGATGACTTCAGCAGAGCCACAGGCAGCCTCAGAGGAATGGGATTGCTCTTGCAAGGCCAGAGTGGCAAACACCAAGATGGCACAGAAAATAATAAAGGAGGGAAAGTATGCCTTCCACATGTACAAGTAGAAAGGAATTGAGAGTTTTAATAGTCTCCTCAAGAACACTTGGACAGAGCTACAATGTTGATATCAAATCTATTTCATTTTTCATACCAAAAAACCCTCCAGTCATTAATTAACTTTAAGCTGCTCTGATCAAACTGCAGGAGATGGGCTTACTACTGACTCATCTTCAGTCTACACTCTTAAAAAACCCAATCCCTGGAAAACCAAAACCAGAGGAATCTCAGCAAAACACCAAATTAAACCACAGTGTCAATTACTGGTTTAATCTAAGTAAATACGCACTGAGGTCTGCATTTTAAAAACATGCCTTTCTTAATTCCATGAGGTTATTACTGTTCGTTTTGCCTTCTCTTTCAGGCCCTCACAATGGCAGCAACTTGCCTTTACAACAGCAAACCTTTCCTAGAATGTCATTTCCCTTATCTCCTGTCCTTCCTTCCAACATCTGATGCCTGGAACACACTGATGTGTGAGCTGGACCATCTTCTACCTCACTTTGGAGTGTTACCAGCTTCTCTCTTCACCTTAAACATCCAAGATGCTCTGAAAAGCCATCATCATAAGCTGCAAAAGACCCACATCATTGCATTTTAGTTTCAAGGCTACTTTTAGGTACCAGGTCACATACTTAGAGCTCACATCAGTGACACTTCTAGCTGCAAGAGATGCAGAAAGTATCTCGGAGCCAACTTTGATTCAAGTTACGTTTCCTCAGCCTCCTAAGCAGTCCTCATTAGACTCTTTCAGCAGACTTGCCAGTTTACCTGGAATCATTGCACAGCCAAAGAACAGGTAATTTCTGTCTTGATGTTTTCTTCCAAGATTCCTATTTTTTTTAATCTTTAATCCACCACTGGCCATTCTGACTAACACGTGGCTGTTGCCAGCACTCTTTACACTTTCCTGCATTGTCCTTGCCCATAATTGCATATGTTGAATGCTTAAAACCTCAGAATGTCAGCGACCTTTTGTCATTATTATTTAAAAATACTTCCTTCACTTGATCATTACAGAGATCTGCAACAGCCTCTCCTTTGCCAGAGTCCCATTAAGCTGTGGTTATTTCCTTGCTTTGGCCAGGGCTGTAATAGCATTATGTCATCCCCAGATGACATTCCTGCACGGATGTAACTGAGGCAGTAATTCTGAGACTCCTCTTGACAACATCCAATAATTGATAAAATTTTGAAAGCTTCTATACTTGTGTTTACACAGAACCTTAGCTAAAAGTTCATCAACTCTACTCCACATATCTGCATCTGGCCATACAAGAAATGCTGTTTCTTCTTCTTCTTAGAGCTTTTCAACACCATGTCTTCTTTGGCCAGCATCAAAACAATAAAGGCTTTTTTCTTTTCTTTTCTTTTCTTTTCTTTTCTTTTCTTTTCTTTTCTTTTCTTTTCTTTTCTTTTCTTTTCTTT
>JAOWBP010004220.1:5819092-5829891 GCA_028571105.1 Tragopan temminckii
TCTTTTCTTTTCTTTTCTTTTCTTTTCTTTTCTTTTCTTTTCTTTTCTTTTCTTTTCTTTTCTTTTCTTTTCTTCTTCTTCTTTTCCTTTCTTTTCTTTTCTTCTTCTTCTTCTTTTCCTTTCTCTTTTTTTAAATAAGAGCTTTTATTGGAATACATGGATGGGATTTTTGCCAGTACGAGCTTCTGAATTTTATCCAAGTTCAGATTTAAAACCACTGGATCAGATTTGCCCTAATTTTCTTTGGCAATAGTCTTCTAATAATTCATTTGCGAATCTCTCTTGTGAGCTCTAGCATCCCTTTCTATTAATGATCCATGAAGTCCTTGCAGTTACTCATTGCACCCACTCTTCTGCCAGGTTACTTTTATCCTTCCACTTCTTGAAAATTACTGTTTCAGTGTGCTTCGTATTTGTGCAAGGAGATGTTCTGCATGGATCTAGCCTCCGAATGCTCTCCAGGCATGTTTGTTTGCCTACACCTGCTACAAGGAGGAATTTTTGTTTTCAGCTGAAGTCTGTGATGGAGGCTGCATTGTCTGCTGAAGCAAAACACCAACATTGCACAGACACTTGCACTGGCCAGGTTTACATCTCAATTTGTATTTATTTTCTAAATATCTAGAAAACATCATGCCTTGGGTTGCAGTAACTGCCACTAGTCAGAAACGTAATGTCAAGTAAGAGCCATACATATTGCTTATTTCACTTTTGCAACAGCTGCATCTCAAGCCCCACAGAGTGACGCTTGGCAGGCAGCACTTACAGCTGGGAGGACTGTGCAAGGCATTACCGTGAGCCTATCAGCCACGTGTGAGTAGTTCACAATAAACATCCCCATCCATGACGTGCTGTTTAGTTTTGATTAGCTTCATGGCTTCCCTCCTAGATTTGATGTGTCTCCCAAACCTAGTTCCCATGACTTGTAAGCTGTTCGCCAGTCCCAGGTTGTGCTCTGCTTACATTTTCAGATACAGGCTGCTACTTCTAAGCACAAGAAGAAAACTCACTCACCCCTAAGAAACAAAGGCTGAAAAATCACTTCTTGATTTTGAGCTCTAAGAGAAGCTGTGAAGACAACTGTTGGTTCATTCACTCCTTGCACAGGACTCACAAAGCACCTCATTCATGCTGCCCACCACCCAAAACACTGCTTCAGCTGCAGTCATCGCAGACCAGAGGCCATCAATGGGCCAGTTTGGGCATAAGGAGCCAAATACCTTAAGTATCTACGGGCACACCTGCACACTCTCATGAAGAAAGAGATCCTTCATACCATGCATTTATTCAGTTCACACTAAGAGGATATTCGACATTCAGAAAGTATCGGAATCTGATGCTGCTGTCTGACAGGACAGGAGGGCATTGGCTACAGCAAATAAACACATTATTTCACATGACAAATAACTGCCCCCAAAGTAAAAACACTAAAGTTGAGCATGCTCTGTAAATTCTTAATTCACACAAACCACTGAGTTCAGAAAAATCCAAATATATAATTTCCAGGTGCTGAAACTTAAAGAGTAATGTGAGAATTAAGACAAAATAATCCAAAAAGTCTTCTTCCGTGCAGAGCCAGGGTTGTCTGTATTGCAAAATCAATTTGTCAGGAAGAGTTACCATATGGTTTCATTGTCAGCATGCTGCAGATTTATGTTTTGCTGATAAGGAATGAAAGAGTAACTGAAGAACGCTTGCCCATTACACACTGCCTGTGCTCCTTCTCCCTCCACACAGCAAAACACAGCAAATGGAAATCAAATACATTGCATAAGTATATGCCAAAATGATCTAAAATATGGCAGTAACTATCTGAAAGCATTTTGTTAAGATAGCCACTTGCTGTCTGTGCAGAAATAGAGCCATCCGTGACTTCGCCTCATTATTCCCATACACGCATAACTCAAGCTTTTGCTTTGCTTATTGTTGACTACTTAATGCAACTAAAACATGCTGTAATAGCCAGATGCCAGAAATAGACAGAACATTAGGTTCTATAAACCCCGAAGAAACTCAGCAGGCTGATGATATTATTTCTGCAAGTCTATTTTCTTAGAAAAGCACGCATTAGAAATTACTGTTCCTAAAGTCACAGGCGCAATGTCGAACATCCGCAGCGAGCTCACAGAGGAGCTCTTGGAAGAGCTTGCCGTGGGAGAAGGAAGGAAGAGAGGAAAGAAATGGAACGCACCCATAGCCCACACACCTCCAACAGAGGTGAGGACCAGGCAGCATTCCCTGCTCTGTGTAACAGCAGCTAAAGAGCTGGTTAGCAAACTGTAATTACAGATTAAGTTAACCATTTTGCAGCCAAGGGACTCTAATTGGATTGCATATATAACAAGAGCTTATTTGCCACTACATGCAAGCCCAAAACTCAGGCTTGCTCCTCTTAATGGCTTTCCCTCATTCTTTCCTGCTGGCTGCTCCATAGGTACAACCGACTTTCCAACACACTGCTTGCAACACACGCAGCAGTGACGGCAGAGCCATGCATGGTGGCACAAAGGGAGCTTCCCTTCCGGTGGCCCATTCAGGGCTACAGAGAGCTGGGATCCATTCAGACCACAGAACCTGAAGGGTTGGAGCAGGGTCAGGAAAAGGGACTGATGAGCAGATTCTCTTCTGTCCTCCCAGCATTTTTCATCTGGCTTTTTTGCCTTGGCGCATCAAACAAGCTGCTGTGAGATTTAGGAGTCAGCACTAAGCACTTCCCAGCTCTGAAATTCTCCCTGTCTGCAGGGTTGTGAGCAGCTTTAATCCATGCAAAAGCCAAGCCACACATCACCAAGATGCTAGATTAGGGTGTGCTGACAGCACGCACAATCCGCTCCCATTTCAAACATAAATAACGTTTGGAATCGGTGTAAAATGGTTCTTATTTGTGTCTTTCATGTTTCTCTTAAGTGAGGATTTGTTCCAGTCGCTGTACTGCCATCTCCGTGATTGATTTTTTTTTGCCAATTTACATCAAAGTCAGGTTATTCTCATCTGTAGATTTTACTCTGGGATCTAGAGACAAGGACAATACTGAAAGATTAATTGAGAAAAAAGAACTTGATGGAAAATGAGGTATTTGACGAAGGCCCCAGTAAAGCAAGAAGCAAGAACAGATGGGTTTTCTGTACATTATTACCCTGTTTTCCAACAGAACTGAGAAAGTGGGTTATGGCACTTCTGAAGAGTTATCAGTGTAACTGAACAAGGGTCCACAAGGCAAATGTGAAACATTCATTTCTCTCTTCACCATTATTTCCACATTAAAAAGAATGAAAATGGAAAAAATAATGATCAACCAAGCATCCACTACGGAGCACACCAGAACTGTGCCTTAACGTGAACTGTTCGCAAACAAAAAAGACCCAACAGCTGCTTTTGTGACTGTTCAGTGAATGGAGCTACTGATGGGCTCCTCAATTCGTCACCGCAAAGCAGATGATAAATAAACAATGCAACTTGCAGAACGCACAGGTTGTGCCCTAGTTTCTAAAATAAAGACCCAAAAGGGGATAAAATTATAAGGAATAATTTGAATTGAGCTTTTCACCTGCACTTGCTCAGACCCCGAATGTATAAGATGTGCTGGGGCAGATGGAGCCAAATAAACTGAATAAACAGCTACTCTACAGAATGCTGGAAAATCCACATTTCAGCACCCAGCTTGCTAGTTAGGACCTCACTAACATGGATCAGGTATTGGTGGGAAAGCAGGCAAGCTTTAGGAGCCTCCAATCTTCAGCAAACCATTCACCATGCTCTCCTTATCTCAACGCCTTCCCTTCTTGCAGAGATAACCAAGAGCCCATGAACGCTAGTAGCCCCGCCAGTATTTACAAGCAGCTTCATTCTCTTTACCAGCAAGTAATCACAGGCCAAAAAAGAATGGGTGAACACAGCAAATGTGGTTCCTTGGGCTGGAAAGCAGAGCTCAAGCCATTCCTATAAAAGGTTTTATGGACAAAAACTGATGATGCCACAATGTCAGAGCTTAGCACTTTTACATATATATATATATATACAGATTGATTGACCATGTTGCTGATGGGCATTTCTGCGGTCTGGAGACATCTCCAGGCACTTTCTTGTAGAAATCTGACAACCTGAACCTTCTGACTAAAAGCAGATGCTCTGGTGGAATCAGTCTTTCACTTTTGTTCCCTTTAAAATGCCAAAACCACACTGTCCAGCCATTTCTAATACTAATACTTCACTAGCACCAGTCCTACCAGTGGCTGCAAGACAAGGCCTTGCTGTCAGAAAATGCTTCATCTTTGCGGCTTTTCACCTACACAATGGTTTAGCACCTCTAAGGAGGTGCTAAAACCTGTAAAACCATTTGCCTTTTTCTCTTTAGAGGAGATGAATTTTATTATTTTTGTTTTACACACCTAACTTCAGCGATTTGATATTGAACCTGCAAGCAAGCAGGTACAAATCCAAATCCTGCCATGCATTTGGGCAGGGCAAGGGCTGCTGCTCTTGCTGTGTAGTGCTGCCAGGTCCCTCTGGATCCACATGGCAGTGCTGTGGCACAGCCCCAGGATGCTCCCCACTCACTACCCAGTGCAGCCACACACCGGGCCCCGCACACCTCACTGCAGCTGTGGGCTATCTGCCTGGAGCAGCTGGCATTGTCACTGATAAGAGCAGATGAAGGAGCTGCTCACTCCCACATGACAACTGCCCCATGGTGACAACCTCTGCTGGATGGCACTGGAGCCTGGGTCTGAGCTAACTGCAAAACCCACCCCAAAATGAGAGCTTGGGAAGATGAAAAAAGCTTTCTGCCTTGTACAGAAGCATTCACTTTTGGCCCTAAACAACTGGGCATAAGAACTGTATTTGCACAGAACACTTATTTGAAAAGAATAAGGAAACCTTCTGCCCATCCCCATGGCTTCCAGCCTCCTGTTACAGGAACCCACCTGAGCGCTGGGTTTGCAGCCCACATTTCTCCCCTTTGCTGTTCCTTTCTCAGTTTGCTGTTTGAAGCTGCTAACTGCACACCAGAGAACTATGACCCAACACTCACAACTGTCAGCAAGAATTTCTGTGAATAATTGATTTTTTTAGACACTGGTCTGAAAGAGTTAGCAATAGCACGCGATTTTCTGTGCTGATAGAAATCATTAATGAACTGAGAAAATAACAGTTGGATTTAAGAACCTCCTGCATGGTTTCATGGCTTCTGGTCTCCCTCATCTCCCTGCTGCCAGGCCGGGCTCTCCCAGCCAGGTTGTGTCCAGGGCAGTGATTCAAAGTGGCAATCCATCAGCACAGCTGCTCGCAGCCTCCCCAGCCCTAGGAGCCAGTGGAAGATGACATGAAGATGGATGAGGACAGCAGCGTAAGGACAAGGAACCACTCCATTGTGTTTATGGTGTCAATTAAAGCAGTAAATGATTGCAGGTGGGTTACACGCACAGTGACAACTGGCTGAGGCAAGCAGACCAAAGGGCAGCCCTGCTGGCACAGCACACGTCCATGACACTGTGGTCCGAGCCAGACTCACTGCTGGCAGCTCTGGGAAGGCTGCATATCCCGGCAGCATAGCCGGCAGGGACAGCCCATACCTGTATTTACAAAGAGGGAAAAACTCAGCTCTGTCTGCTTCAACAGTGATGGCTGTGCACTGCAGCTCCTCCTTGCTTGCACAAAACTGCACTGTCTTAGAATCACAGAATCTTTTGAGTTGGAAGGGACTCTTAATGTTCACCTGGTCCCACTCCCCTGCAACAAACAGGGACACCCACAGCTCCATCAGGTGCTCAGAGCCTCATCCAGCCTGACCTCGGGTGTCCCTGGGACGGAGCACTATCACCTCTCTGGGCAGCCTATGACAAAGCCTCTTCACTCTTAGTGTAAAGAACTTCTTCCTCATGTCCAATCTGTATCTCCCCTCTTTTAGTTCAA
The DNA here is from genome assembly GCA_028571105.1 of Tragopan temminckii. Lineage (NCBI taxonomy): Eukaryota > Metazoa > Chordata > Aves > Galliformes > Phasianidae > Tragopan > Tragopan temminckii. The sequence continues at coordinate 5,825,006 of JAOWBP010004220.1, forward strand.
AACCTCTTCCCCTTGTCCTATTACACAGACCCCACTAAAGAGTCTCTTCCCTTCTTTCTTACAGCCCCCTTAGATACTGACAGGCCACTCTCAGTTCTCTCTGGAGCCTTCTCTCCTCCACGCTCAACAGCCCCAGCTCTCAGCCTGCCCTCAGTAGGGGAGGGGCTCCATTTCTGTGGCCCGCTAATTGCTTATGGCTGCACTACAGGAAAGGCAAGCAGTTAACCTGTCCTCTTCCCCTGCACAGCGAGCACTGGGGTGCTGGGCCAGCCCTGCACCTGCATATGGCTCTGCTGCCAGCAAACTGCTATCAAACCAGGCACCCATTGATTTATTTTGGCGAGCACTTGCTCATTCTGCAACTTCTGCATTTCTCACCATCATCTGAAGACAAAACAAAAAGCAAGACAGGCAGGCTTCCTGCAAACGCAAAATCCTCTTCCCGTCACTCTTCAGGCCCACGGCACCAGTCCAAAGTGCTCTGCACAGCAGCACAGCTGCTTATCTGCAATAGCATTTGAAAGACAGCATGACAATAAGATGCCCAAGCTCAAACCAGCAACTGTCCCACACGCTGCCCTGTCCCTGTCAATTGATTGAAGGCAAAATGCTGCGGTGCCAGCTCCATCAGCACTGACCAATAGGCTGAGCACATCGTGCTGATTTCTGATGGGAGCCCGTGGACCCGCGGCTCGGCTCAGCAGAAGCAGCCAGGGCAGCAGGCCCACCTCAGGCCTGCCCGCAGCCAGCCCAGGTTGAGTTTGGGTGGCTCGGGCTTTATGGTGTGAAGATGACTTCTGATTTTTGAAATATCAATGTGCTGGGTCCAAGACATTCGGCTCATTTCATTCCCTCGCTGAAAGTTGTAAGCCTAGACATAATTCATCTCTGTATCTAGGTAATTTAGAAGTAGCCTGGACAAGGTATTGGAGAATACCACAGGGAACAATCTTGTGCTGTGGAGGACTGTGCTAGACGACCTCATAACTCTTCTTCTCTATTTTGCACCATTCTAGAGTTTTCATGACAAGTACAAAAATCATTCTCTCAAAGCAATAACAATGCCTGGTGCAAATGCACAGCCACTGAGATCCTGCAGTACAGGAGCTAAAGCTGAGTGGCTGGAAATCTGTGACTGCCACTTCTGGTGTCTTATTTAATAAAAGGTTTCACTTCGATCTCGTGGGAGAAAAAGGAAGTGGAGATTACAAGCCCATGAACTCCAGGTCACCTCACCTTCTGCCCCGCAGGATGGAAATACAGGATGAACATTTTCTCCCCCAGTCTAAAAACTGAGCTAGGGACCAGAGGAAGGAGCTGGGACCCAGGTCAGTGCCACGTGCAGCACTTGTGGCTCTGAAGCACAGCTTTGCTTTTGCTTTCCTGGAAGAGCAACCAGAAGCTCACAGTGACGTGTCTTCAGTTGCTGCACTGGCAGAGATAAACTCAGTACAAAAAAAAACTGCTTGTAACAAAAGAACCGATACCTCAAGGGACACCAAAGGCACACCCAGCCCGGTGCACCCCACCAGGGCCACAACAGCCACCCAGAGCACGTACACAGGGATATCTCCCCCAGCAAACTGCAGCCTGGGTCGGTCCCAACCCAGAGACAGGGCCTTGCCCTCAGTGCTGCCTGCCAGGTGACTTCTCCCAGGAACCCAGCGGGATGCAGCACTCACAGCCTCCTGCAGCACACTGCCCAGCTGCACTGCAGGCAGCATGCTTCCTGATGCAGGAAGGCAGAGGGACAAAGCTGAGCCACAACTGTCAAGAGTTCAGTGGCAAGAGACCCACCCGGGCCACAGTCCCGCACAGAAATATTTCCAGCGTGTTTTATGTTTCTTTCCTACACTGGCTTTCTCTGTGGCCACACTGATGTGCCTGCACATGTACACCTATGTTTACAGAAGCACGTGCTGTCCCAGTTTGGGGCAGAGCAGCCTTAGAAGAGCTACAGGACTGCACTGAGTAATGAGTGAAGAATCACAGCAAAAACCGAACTGCCACTCTAGACAAAGAGGGTCACAGTCTCAACTTCAGCAACACTGAGACTACAAGTACCTACACACCTGCACGACTCTTTCCTCTCCCCCCCAGAGCCCAGCACAGCCCCAGTGACACAACCAGCACAGGGCTCACTGTGGCTCCGCGGCCACGGGGCCGTCCCTGCCTTTCTGACAGGCAGGAAGCCTCAGTCAGCCCTTACGTGAGCAGTTCTGCTGTTTCTCCAGACAGAGCCTGCAATCACCCTGCTGGGCCTGCACTCAGTACCCTGCGTGCACTCAAGGTGAGAGTGAGGGAGGCAGCAGGAGTGGGAGGAGCCGGGCACACCATCACCACACACCTGTACTGCACGAGGCTGTCAGAGCCCTAAGTGGTCGGGCATCAGGCTGCGATGAACTTCTCCTAACTTCTTTCCCATTCACAGACTAATTCAAATGGAAAGCTTGAAGCATTTCTGTTCATCTGCTGCAAGAGTGCACGAGGGCATCTGTCCGTGCTGCCATTCTGAGCCGGAAATATTACTCCATCAAAGCAGCAATGAAAAATGATCACCGATAAGAACACGATAAATGAAATACACAGCAGTTGTCATCAGCTCTCCCTAGAGGTCACTTCTCTTGGAAATACCGCTGCATAAATAACATGTCACATTTTAAATTAAGCATCCTGAGCAAGAGTTTAATTTAAAACTATACAAGAGGTAATAATTTAGCCATCTAAAGCACTCAGCCTTAACAGCAGCACAGTCACGTGCAGCAACCAATTGCCATTCAGCCAAGGCGGGAGCTATGCAGGCCTCCAGAGCAATAGGGTGCAGAAGGAGCACCTGCAGAAGGACTGCTGACCCTTTGCCAGCCAGCCCATTGGCCCCCACAGCTGCAGACCTGCATGCAGCCACATCTGTGCCCTGCTCCTTGCAGCCTTTTTGACTCCAATTCAGCACCTCTCTGGGTCCTCTGGCCCACACCACTGGTGTGGCAGGCCTGGGGAGGGCAGTGCTGGTTGTTCTGGTTGGACTGAGCTGGGAGAGCACTGCACAGCCATCCCTGCCCTGATATAGGTTTCTCCCTTTCAGCCTCTCCAGACAAAGCCCCCAAAATCCTTTTCTTTACTAAGGGGAAAAATGTCTCCTGAACAGCACTGCAACACACATAATGCTATATTCTCTTCTTCTGGCTTGAAAAGCACAGACTGTAAAACACTCCTGTTTTCTAGGTGAGGAACGCAGTGATGCGGTTTGACCCTGCAGTCAGGTTTGCAAACACCCAAGGCATTAACTGAGGGGATTCCAGGCCGGCTGCCATTTGTTTGTCACGGATCCCACATCTCTGGGAGCCCTGCCACAGATCAGCACAGGACAAGATTATGTGGGATCAGAGGGCTGAGCACGACGCGGGCCGTGCCCTGCCCAGTACTCCTTACTGCGGGCACAGCGGGGCACAACCGACACGAGCAGCCAACGACACACGATTTTACAGCAGACAAAAAGCACAATAACTAGTAACAATAGCAAAAATTAGAGCAGCAGAGCCTATACTCGCATTCGAGTTGTTAATTCTCAAGTATGTTTCCCAGAGCCCGCTCCATATTTTCAAAATGAACTGCCCTATTAAATTCAAATTAAATGCACAGTTAAGCACATTTAAGCGGATGCGACTCAAAACGCTGCTACGCCGTCAGCCCGGAGATGTTTGCTTCTTTCTGTCGACGTAATAAAACCCGGCTCATCGACAGCGCCCGTGAGGAGCGCACAGACAGATGAGACCACAACGAGACGGGCGGTGCGGGGACGGCTCCGCGTTCCGGGAGCGCTGCGGGGCACCGGGAGGCGCGGAGCACGGCGCGGAGCAGCGCGGATGGGTGCGGTGTACCCGCAGCCGCTCGGCCCCGCTGCCGCTTTCCCCCGCATCTCCTCGGACCCCGCGCCCTGCGGAGGTCACAGCGTTAGGGCCGGACCCTCTATCGGCTCCCATTACCATCAAGTTAATCGCCCCGGGTCAAAGAGATTCACGGAGGCTGTTGGGCTCCACGGGATCGAGTTGAGTAACGAAACCGGAGGATTGGAGGGGGGACGGGAGGTGAAGAGGAAGCAAAAAACCGGTGATTCATTTCCCATTTTACTCCTCGGTGCAGCACCCTATTTCATTAAAGCACCGATATCTCCATTTTCTCCCCAGTCAACGTGCCTCTGTTGGAAGCTCCTTCGCTCCGCGGGCTCCCGGCGCAGCGCTCGCTACGTGCCGGACCTTTCCCTCCGAGCACCGCTCGCTTCCACCCCGCCCGACCCCTGCAGCCCCGCGCCGCGCCCGGGCGAGCGAACTCCCACCCTCCGGTGCCCATCTGGGGCACCGCAGCCTTCAGCGCGAGCCGTATCCCCTGACCGCGACCGGGGTGACCGCCGGGACGTTCCTGTGCCGGGGGCTGCAGCGGGGACACCCGCTCCCAGGCAGCCGAGCGCCCGACCCGGCACCAGCGGTGATCCCCCGTTCCCCGCCCGCGGCCCCGGCGAAGGATTGAGCCGTGCTCTGGGAGTCCCGCATCCCCACCTGGCAGGTGGCGCCCCCAATGCAGCTGACGGTGGTCTCGAACCGGCTGTGGGCGGTGTCCTCTTCCGTGGCCGCCAGAAGGGTCTCCGCCTGGTCCCCGGTGAGGTTCACCAGGTAGGCGGTCTCGTCGGGAGAAAGGCGCATCTCCGCCCCCTCCATGGCGCAGAGCAGGTCGCTGACCCGGCAGAAGGTCTCCGGGTCCGCCTGGCCCCCGATGGGGTGCCAGGCCACGGCGTAGAGCCCCTCCTGCTTTTGCCTGATCACCAGGGGACCGGAAGCTTTCGTGCCGTTGCCCTTCTTGCCCAGGGGGACGGGCTGGAGCTTAAGGTCCAG
>JAOWBP010004220.1:5829991-5851336 GCA_028571105.1 Tragopan temminckii
GGCCGGGCCGGGGGGGGTCGGAGTCCCGCGGGAGCCGCCGCCAGCCCGCCTCGCCCCGCCCTGCCGGCACCCGCAGGGCTCGGAACGGGAGGAGGAGGAGGCGGGGGGAGGCGGCTGCCGGAGGCGCTGCCCCAGCTCCTACCCGCGGGTTGACCCCCCCGGGCTGACAGCCGCATCTCTTTGCCGGTTACCGGGGGCTCGGCACGTCCTGCTTACGGCTTGTCCTGCTGTTACGCTGCGGAGCTGTGTGCGTGATCACGTATGCGAGGCGCTTGGTCTTCAAAGTTGTGGCTTTTTGCAGTAGGATCTGAAACTAAACTTGGGTAGGTAGATAGACGACGTGAAGGAGCACCGGAGGCATCACCCTCCTGCCTGCAGCTGGGTGAGACAGCGGCTGCTCCGCAAAACGGGCACCTCGTGCTCGCTGCCCTCACTGCAGCACCACCTGTGACATCCTGCTCCCATCACCCACTTGTTAGCAAGCAGCACGCAGTGAAGTTGGGGCTCAGCAGTGCTCAGAGGTGGTTGACGGGCTGGTGCCAGCAGCTGGCCACAGGGGTATGCAAGGTACACTGCGGAGCGAGGTGCCTGTGCAGCCGGAGGAGCGCAGAGAACAGAGAAGCACAGAGATGCTTTTCCCTTAGGCCATCATCGCTACGCCTTCCATGCTAATAATGAACACGGCTGTGCCACAGGCATGGGGTGTGGGCTTGCCCTGAGCAGAGCTCTGGCTGCTGATTGCAACAGGGAGGGTGGGCAGTAATGCTGACCCAATTTCTGCAGTCCTGACTTAAGTCCGGCTGTAACAAAAAAGAATTTTCCCCGAGTAAGGTGCTGCCATTTGCCTCTGAACACCAGCGACGTGATTTCACTTTCAGAGCCACCCCTCCAGCACAAACACGCTTTGAATTTAGTAAACATCAAAATAGTGGAAACAAATACAAGAGATAAGGGGAGAGAGAAGGAAGAAAACAAACAGCGTGTCTCAAAAATGAAGATGGCTTTGACACAAAGTGCCATTTTCCACACTGCGCCCCTCACTTGGCTGTCAGCAGCAGTGGAGCTGTGCAGCCCCAGCTGGATGCTGCTGGTGTAGGGGCTGCTAGCTGCTGGATTTCATTAAGCTGCCCTAAGGCACTGTATTCCTTCTGATCGCAGTTATTAGGGCTGGCTCAAGGCACTCCAAGGGCACAGGGCAGTGGCTGAGCTGCGGGCCCTTCAGCAGCCATGGGCTGATCCCCAGCTCTCCCCCCTGCAGCCAGCTCACCCACCTTCTCCTTCCTTCCTGCACCTCTCCTGACTCCAGCTGTGCATCAGCCCCTCATTGCAGAGCCAACTAACCTCGCTAGGAGCCCTGAGCTGCGGCGTGGGCTATGCAGTGGCTCCGTAGAAGGACAGTGGCTCTCAGCTGCAGGTTGCTAATCTAATCAGATAACACATGCACAGATGTTATACCTGGAAGTCCTCCTTGGGCTCAGCAGCTAGGTTCCTGAAAGAAAAACTTGACCCTTTGAAATGGCAATGAGATCATCCATTGGGTTATAGGAAGTGTCCCCATCCCCACGGTGCTTCTGAATCAGCACGTGCCCCTGCTGAAAGGAGCTGCTTCCTCCTCCAGCAGCAGAGCAGCCCTGAGCACAGCACCTCCAACAGCTTCCTCCAGACCCCACACCTTGGCAGAATATCTCAAAAATCTCAGGAGATGTGTAAAGGAGCCAGCAGGCCAGGATACGGGGAATAGCTGGTTGGTATTTTCAACCTGGATTTTCATAGAAGGGCTTTCAAGGTGGGATATTTAGGATGGGAAGAATACAGCAACATTGTCCGGCGCTGATCAGTGCAGTCACAGTTTAGCAGACACAGCCTCACAGATTTGTGTTTGGTTTGGGATTTGGGGCAATGCTGTGGTTGTCTGGCATATGCCACACTTTCTTTCTCAGCTCTGTCTCTTCAAATTATAATAGAAAGCAAATAATCATAATTCCATTTCTCCATTTGCATTGTTTGTGCAGAGTGTAGGAACCAGAAAACAAAATAAATGGTAAAAACATGCAAATCCTCACATTATGAATATGCAGAGTGCAAAGCACCGGGGCTTCAGCAGCCCTGAGCCCTACTGTCAATGTGCACAGAGCGCTGAGCTTCCACCTCCCCACTTCACTCCAATACCAGCATTTGAGGTGCTGGAGATGGTTCTAGGAGGCACAGCATTGGAATAAACAGACGTAGAGTAATGGGAAACAAAGAATTCTTGGTGGAACTGGGGAAGAGGAGACAGAAGGCAAGTGGCTCATTCAGAAAAGAAAATTGTGTTTAAGAAGAAATGGGCAAATGTCAGGTTCTCCCATCTCAGCCTCTGGGAGATGGGCACTTCTCAGGAGAACTGTTCGTGATCACTCTGAATTTGGAAAGGAGCTGAATTCATAGCGGCAGCTGCTAACTTCAAGAGTCCGAACTGTGGGGTGTTCATTGGGGCACCTCTCAGGCTGAGAGGGCTCTGACAAGATTTTTTTATTTATTATGTAACATTTAAGATCCAAATGTGAAAACAGTTCCAGAAACCAGAAGCTGCTGTAGAGGAAAAGACACTGTGTGGCACTGAGTAGAGGGATTATACAGAGGAATAAAAATGTGAGCAAGCAGTGGGATTTTCCTCTCTGCATAAGACCCAGAGCTCTAGGAAAGTAGATCTGCTGTGAAAATCGGAGCTGCAGATTTCAAACAAAAGCGGCTTTCTGCAAAAACACATCTCTCAGCACTTGGCATCATCAATGCGTAGCGGAACTCTGTGTCAGGGGAAGAGGGTTTGTTTCTTGGAGAGGATGACCCCTTCTTTCCTTGTGGACCACCAAAACCAGGCAGGAGCATCAGGGTGGCCTTGCTCAGTGACACCATGGGATCAATATTGAGAACAGAGTGTGGGGTTCTGCCTCCCAGCCCCCTCACCGGGGCCTGCTCCGCTGTGCTGCCATCGTGGGAGTTGGTGTGGAGAGTGTCATAGAATCATAGAATGATTTGGGATGGAAGGGACCTCAACGATCATCAAGCTCCACTCTCCTGCTGCATGCAGGGCCACCAACCTCCATATCTAATACTAGATCAGGGCCCCATCCAACCTGGCGTTGAACATCTCCAGGGACAGGGCATCCACAACCTCTCTGGGCAGCCTGTTCCAGCACCTCACCACTCTCTGGGGCCACAGGATATTGATGCCCATGGCACAGCCAGCTCTTGCAGAGGGTCATCACCTTCTCGGTGCAGTGAGATGGCCTCTCTCAGAGCACACAAAGAGGAGGACACGGGCAGCTTCACAAATAAACTCAAGGCTCAAGCCATAATTTTTAAACTATCCCCAAGAAGATGGGCAAAGCTCGCTGCTATTACATATCAGCGAAAAAATGTTAAAGTCAGCAAAAGCTTGGCTTCAGTTTGCCATTGAATTGGAGCCTGGGCATCTTCCCCACGCACAGCATTTTTCACCGCGGGGGGTTCTAAGCAAAGGTACGAAATGTATTCCTGAATGCACCTATTTTGCTAAAGCTGAATATAAACGCACGCTTCTACATCCTGTTTTTTCTCTCCAAACAAAAATAGCCAGGACAGACACAATGCATGCCCGAAAGCTCACGTTCATACCAGCGAGAACAAGCGCAGCACTCAGCACCTCTGCGAAGGCTCATTAAAGGAGTTATTTCTCCCCACAGGACTTGTCAATCTGATTCCACAGACAAGGCAAGTAATTATTAGGATATTTATGCTAATTTTATTTTCCGACCGCAAACTAACCCCTGGAGTTACAGCCCTCCAAAACACATTGTGTGATCTGGCAGCGCTTCAAGCCCTGCTGACTTACCTCCCGTAATTAGTGCCCTTACCTCAGTGGATCCACTCAGTCCTGTACCCTGGCACTCTGCAAAACCCCAGGTGCTTATTTTTAATGAGTACAGCCATGAAGAAAATACATACAACTTGTGTTGTGAAGAGAAGCACCAGCAACTCGTGGAAGTGCAAGCTGTACATATGCTGGTGGCTGGAGTGAGTCGAGTGGATCTACCCATCCCCTCACTCTCTGATTATTACTGTGTACAAAGCAGTTTCACGTTATGCAGGCAGCTTTATGGAGGTGGCTCTCTGTAATAACTATTTGTTAGAGCCTACCATGAGCAGAAGAACCGTAGCTTAAATATTTTGCCCAAAGCAAAAACCTCTTCTATTACTGATGTGCGCTGTTTGTTGTAACTACCTGTGGATTAAATTATATTCTCAAGGGCTATTAAATGAGATGGTCTCAAGTCAGTCTGATTCAACTGAGAAATATCTTCTTTCTAATGAGAAAAGCCAAGAAGAGCAGCAAACTTTATGATAGAAGCCTGCCAGGTGTGCAGTTCACATACAATATTTCATTCTCCAAGTCCCATCACCAGAACTGCTTATTTTGGCTTACTCCAAATTGCTGACCTTGGCTCCAGCTCGCCAGCAGCCCCATTCTCAAATAGACAGCAGGCACAGCAGAAGGTAGGAGCAACTCCTTGGGAGTAAATAAAGGAGGGACATTGCCTTGGCCAGCACAGAACCCGCCAAGGCATCCTGCAGCCCCACCACCCTACATGAAATCCTAGCCTAGATCTAGAAAACTCCAGGCATTCCAGGCCTTACAAATGCTCACATCGGGCTAAAGCTCTTCTTGCAAACAGTAGGTTCTTTGCCCTCAGAAAGTCCTAAGTGTTTCTCAGTTCTCAGCTAGAGTGTGGAGTGGAGACACACCTAGGATAGATCTGACTTGTTCGTCAGGAGAAAACTCAAGTAATTCATTGGGCAGCAGCCATATGCGATCCTTTATGCATGGTCAGCATGTTTCTTTGGTCCTTTGGTCACAGCCGCCCAAACTGATCCCTGCTAACCCAAGAGTCAAATGGGAACATGCTGATATCAAGCAATATCACATCATCTGCAAGCCATAACACGGGCATGAATAAAATATTAAAATGTGAATAAGGCAAAAAATGTCTTTTGAGAAGCTAGCCCATAGCCTCCAGGAAAACATTCTTGAGTTTCAAGCAGAGCAGCCTCATATTCACCTATTTCTAGATTAACTGCAATCACACTGGACACCCACACGATCTTCAACACTACCAGCATGAACAACTGGGATGAAGTATATAAAAACTTACATGTGTCTATACTTAAATATATATATATACAAGCAAACCAAATCAAATACTAAAATGAAAACTGTACTTGTCTGCATTTTTCCCCTGCAAATTCGGACAGGACATCCTCGTGAACTGATGAGCCAGAAGGAATCGCTCGTCCACACTGAGTACCTCTCAAGACTGTGAAATGGTTTATGCTGTTGTCAAAAAGCCAGAATTGGCCTCAAAGACAGAAAAAAGGAGGAGTAAATATGTGAAACTGTGCATGGTTTGCCCATTCAGTTCCTACACTGAGGTTTAGGACAAGCTTGCTGCTGTAGAGGTCAATGCCAGCTTGAGCTGGTTGAATAGCAAAGTACACAAACAAACATAAAAATATTTTCTTGAAGTTGAATAGCACTGGTTCAGCAGTGTGCTGATGCTGCTTGTGGTTCTTCCTCAGACAGGTGAGCTTTGTGAAACTCTAAATATGTGCCGTGCTCCTGAGGTGGTACAAAAGGCTTTCCAGTGAAAACTGTAATCCAGAATATGTCATTTGCTCTTTGTTAACTGTCTCTGTGGCGTAACTGACACCAAAAAAGGACACCTTATTGGTAACTATTTAAATGAGGGAGAGGAAGATGAGAAAGTGAGAGAGAAGCATTCCCATATTCAATTTTTCATCTTTAATAGAAATGGTTTACATCATTTTAAATTAGATTACAAATAGCTTTTACTCTGTTTCTCTATGATAATTGCAAGACTATTTTCTCAGCACAGTCAGCTGTCTGATTACTGGAGCACATCATTTTTGGTTGTCTTTAATATCTAACCTTAAGTGAAAAAGCAGCACAGTTGTGCCATACCTTTGGAGACCGCTCATGATTGAGCAGTAAGTGATCATGTGCTAAGAGCACCAAGGCTTGGACACATTTCAGGCCATCCAGACAAAACGATGAACCTTGCATTTAAAGAACATGTACAGCCCATGTAGCACGTTCATCTTTCTTTCCCCCTGTAAACACACATTAGAAGGGAGAATCATTGACTGGCACAATGGCTTCATCACAAGAATTATGATCTCAGGCTGAGATCCTCATCTCTCCTCATCCCTAAATTAGCTTATATTTAACCTAGCTGCTTGGAAGGGAGTAAACATTAATCTGAAGGAGTTGGGAGAAGTACTGAACGCACTGCTGCCACTGAAGTTAGAAAATGCAAGCACAAAAAACAACTTGCTACAAATCCAAAATTACTTGATCACAATTCCAGACCCAGTGGAGTCTAGTGGTGTTTCATTCTCTTAAATTCACCTTCTTATTTAGGAAAAGAAGAGCTGGGAAACTGAATGAAAAGCATAACCTAAAAATTGAGACAGTGCATAGGATGAAGTAAAAAATTCAGGGAAGGCAACGTCTCACCAGATGAGAAAGCTGCAGAGGAGTTGCAGGGCACCTCTCCTCTTTGTGTTGGAAAGGTGATCAAAGAAAGTGCTGTGCATTCGTCCCCTGAGGAAATATTTGTGTGTTGTTGGTTTTGCTTTCCTGCAGAAAAACGACTGTGAGAGCTCTGTCAGCTGTAGCAGCAGCGCAGTTCAACCACCTCCACGTGCTCAGCCCCGACCAGCAGGACCTGTGCAGGGCCAGCCATGGGAACCAAAACACATACAAAGAGCTCGATAACTCTGTCTGATAGAGCAAATTCTCAGCTACAAAATGCTGTTTTTCAGCACAGTCACTACCATTAGCTGTGCATTTTCACCAGAGGCGAACCACCACCTGAGCTGGGAACTGTGCCTCTTCCATAGCAGCCAACCAGAGCCTTTACAGCAAGGCCTCTCCAGCCCACGAGGTTCAACCTTCACTCCACCTGTAACAGGCAGATTCTTTTTGTAATTTTAGCTTCTACATGAGTAACAGATTTACTCCTATGTGCTCAAAATACAATTTGAAACAGAGAAAAAATAGTTCTCTGGAGAGATAGATGCACATGCATCCATACAAATACAAATTCACATTGCAACATCAAATAGGAGTCTGGCATCTAGATTAAGTGCATAAATATGGTGGTAGTTTGTGCCTGCTTGGTTTTTAAACAGCATAAGAGCAAATTCCCTCCAGCTTCAGCATAGATATTCTGTAGGAGGCTGTTCTACATCTGCGAGAAACAATAAACTGAAGGGAACAAGATGATTTCGTATTTTACTTTAAAGCCAAGTAGAACATAAAGAGAGTATTTCTCCCAGAAGAGCTTTCTTGGTTTTAACTAATTCACTACAGTAAAACAAAGGAGAAATAGATAAAGTTCTGTGTTCTGTGGAAGCTTGTGTACTCAGGCCAACTCCCCCAGAGCCCTGGGCTGGCAGGGAGCACGTCTGGAACCATCAAAACAGGAGGTTTGCAAGGCTTTCACCAGAGGAAAGAGCACTGCAGGCATTCTGCACACCGTTGCAGCCCCGCAGCACTTGTTTGCTGTACTTACTTGAAGAACTAGAAGAAATGGGGCTTAAAGGAAACTCCATGTGATAACTTTGCTTGCATGGTCAGTAACGGCGTTTCAATTCTGGTATTTCAGTCTCCCATATACAAAAGAAAGAAGTTCTGACATGTGAGCCCCAGCGAGGTACAAGAAAGGTTTCTAAAGCAAAATGGCCTGAGTTGTCTTATTGTGGCATACATTTAACACTAGCAACAAAACCCAACACCCCTAGGAGATCAGTGAAGCAGCTGTACTTATCCTTTCCCTTCCTTCTGCTGTAACTCTGACCCCAGTGTCACCAGAGCTGTGGTTGAGTGGAAGTCATTGCAGAGCCAGAGACCCTTTGAGGTTGCAGGAGAGAACTCTCCAGTCCTCCTGCTTTCAGACAGGCAAACACTGCGTTCAGAATCCAGAAGTGCAGCCAACCCAAACCATGGGTACCACCCAGCAACGAATCCTGGAACAAACAACAAAACAGACTCCGTGCCTGCATCCGATTCCCCCGCTGCTTGCAGCCTGCCTGCTCAGCACCCCCAGGTGCTTTCACTCACCCAGGGTTATCCTCCAAGGATCCCTTCCCTCCCACCCATTTCCTTTCTGGCTCATGCTGCTGCACACACCTTCCCACCCGGACCTGCACACACTTACGTTGGCTTCTACGCCTGTTCTGAGTGCTGCTTTGTTCAGAGCCCCACTGGGGGAAATCAGTACCACGATCGCACACGAAGCTGCTAGAAATAGTGCCATTAACCAGAGCATCCCATAGCCAGATTGCCAACAACAGACACGCATCTCACCTCTGCTTCAAAAGGCCACCCTCGAACTCCATTCCACCCACAAGGCTGGGGACGCTCCAAGGTGCTGCTGTGCTCCAGCAGTAGAATGAAGGGAAGGAATCAGCAAAGACAGAGGCTGGCATTGTGCTGCCTCCCAAAAGGAGCAATGTCCCCAGGGGCACCATCATGCACCGCCACAGCCAGCTGCACGGGATGAAGGCACTGATGACAAAATTCCTTCCTAAACATTCTATCTGCGGCTATTAGGTTCATAAGATCCATCATTACTCCCCTGATATTGCTGCCATAGTTATCTGGAAACTTATCCGTAGCTCCAGGTCAGGAATTTCAATTGCCAGTAGATTGAATTGGAGGTGAAAAGAATGAGTAAATGAGGACATTTTTCTGTCTCTTACAAAACCCCTGCCTTCCTTACAACGGGATGAGTCGTTGCTCCAGCAGCTGGCACACCTGCAGCACAGCAGCTTCAGTTACTTACATTTCCCAATGGTTTCCTTAGGTTCACAGGCAGGGAGAGGTTTCCTCTGTGCAAAGCCCTGCTGGCTCTGCACAGTGCCTAACCTTAGCAGCCATCATCCATGGCTTTTCCTGTGAGCATTTTATAAGTTTTAGATATTAGCAACCTTATCAGAAAGCAACAAAACAGCTAAGAAAGCCTGTCTCCCCATCTGACGCAGATCTAGAAATGCTAGCTGACAGGCTCTGGCTCTGGCCTCTATTTAGCGAGCATCACATTATAGCACGGCAATCATTTTTCTCCTGTTCTCTGTAAAGGGGGAAGTGAAGTCACCATCATTCTCTCAACAACGTGAGGGATTAAGGAGCTCATTTCCAAATTGCTGCAATAAAACACAATTGGCAAGCGAGAGGAGAATGAGAATTAAAAAAAAAAAAAAGAGTGTATGAGGAGCAGGAAGAAGGAGCAAATGGCACTTAGAAGTAAGGCATAGCACTCGGCTACCTGAGCTGCACAGAGGGCTGGGGAGGGGGAGTGTGACGTCCCTCCCCTTTCACACCCCGACAGCTCCTTCTCACTGCCTCAGTCGGTCTATAAATAAAAGTGTCCTGTCATCATCTTCTCTGATCCACCCCCTCTGCTCTCCTTCAGGCTGGTTCTGCCTTCCCTGTGCTCAGCCAACCCAAGGGGATGCTCAGTCCTTCAGGATCACCCCCCTTGAGCCAGAAATGCCTCCAAGTCCTGGGAGGCCAGGAAACCACTGACCGAATGTGCAATATTGGAGAGGTGCTCGGGTGAGGCTTAGCACACCCTCAGAACAGAGCATGGCTGTGCCCTGCTTTCAGGTGGGGTGCAGCCTGCCCCAAGTGCTCAGTTAAGCACCAGCATCTCCAGCCAGCTTCATCTTCTCCTTTTTCCTTTTTCTTTCCTTCTTAGAAAACAAAGCAAAACGAATCCCAGTGTATATGTAGGCACAGTGTGAATGTATGTACATTTGATCTACATTCCCCCTTGCCTCATCCTCAAACTCCAGATTTTTATCAGGGACAGAAGAAAAACGTTCTTCCTGAGGCACATGTGACTCAGCCCCATGCTCTTGCCTAACCCTAGAAGGGAGCTTCCCTCATTGCTGCAAGAAGCAGGGTCACTTGGTACCACTTGGATGCAGGTCTGGCTGTCAAGCTTCTAGTCCTTAAAAACACAACAATACTGGGGAAATGGCAAGAGACAAAGACTAACGTGCCTCCCTTTGTCCCCATTTGCCTTCTAATTTGCTATCTTGCCCATGCAGAATACAAACCCTTCTGGGCAAAGGCTCTTTGTTCCCACACAGTGCAGTAACACAATGGGACCCGAACATGACCACAGAAGTTGCCCTGATATATTTGTATTACCCAGTATGTCATCCTGGGGGTTGCTGACATTTAGATTTCTGTTTTTAACATGAGAATTCAGAAAAGGGCCCGTAAAAGAGTAGAACCACCTCAGAATGCATTTTAAAACTTTTCTATTTCACACATCCCCATCTTCCTTGCACACGGAGAGCTCAAGGGAGCTGAGATAAGAAGCAGAGCCTTTCAGGTTCCATTCCCTCCCAACAGACACCAAACAATTTAACTCCCTTCTTTTCTAGATGGCTGCATCTGCCTGGCATGGGCTTGATTTATATCAGGCATTGCAGCACTGTGTTCAGGAGCTTGCTAACCTTCCAAAAACCCTTTAGTGCATCAGCTCTATCCATACACGTATCTGTGTTTCTTTCTTTAGACCTTTCTTTTTCTCCCTTGTGAGAATGCAGTACTTTTGGCACAGACTGAAACTATTATTCCAGTTACTGTGGGCAAATGAGTGCAATGGACAACATGAATAACACATACCAAATATGTCACTGAGTCAGAGGGCTCTGAGGACACACTGAAGATGCCTCTGCTGGCTCCCACAGAAACACTCAGCAGTTGGTACAGGGTCTAAAATTTGACTTTTCATCACTTAGAGCTCTGGTATACTGAAGAAGTTGGAAACCACGTTGTGTTATGGTTTGTATGCCAGGACAAAGAGTGGAGGAGCTCCTGAACTCCATGGAAGTCCACACTGGTACACAAAGCTTCCTGGAGCTGCAGGTTACATAAAAACCAAGTGACAAAAAAATGAGTCATCCCTTCTTTGCACTTTTGCAATTTGCTAGAGGATGCGGTTCTGGGGTTTATTTTTAAAGAGATAGAAATGCGTTTTAGTTGAAAGCACTTTGTTCTAAGTCCTCGTGCCCATGTCTCACACTTGTAATAGTTTGTCACTGAAGTAACCACAGCAGAGATGAAACGGTCAGGATAGTAGCTCAGGGTCTGGGAAAAGGATGTTTGACTTTTTGTAGTTCCAAAGTCTTCCTTCTGCAGACAAGAGCATGAATTTTTGCTTAGATACGTAAAGGTTTGGATCCTTGTTCTATTGAAGTGTCTAATTCTTATTACATAGGAGCTACAAATGTGAACACCTCTTCCAATATGGAATTGACTATTTGAGCTTTATTAATAATTAATAATAATTAATAATTAAAGGCATGAGGACAACGTGTGTAAGTTAAAACACGCAGTGTTCCCCCGTGACCCCTCTCCTACAATGAGCTGCACTCCTGGATCCCAATCCTCCTTCCAGAGGGATTAGCAGGGATTGACTGCAGGCAGGCTGGCAGCCTCTGAGCGGGGATTGTCGCCTGTCTCTGTGCTCATGCATTCCTGTGGTGACCGCTGCTGGGCAATGAACTCTTCAATATTGATTCTGATGACCCGGAATGGAGTATGAGCTCACCAAAGGCAAAGTTCAATGGTTTGGGATGAAAACAAGAAATTTAGGTTAGATGTAAGAAAGAAACTCTTTACTCAGGGAAGGGTGAGTCCCTGGCACTGCTACCCAGAGCCGTGGGTACCCCATCCCTGGAGGTGCACGAGGACACGGGTGGGCCCTGGGCAGCCTGAGCTGGGGGGCAGCCAGAGCTGGGGGGGCAGCCAGCTGACAGCAGAGCTGGATGGGCTTTAAGATCCCTTCTGGCCCAAGGTATTCTGTGATCTTATCAAAATTTGCTAATGAAAGATGGTGGAAATCTCAGAAAAAAGAAAACCAAGATCTCAGATCTGCTGGAGAGAAGAGAAACGGGATTATTTCATGTGCAGTTATAAATACTGGAGCTCACAGACAACACAGTTTTATGGCTCTTTGGTTAAACACACTACAGCATCACCAGACCTGAGCTGAGTTCGCATGGCGTGACATTACAGTGATGGCACACAAGAGGAGGGGGATGCTCCCAGTGCTAAACACAGTCTTGAAGAATCCTTACTCACATGGTCACACTGCCATTAGCTTTCCAATTAAAATAATCTCTTCTCTCCCTTGCTCAGCATTTTACTGATAGCATCAGACCTGCCCTGTGCAAACCAGAGTGCTAAAGCTTCAACCGAGGCAGTCACATCCCCCTGCTGCTGAGCTCTTGCAGTGACACGTGTCACTGTTCCTACACTGTGCTATTCACTGCGTGTTGTCCTGGATTCCAATTTCTGTGTGTTTGAGTACCACTTTAAATGCATTAATGCCCATTCTCATACGTTTGCTACTGAAATTGAAAGTATTTTTTGTGTTGCCTTGAATTAGAAATGAGGACACCACGAATCCTAAATAGTGTCAGGGTGATATTCTCCTCCACAAATGCAGTTCTTCATACGAACACAGACACCTTTCTAAACAACACTATTTTTCTAAAGCACATGCGGATGACCTCCAGCAACCTTGCTCTTCCACCAAAATTCGGTTGCAGAGCACTTTTATAATGGTCATATCTAGGAAAGCTGTCATCCTGTCACACCAGGGACTGTGGTCCATCACTCCATAAATCATTCTGACACCGGCTGACAAGAAATGTCCATTCTGTTATTATTATTTCTATACTTTTAGAGAACAGAACAGCTATCTGTCCTTTTGAATGAATACACTTTGAAATTTTGTGTCCGGTCTGAGTTTCTACAGATAATCCATATGAAAATAACCCAACCCTAAGTTTGTGACATTGCCATGTTGCCTTCAGACTGACATTCCTACCTCACTCCCAGCACACTGCCCCTGGCCTAGTGAAGGGCTCCACGGGTCACCATACCTCACACAGGCTTCTAGAAAAGCTTCCCAGTGTTTTGCTCTGCAGGAACAGGGCAGTGGCATTTGCCATTGAGCCAACACTCTGGCCCTGACACTCACTGCTATGGGTCCCAGTTTTATCTACCTACAATATACTCTAGTGTCAGGTAACCTCTCCTGACTTCAAAAAACAGCTGTTCCCTTGGTGGAACCCACTCCACCTCCAGACAGACCCATCCAGACCCAGCACTGACTGTTGTTTGCATCCCGAAGCCAGCACACGTGGGCGTGCAAAGCCCCGGGTCAAGCGAGTCCTGGGGATTTGGATCTGCGTAATGAAGAAGAGGATTGAACCCATGTGATACCAGCATCTGCTTTAGACACTTTCACGAGAGGCACATTGGATTTGCTTTATCCCTTCAAAATGTCAACAGGAAGACATCTCTAAGAAAATAGGAAAGCATCAGTGTGCTGTTTCAGTGTGATTACTCCATTACAAATGCATTGTAAAACATTATTATACCAGGCCTAGCACTGACTATGGAAATCGGGGAAGAAGTGTCAGTATGCCACAAATCCAACACAAAAATGATCCCTCGGGCAGAAATACAGAGGTAATTGCAATAATAATATAGTGTCTGGCTGCCTCTGTGCTGAGGGAAATTGGGGGAAATTAACTAAAGAAAGAGAAAATGAACTAAAGAGCTATTTGCAGTCAAAGAACAAGGGAAATCTGATGAGAGACAGTCAGCTCTGCCAGGGGAGGCAGCACCCGTGTTGTAATGATGTGATACTATCACATCGGTTAGCAATTTCGATGAGATAAGCTTTGCTGCAAGGAAACAGTGCCATGAAATGGAGCAGCAGCACCGGGCTCCTATGAACATCATGGCAGCTGAAGTCACAGTGTAAATCCTTGGTCAGCTGGGGCTCGAGAGGAGGCAGAAAGTATCCCATGCTGAAAGATCAAACTAAGGTATGTGGTCAGATCCTCAACTAATTTAGCAGAGCTGTGTCTAAATCCATCTATTTCTACAGCCCAGAAGCTGCCTGCTGCCCAGTTCTACAAACAGAGATGGTTTTGGGGTGAATGCTCAGTGTTTGTCACAGTGCTGTAGTCTCTCGGTGCGGTTTTAAATGGGTTATTACAACACATCATCATATTAAGCCATCTTAACTTTAACCTTTTGCTTTTTTCACTTCATGCAATGGATTTATCAGAGCGGTGTATTCAAATGCAATAGATGCTGTGCAACATCATCAGTTCGTTCATTTAGCAGAGGGCAGTGCCTGAAGGATATGCACACATGGGCTAATACCAAGCTCCTAACTGCACTCACCTGGCACGGCCTCGTGTTGCTCAGCCTCAGCAGAAAACCCCACATGCTCACAGCAAAGCTCTGAAAGGGTGAAAAAGTTCACACTGGTGTCAGCTCATTCCAGGAGCGCCACGACTTTCCCAGCCATTACTGCATGCTTCTCCTCATCCTCATTATCTCCTGCATTAGACACCTGTCAAAGCCCATGCCATTTTGAGGGAAGAGAATAAATAACTGAATGCTCACCGTGCCTGCTTGCTTTGTTGCTTCCTTTCTTCCTTGCACTTGGCAGCTCTGTCATTTTTGATTTGCCTTTGCCAACCCTTCTCTCTGCTGGCATAATGCTACATTTTGGGAGGATAGGAAAATTAATAGGAAAGCACTCACACTGAAAACTGCACTGGGATGATATTAAGAACACCTAATTGACTTGTTAATGAATGCCTCGTGCAACAAAATCATTTTGGTTCCAACTCCTTAATCTGTGATTCTCCGTTAAAAAAAAAGGATAGCAACAGACACCAGCTCAGTTAAGTGCAGAAGAATGATGGTAGGCAACTCAGACAGAGGCAGAGGTTCCCGGGTACGTGGCTAGTCAAAGAAGGGCCTCACCTACCCAAAGTGCCCATCTCCTCCATTCCCTTGAAGTAGGGCAGATGGAGGCATCTCCTCACCACGTCACATGCCCGCCAGGCTGCAGGAAGGCTGCAAACTGCAGCCCGAGCTGTCTGCCACCAGGGTACCCCATGCTGCAGCTGTTACATCTTTCAGCCCCACTTCACTTAAATTTAGTCCCTGTTTGAACTTGGCTGCTGCTATTCCAGTGGTGTTCACTATGCTGGATCACAGGGCTGAAGCCAATGGGATGGAGTTCAGCAAGACCAAGTGCTGGGTCCTGCACTTTGGCCACAACAACCCCAGGCAATGATACAGGCTTGGGGCAAAGTGGCTAGAAGGCTGTACAGAGGAAACAGACCAGAGGATATTGGCCAATGCTTGGCTGTACATGAGCCAGCAGGGTGTCCGAGTGGACAAGTAGGCCAATGGCATCCTGGCTTGTATCAGAAACACTGCAGACAGCAGGACAGGGAGGTGACCATCCCCAGTACTCAGGTTTGGCAAGGCCACAACTCAGTGCTGTGCTCAGATTTGGGCCCCTCACTACGAGAAACACATGGAGGCCCTGGAGAAGGGCAGTAAAGCTGTGAGGGGTCTGAAGCACAAGTCTTATGGGGACTAGCTGAGGGAGCTGCGATTGTTCATTCTGGAGAAGAGGGGAAACCTTCTTGCCCTCTACAACTGCCTGACAGGAGGTTGTGGTGAGGTGGGCGCTGGCATCTTCTCCCAGGTCACAGCAGTAGGATGAGAGGGAATGGCAAGTTGCTCCTGGGGAGGTTCAGGTTGGATGTTAGGAAAAACTCCAAAAGTGTGGTCAGGCACTGGAACGGGCTCCCAGGGAGGTGGTGGAGTCACTGTCCCTGGAGATGCTCAAGAAACATGTAGGTGCGGCACTGAGGGACGTGGTTTAGTGGGCAGTATTGGTGGTAGGTGGATGGTTGGACTGGATGATTTAAAAGTCTTTTCCAACCTTAACGATCCTGTGATTCTACAATTCTCCATTTTCATCATGGCCAGCATATGAAATTTGGCCCTATACAGAGAGCTAGAAATGGATTATTAGCAGCATAAATCTTATTTATGCACTAATATGAAAGCATAAGTAGGATTTAGGTGGTGCTTGATCCCTCTGCTAGCCCCTCTGCACAGAAACAAGCTGTGCTCAGAAGAACAGATTTTAGGACAAAGGAAAGACTTAAACTTACAGCCTTTTTGACAAACACTGCCAGTGACTTCTCTGTCTTCAGCTTTGGAAGCTCCACTTCATTACAAGCGATGACAGAAGATGAAGAATGAGAATGAGACCAAGGTCCCTATACACTTTAGAATCAGAATCATTTTAGTTGGAAGAACCTAACAGGCCGTCTGGTCCCACTCCTCTGTACTGCACACGGACACCCACAGCTCCACCAGGTGCTCAGAGCCCATCCACCCTAACCTCGGGTGTCCCCAGGGATGGGGCACCACCACCTCTCTGGGCAACCCGTGCCAGTGCCTCATCACTCTTAGTGTAAAGAACTTCTTCCTTGTATCCAATCTGAATCTCCCCTCTTTTAGTTTGGAGCCATTTCCTCTTGTCCTATCAACACAGACCCTGCTAAGTTCTATCCAGTCAAAGTCAGGTGCTGCTATAGATTTATTACAAGTCGCAGCGACTTGCAGTGACAGCCTCAGAGGAAGGCAGCACTGTGCCCTGGGCTTCTCGTGCAGGTTTTTTAGTACAGGAAACTCATGCAGACTGAGATAGTTTCTACTACAACAGCACTTTGACACACAACCTTTCTCTGGGAGTGCTTTGCTATTGGAAGCACAACTTGCTTGCACCAGCCTTCAGCCCTTGTGTCATCACCAACATGATTTTATTTTGTTTCCTGAGATGTTGCCTAAAAACAGTAATTTTTTAAAAGTTATCTTACAATCAAACACTTCCTTCTAGAAAATGCTTTGAATAGTTGAAATAACTGAAAAACCTACCTAACAAAAAAGCTTTTTATTCTAAGTTATGGTTACAAAATTCATCAGCAAAGCAGCACAGATCTGTTCTCAGCCTTGGTCAGCTCACATGAAATGGTGAAATGGATCCGCTCCCTTTGGTGCAGCTTGCTGGAAGATATCACTGCTCTTTCAGAGACCCAGCAGTGTGGTGGGTTGTGGGGAACCCCAATGAAAGAGGCACTGCCTGCACTGTGTGCCTTGTCTGATGCTACATGGGATACACACAGTGGTACAGATCAATTTCAATAGCATGGCTTTGAGGAGAAATAAGAACAGGCATTATTAACAGCAGCAAAGACGATAATGCAGGGAAAACCAAACCTCAGGTCCAACAGTTTGCTACAGGGTTATGAATATTTAGTATTTATTCTAAACATAAATGCATCCGTTCAGTTCAAGTTTATCCTAAAGAGAAGAATTGCTTTAATCCCACAGTTTTACTACTTAGAGCCAGCCATAAAATGGAAACAGCACAGCGCATCTTCGTAAAACTGTGAACTACTCTATTCATTTAGCTCTCCACGGTTTCTTCCCTTTTGACCATACACTCTCCCTTGTGCTTCTTCAGTACAACAAACTCGTGTCCCTGGGGGAGTAGGGGGGTGGGAAGGAGATCTTTCCTCCTCACTGACCACCCAAAAGCCCATTTAGCAGCCAACCTTTTCCCAGATAAGAGGAGGCTCTGGGGAGACCTGAGAGCCTGTCAGAACCTAAAGGGGCTGTAAGAAGGAAGGGGACAGACTCTTTAGTGGGGTCTATGCGATATTAAAAGGGGAAGTGGTTTCAAACTAAAGGAGGGGAGATTCAGTTTGGACATGAGGAAAAAGATGTTTACACTAAAGACGATTATGCACTGGCACAGGTTGCCCAGAGCTGGTGAATGCTCTGCCCCAGGGACACCCAAGGTCGGTCTGGATGGGCTCTGAGCACCTGGCGGAGCTGTGGGTGTCCCTGCTCATTGCAGGGGAGTGGGACCAGATGGCCTATAGGGGTCCTTCCAACTCAAACAGTTCTGTGACTCTATGACACACCAAGGAAGGCTGATGGTCTAAAAGGAATCTCTGTGGCACACACCTTGGTGCCAGAAATAACAACCAGGAGGGGCTGTGTACCACGGGCAGATCAGAGAGGGGCTTCTATGCAGGCACTGCAGACAGAACATCCCCAAGTTTTCATTGATGTATTCTTATCTGAAGTGGTAATAAATGCAGTCCCTAATAGCGGTGTGAATCTGCAGCACACAACTGTGTGCTGTGATCAGGGAGTCTGAGTAAAGGGGAACCCTGCAAAAGACACTGGCTGAGGAGCTCCAATTCCAGCTCAGCCTGAATGCACACACCTCACAAAGAAGAATACATAAAAATAAAAAAAATTTAAAGAAATCCCTGTAAATCTGAGGGGAAAAAAAAAGTCATATTTGACAAAGGAAAAATAGGTCTAAAGAGAGGTCAGTAGGAATTTTACCACTTGATTTCTAAGCAGCTAGGACATGGTTTCAAACTGTGAAAACACAAGGAAGGGAAATTCCTCCATTTCCCCCTATTTCATAAAACAAACCCATTATTTGAACCTGAACCGCAGGGTTCGGCATGGCTGTTTCCTCCCGGCGTTCAGGCTGTTATCGCTGCCAGCAGCCCGCACAGCTCGCCACGCTCTGCATGAATCAAACCAGCATCAGACTGATGCATTTCTCAGTAACAGGCAATTAGATCTATCAAAATTATTATTAAACACGCTGCTTGCAGCGCTCGCAGGAAGGATGCAGATGGTTTGCGATTACAGCAGGGTTTTACAGATCTTATTCCAACTTTAGTATAGCAGTGAAGTGAAAGCTCCCTGTGAGAGCCCCGGGGCACAAAGGGACGCCTGGCCACGACGCTGCACTGCCAAGCCCAAGGAGCTGAGGATCAGCACGTTCTTTCTGCAAATGCTAAGAATGTTACAAATTCAGTCAATACAGCCTGAATCCCAGCCCTGTTTATGAAAAGGCAGCACTCATTTATTCTAGTCTGCTGAAAGTAAATTCCAACTAAATTGCATTCTGAATTAGCGTTTCATTACATATAGTGCATACAGAAAACTCTTTTGGAAGGGTAATGCAAAACAAAGCCTCACGCTTTTTAATTGTCGCTATTAGCGTTCTCGCTGCCAGCTCTTGTTTTTCTTTCCAGTGTATCTGATGCTCGTGCAGAACTCTGCTAAATCTGCCATTACAGAAAGTGCTAACGGAGGTAATTAAACTTAAGGATTGTTGACATTTACTAGGAATCACTGCTGGGATTATTGGCAGTGCTGTGCTCGGGTCCCGAGCTCGTATGGAAGCAACATCCAAGAGCTGAGCCACCTGCTCCTGTCTGCAGGGCTGGGCGGTGGGCAGGGCACAGGACATCTGTGGCATGCTGAGGTGGCACTGGGCCATCCCTGAGCCCCCCGGTGGGTGACAGAGCTCTCAGGTGTCAGCCACGCTTTGTAGTGGCACAGACAAAGGGCTTCAAGAATTAACACGTTTGGCCTACAGATAGGCAGCTGCTTTCAGTTTCGCTGTGCAGAGCTGGCATGGCCATCGTGTATTTTTATAGACACTGGTGATTGAAACATAAAAATAAAGGAGATTGAGCTTAAACAGCCTGTCAGGGTTTGCGTGGCAGGATGGCTGTGATTAATACCCAAACAACACGTTGTTGGTTCTCACTAGATCAAAGTAGGATAAATCCATAAATTTGAAAAAATAAAACCAGTGTCATAATACAACACCCAAACTCCAACAATTACTCATTTTCAAGGATGGCACTGCTGAATAATAGAAGATTTATAGGCATCCAGTGGAAGTTCTTCAGTTATTGTAATTAGGGGCTGTGAATATGGCAGTACAGAGACGGGGAGTACCAGTTAGCGCCAGTTAGGAGCTGCCAGCTCTGCAAACAGATCCTGCTTTTGGCCACAGGTACTCTTCACTGAGGCACTTTGTTCAGCAGGCACTGCAGAGCAGCACGCTATTCCAGGATGAGCTCGTTAGCAAGCTTGTACCAATCTGCAAGCAATTATTTTGTGGGTGTGGACACACAAGATGTAGGAAAGGAACTGGCATTGAATTTAAGACTCCAGATGCTTAGAAGCTGCCCATGCTGAAATAGCTGGAGCAGGCCAGGCTCCTGCCACCCCCACGGCAGCTGAATAAAGCCCCAGTGTGCTACACCTGCCTGCATCTCAGCCAGCAGCCCCGTGAGCGGCTTGATGGTATTGCATCTTTGCTGTTTTGCTGTTAGAATGCTGTTTTCTTTCCTGCTTGGCAACACAGAAAGAGCGTGGCATGTTTTAGAGGACTTCATCATCATCTTTGTTTCTAGATTTGTCTCATCAGCAAATTTCACATTTTTTTTTGGCATTTGCTTGGACTACTGCAATATACTTATTTTTGAGGGAACCCAGATGTGCCTGGGGGAGCACCAGGCCCAGAACAGAGCATCCTTCCCTTCTCAGAGAGGACGTCAGTTCTTAGCGAGGCAACTTCTTGACTTTTTTCTATGTTTAGAACGACTTTAACTATCACCATCACCACACATGGCCCCTATTTGGGCAATGATAGCAAAGGGCAAACGAGAACAAGCAGGTGGGGAAACAACAATCAGTGACGTATGAGGCTGCTTTTGAGGAAGACAAGGAGCACCAGCCCCTGGAAGCCGGCCCCTAAGCACGTGAAGCAAGCAGGTTGCAGGATCAGCTGTGGAACACACCTGAGGCACTGGCCCTGCATGTACAAAGCTGACAAAAGCTGGCAGGCTGCATCTCCCTGCATTGCACTCAGTCTCAACACATTTGAGTGGATTTGTGTGCCTGCTGCACTTCAGACGCCTGTCAAAACAGCTCCAGTTTGAGAGACAGTGAGTGCTTTAGCGTGGTGTGCTTCTGAAGGTGGGAATTCAATTCAGAGTAAATGCACCCTGCTCATGCTTTCAGATGGTATTTTTCCTGTCAACCAAACACACAAGTAAGGCTAAAGTAGCATTTCAAATGGAGGAAAGGTGCTCCAGAGATACAGGGAAAAAGGATGAACTTGAACAAGGAGGTTGTTAGGTGTATCCAAAGGACAGGGCAAGGAAGGAAGCGGCACTAAAATGGAAATTCTTCAGAAACTGCCACAATTTTCTGAATGATTCCTGCACGTCTAGTTAACATTTAACTGCATTAATTGGTATCTGCCCCCTCAGCACTCCCAGACAAAAAGAGTCAACAAGAAGCTCCTCCTATGAGGATGTTCTGGGACTGACGGCCTGTGCAGGCCCAGGCTGGCAGGAAGGCACAGCACTGCCCACCTCCCCACAGCACGCTGCTCTTCTCCTCCCCCCTTTGCGAGATATGAGACAAATCTAATAGATAGTGTGGGAAAGAAGGAAGTCCCATTTCTCTCTTCATGTCCTTCATGTCAT
>JAOWBP010004220.1:5851436-5892601 GCA_028571105.1 Tragopan temminckii
AGTAAGCCTTTGTCCTCAGGATCCTTCCTCCCCCCCCCGCCCCCATTTAATATAACCCAGTTCCGCCCTGTTTCTCTCAGAACATTGTTTAATTATGTTTCTCTCGCAGCCCTTGAGGATTGCTTCTTTAAAAATCACGTATGATTCTAGTAATTGCGGATGATGACCAGACTAGAGGAAGCAGAAGTCACATTGTGGTTTCTCAGTTTGTAATATACTCCCTTACATGATGCTAAAACATATATCTGGGGACAGCAGCCACTTGCTGCTACCTGCTCTGGACTCCCACATCCTCCTGCCTTAAGGTATAGCTAGGAAAACAAAAGCTCCATCAATGTGGAGCCAGACAGTAATTTTTTTTATGTTTGATGAATTCACCTTTTCAAGTAAAAAACATCCAACCATCTCCCCTGCTACCTATATTACTTGTAGGAGAGGACCTACCTTTAAGTTCTGCCTCTGCGAATTTGGTGAGTCCCCTTCATACTGATAAACAACAGTACAAAGAGACACCACACTGTGTCACGCAAACCTGAACAGACATGTCTGTTATGGCTGATTAAATCAGTCGTGTCACCCCATCATCTAACATGACTTCAAGGAGACTCTTTGTCATCCACCTCCCAGAATGTGGTACTTCTTGACGCTGGCTAACAGAGGGATTCAGAGCTTGTTATCAAAAAGGATTTCCTCACATGGACTGATTGCTCATGGTCCATACCCTCTCTCCAGAGGCTCAGTGCTGGAAATACACCTAGCTCCTTCATAGCGAATTGGACACGTGCAGGGCTGGTCATTATTTGAGCACTGGGTGTTTCTGGCATGGGCTGCAGATTTTCTCTGAAGGTACGCAGCCTTACTAATAGAACCAGAACAGGGTTGCTCCCAGCTATTGATATACCAGCCCTGAGGTATTATGTAGCTCTAAGCCTAATACAACACAGCAAATTTATTTCCCCATCACTTTATTTTAATGCAGAGATTTTCTTATTTTAATTCAGTTCCTTGTTCCTTTTTTTCCCTGCCATGGTTTCAGTGGTACTTATTGCAATTAAAAAAAAAAAAATTCTAAAACCTCAATGTACGATTAACCTTGTGGAAAAATTAAATGGACCAACCACCCTATGAACAGCTCAAAGGCACTGGAATTCCTGAATCACTGACCTACGCATAACTGTCTGCGGAAATGTCCCAATCTTTTCACATTTGCTCAACGCACCCAGCCACTACATAAAACCACAGGCAACTTTCTGTGTTGAAAACTAAAATTTCCTGAGACTCCCTTACAGCTTTAGTATGTTCTGAATTAATACTGGGCTGTTTATCAAAGCAAAAATGTGCTGCCCCCTACGAAGCGTGGAAGTTATAATACATGCGTAGGCCAACACATAGCACTTAATTATTCTTACCCAATTCAGAAGTCAGCTGGTACTTGTTGTCACCAGTCTCACACTAAACATTGTCATCTTCAACTTGGAATCTGAAAGCAACTTCTTCAGCATTGGAAGTGGGACAATATCACTTTTTCCAGTTCAGCACCGTCGTGCAAGTTGCAGAGCGCTATGGCCCAAGATCTTACAAGCACAGGGATACTTGTAACAGTGTAAAAAGTCTTGACAGATTCTTTCCTATTCTGAGTTACTGGGACAACTGATTATTGGTTTTCAAGTTTATATACACTAGCTATAGAACGTATAAAATCTTTTTGACCTGAGCAGCAAAGTGAGAAACTTCCATGCTAGTGGAGCATCATCTTGAAACACAGGAAAACTACTTGCCATTTGCAGGGAAAACAGGCCCACTTGACTGAAACAATTTGGGGACTTGGAAATTACAGCTTTCCAACACAGCATGCATAGTCTAGACACGGGAACACGGAGTCTCTTCACATTGTAGGGATTTTCATTCATTTCCTTATCAAGCTGAACATGACTCACCGTTGCTCAGCGCACACCGTATGCACACGCTGAGCTGAAATTAGCTTTAAATAAGCTTTCTGCAGGGCAGGGCAGTGCAGACAGCGAAGGGGGAAAAGTATTGAGGGAAAACTTTTTTGAAAGCTACTGTCAGTCAACAATAAATCAGCACTGCAGGCCAGGTCCTAAGATCATTCAAACGTATGGGTGAAATCAAAGTCATTTATTCCAGGTGAGGGTTTGTTACTTGAAGATTGAGCCACGTTGCTAAGACATGTCCAGGTACCATTCTTTTACATTGTGCACATTAGCAGAAATGTAAGTTTGTTTGGCTGTATTTGAGCAAGTCATCTATGTAAGCTAGTTTTAGCTTCCCAGAACTCTATTTTAGAGGCTCCAAACAGAATTCCTCCTTTAGTCTAATCTCATGGTCATAGATCACACAATATCTGTGTGGGCAGCCAGCAACTGCTTTCTGAAAAGCCAATTTTATCACTATTTCATTTTACAGCAGAAGGTAATCACTCAACTCTGTCAAGCTTCTCTGGGCCTGCAGAGTGCCCAGCCAAGTGAAAACACAAAGTGCAAGCCAAATGAAAACCCTGCCATGCCCCACACAGACCTAAGAACAGAAAAAGAGAAACGGTAGGTGTGTAAAAAGGGAAGGTGCTTGTTTACAGGATGTGCAACTGCTTATATTTAGCGGCCAATGTTCCACGCTGCTTGTGCAAGACCAAGACAAATAACACGGGTGTCAGGTAGGTTAACCACAAGCTTTGATCTACATTTTCAGCATTGCTGGGCAGCCGCTTCTGGGAAACTATGCCAGGATGCAAAACAGGCAGGAAAACCCAAAATCGTGTGTTAACACAAAGAACAAGAAAAACGTTGTTGCACTTCTCAGGCCTAAGATCTACTGAAGGGAAACATTTCTCTCTCTCTTCTCCCTGACTCCCAGCTCACTTTGTGCACTGGTAAGCGCCTGTTAAACTGATCGCTCAATTGTCTTTGTTCAAACCAAATAAATGAAGATACTCCATTTCAGAACATCACTGAAAATAACAGAGCCTGTTGTGTTCTTTCCAGGATAAAGTAATACTTTTAGCTTTACCACTTGACACGTTTCTTTCCCATTAAAAGCCAAAGTGCTGGAAATGCAGTGTTCTGCACTAGAAGAAAGAGGTTTCTTTATTCTTTCTTAAATAATTTTAAACAGCATGGCAATATATTCTGTCACACCTCCCCAACTACTCAGTTACGTATGCCCATGCTATTCATGCAATTCATTTACTGGAAGGACAAGTGCAGAAACAAAACGTATTAGAAGTAAGAAGCATTTCTTTCTATTTTGTGTGGCTCACAGAGATACATACACCAAACACA
This sequence comes from Tragopan temminckii, assembly GCA_028571105.1. NCBI lineage: Eukaryota > Metazoa > Chordata > Aves > Galliformes > Phasianidae > Tragopan > Tragopan temminckii. The sequence goes on from JAOWBP010004220.1 coordinate 5,854,736, forward strand.
CCTCTGGGCTCATGAAAAAAAAACCATTTATACAGATGGCTGCTCCTCACCAATGTGGTATTTTCAAAAACAATGCAAATTCAAGAAAAAAAATCGTAGAACGATCAGGGAAAGAGATGGGAGGTTTGGTACTGTATCTGTCTGTCCTTTATAAATACAATACTTAGAACTCTTCCCTTCTTTTGCACATGCAACTATTAGTGGGAAAAAGTGCACATCTAAGAGATCTGCAATAGTGGTTGCAGGCAGAAGCGATGGTACAAAAAAAGCGAAGTTTAAAACCAAGAAATAAGCTCATTATAGCTGATCATATACCTCTTAATGCCTGTAAAGTTTACTGGAATCACTGCTTATCATAGTTCCAATACTGCATAGGTTTTTACACATGCCTCCACATGCTCTGGAGACAGCAATGGAGATATTTCATTAATTAAGCATATGCTCAGTATTTGTAGGAACTTTTGTCCTCTAATACTAAAGACTCATCATCAGCCCCTCATCCTCACTAACCAGTGTTGTGTATTTCTCAGTTACAACTCTTCATCCAACAGGCCCAAATGTTCAGGTCTCACTGAGAAGAAAGAGGCACAAGCAAAACGAAGCGGACTACAGATTCATACAGCCAGCGCTCCAACCAGCAGCCAAACACAAGTGACGAGGAAGGAGCACTGGATTAGAGGAAACATTTTCTGATGCCTCCCTCAGAGCCACATCAGTTTACAAGCCAGGACAAACTGAGGCTTACAATCCAAGAGCATAATTACAAAACTAAATGGGGAGAAAAACAGACTTTGGGAGCTCAGGGATCCCTGCCTGGCTGAGCTGACCGCAGTTTTGGTATACCTGCTTATTATCACATAAAGCAGATTGCAATCTTTTGTCTTTTGCATTTATATATTAAAAAAAAAAAGAAAAAAAAAGAAAAAAAAAGACAGCGTTTCCTTTATGTGTCAGGATACAAAAGCTACTCAGGATTCAAGGAGCTCTAGATTGCTCCTTGCATTCTTACAAGATATGTAATCATGCTTTGAAATTTGTCACGTTCTCAACCTTCACATCACCAAATTTATTTGTGCGAACAACTCACACATGTCCCAAGAAAAGAAATAACAACCCAAAGTCTGAACAGTGCCTGTGATGGAAAGTACAGTGATAGTGGTAGGGTGGCACAATCCTAGGTGCAGGAAATGAGGACAAGCTGAAATGCAGCAGCTGATGTAAAAATGAAGGAAGAAAAACTGCTTACCTTTGAAAGGCCTCAGGCAGTCAGGAATCTCCAGTGAGATACTCTCACCTCCACTGCCAACCCTTAAATGAGCTCTGGGAAGGGGAGGATCCTTTCTGGTCACTCAGGTGCATTGCATTGATAACACCTGAGCTCCCCTGGGTTGGCCCTGCCTTCCCACCAGGTGTTCATCAGGCCATGACTTAGCATTTCTGCTACACTGCCTCAAAAAAGAATGGGGTTAACTCATTGTATGTGAATGCAATGCAACTCCTAGTTGATGGAGACTGTTCTGTCAGCTTCACTGGGAATGTAACTGGGCTTTGGAAAAAGCTGACTGGGTAAGCATCACAGATTCAGACTAAGCCACACTGCTGACCACGGCTGAAGGCATGAGGTCCCACCCTCTATCACCACTATCTGTTACAATTTATGCTGTAGGCTGAGCGTTTTCATGCTATATCAAAAAGGAGCAGAGCACTGGGATCTACAGTGGACTCGCATCAGCCCTCCAGACAAGGTTTTAGTTACCAGCTTTAGGCTACAAAAGTTCTCAATGGGTGCAGGGTGGAGATTCCCCAGGCAGGGGCCACGCTGTTTCTCCTGTAAATGGAGAGGTGGGCTGGAAATGAAACAAAGCTACTGCACAGGAATCATGGCACAGATGCCTGCTGATGTGGTATCATTCCAAGCAGACTACAATAATTTTTACAACTTTTTTAAAAAGAACATCTTTGGCAGAAGGTGATCTGAGGGACACGTAATACTTAGATGAGTGCCTTGACATACTTAAAGTTACTTGTAAAAAGAAAAGAAAAACAAAATGAGGAAATGAGGATCCTATGGAAAAAAATGCAAAAAAAAAGTGCGCTAACAAAGTTTGCTTTGGTTAATAAAACTAGAAAATGAGTGATTTATTCCTTTTGTTGTGCTTTACCATTCTTCTTTCCTATTTCTCTCTTGGTAACAAAGAAAGAGCAGAACAAGGAGGACGGATAAAAGAAAAAAATACACTAAGATTACAAAACCAGTAAATTTTCAAGGCAAGCACCCTAAATCATTACATTTAGGCAGGAAGCCTGGGGGGCTGGGGCTGAGGAGTAACACACGCTGGAAAGAATTCCTTTTCATAACCTATACCATAAAAATTACCTTGCAAGGAAGATTTTTCACAATAACTTATTGGAGGGGAAGAGATAGGGAGGACAAGGAATATTCAAATCATTGATACTTTACCAGAAGCTAATTAAATACATAACTTCTAATTTTTTAGCATCACAGACTTCAGATAACTGATTATATCTATGTTTAACACAAAAGAAAAAAGCCCCACGCAACCAGATCCTCCTCTATAGGTAAGAAATACACTCACTGATGGAGATCACTAATTTTCAGCAATTCTAACCAATTCTGGCTGTATGGAGCAGCTCTTTCTTTCTACCAATATCACAAAATGCAGAAGGCTGAAGAGGAAACAAAAGTTAAACCAAACCATTTAAAAATTATAGTACTGTGACAGATTTTATTTCATTTTTATCAGAACTACATGCTTGCTACCACTAGGAACACACAGTTCTTTTTTTTTTTTTTTTTTTTTAATTTTCCCTCTTTTTAACCTATATTAAATGTCAACCTAAAGCTTTCTGTGCCTTGGAGATCTGGCTCAGGAGTTAACTGCATGAATTTTTATTTAAATAGATAAGCACTTAAGTTTGAAAATTAGACAAATACAAGTGAACAGGAAAATTAAATTACAAATTCAGTTCATACAAATGTGTCTTATTCTAAGCACTAAATGCTGTTAATTAGCTCAGATCTTTTAAAAATTCTTAAAATACTTATGAAACATTATTTACAAAATATATAAATAAATCCTAGGGCACTTTTAAATTAACCAGTACAGCAATAAAAAAGTCGCCTTTTTGTACTGTGTGTACTAAAAATGTTCTTGTTTATTGATCGTATCCCAGTTGGCAGTATAAAACATTTGTTCACTTACATTAAAATGGGTTCAAATAGAAGTAAGGAAAGTATTGGTTTCAAAAGAAAACAAAACAATATTATAAATGCTTAAAATCAATGAGGCTTCTTAATGTTCTTCCCTGCACAGTTTTGCAGTCATTTTTAGAAGTCCCTTCTACAGTATTTGTCTTGTGAACAGGTCATCTCAAAATAGCAGAGACAAAGTTTTAGCAAAAGAAAATATTCAGTACATTGCTCACACTTCACAAAGGCCTTTTACCGGGAGGGAGAGGACAGTGAACGGAATGTCAGTGGCCAGCACAAGCCTTTACAACATTTAACTTAAGAGGCAGCATTTATAGAACTAATCACAGACTATACACATCCTGCACTGAACAGCAATCAAAAGGACTGGAAAATATACATTTAGGAAAACAAGAGACCAATGGTTTTCCATTACCTTTGATAAAATTAATGCTTTTCTCCTTGTCTTTTTTTTTTTTTTTAACCAGCATCAACACCACCAACAACTACAACTACCTTTTCCATTAACATATGCCAGATAACTACTGTACGTGAGAAATGTACAATAAAAGGAGAGAAACCACTGAATTTCCTATGCAGACACATGAAAATATAAAGCCATACAGATTTCAAAGTGCCATGAATACCAAAATTCAAGTGATGGTTTATAGCATGTACAAAAGAAACTAAATGGAACTTGCTCTACGGGTTGCTGAGCCCTTCAGCTACATCTTCAGTTTCCCCTCTGGCTGCTTTGGCGAGAATTTCCATCCATTTCAGCTGCAGCTCTTCATCTTCTGCACTGAAATATATAGTTTGCTGGGACTGGCAGAGCTTAAAAACATGCTTCACTTCAAACTTCTCACCAGAACCTGGAAAACTGACTTCGTATCCCGGCAGAGGAATAGGACGTGGACCCCGTCCATCCTAAAAGAGGAGGAAAGGGAAAATGTAAAATTCCTGCAACCAATTCTACTTGAAGACTTGAATACAGGTCCAGCAGTGTGATTACTGGGGATTTTCGTGTAACTCTATATAACCTACACATTTTCTTTCACTGAAAATCATTTCATTAGGTACAGGCAATTGTGTCCAGCTCCAAATAGCTGCACGTAGCCCCTCTGGACCCCATAGGACGTTTGAAAATTTGGTTGAAGGATGACAAGTACACAGAGCTGAACACTGAGAGCCACAATGACAACTACCAGGGAAAAGACTAGGAAATAAAAGAGAATTTCAAATTTCAAATCAATCAGCGAATCTTCTCAGCAGGTCTTGGGTTATTTATGACCCCTGTCAGGACTGCAAAGGAAAGTCAAAGCTCAGATTTTCTGCCATCCTTTAAAAAACAGATTAACTCTCAGATGTAGGTAGCAATAAAGCTCTCTAACAGTCACATCCTGAGCATAAAGCAACTCCTCTGCTAAGCTGTATGCAGGTAGAGAGCGAGCAGCTTGTTTCACATGATGCCAGCACCTTCAATGTTAGGTCCCAAAACTCAAGTCCAAACCAGTCAGACACCAAGCATCTGTAAGGAGACGTTGTCTTCTTGCAGCTACGTGTGTAGCAGCCTACTCAATGTCCGCATCACAGCTGACAACATTCTCCTCTTCCCATACTGAATACAGATGACTTAGTACATCTATAAGGGAGCCAGAGCCCTGAGAACAATAGCAATTAAAAATCTGTTTTTCTAACACTCAGGCTAAAATAATGCATGTCTCACAACTGCTCACATCAATCCAAACAAAGACCCGCATGTACGGCATCTATTAAATCAGGAAGGCTGTATTAATTTCTCTATCTACCATTTCTTGCTGTTATACAAAAAAGTCAGGGCCATATGCTTGAAGACCATGCATTATCTGAGGAGATTTAAGGCAGCTTCACGTCAAACACAGAAGAATTCAGTTCCTCTTCTAAGTGCTGTTCATTGTGTTTATTAGCATACAGTTTCTAGGTCCTGCATACGCAGAATTCAGAACTGGCACAAACTGAGCAGACCTAGACCTGGCTATATGGCACAGCTAAAGCAAGATGGTACAGGACAGCACAGTGGACACAAAATGCACAAAAGCACAAGCAAGTTCCACTATGTCTGCTCTGCAGATCCTGTATTTAAGTTTTATGAAATAGACACTAAGCCTTATTACATGGAAAATTAGAATTTGCCCACGGCAGTGAAAAATTACATTTGTATCCAAGTGCAGCACAAGAGCAAACTGATGTTTGAAATGTACGTGTTACACCTACCCAGTATGTGCAGACACAAATTAAACAGACTGTCTCTGGCCTTTTCTTAATACGATGTGCTTGTGACTTCCTATTTACCTGCCTGATCCAAAAGGAAGGGATTTAAATAATTTCTTGGAAGTGCACTGCTGTCAGATAAGAGGTGAAGCACTCAGCCTCTGTGGGAAGGTCTGTTCCAGGCCTCCTCAATACAGACGTCTTTTCCTACACATCCTTTTGTATTGTATAAGCCCTCTTGCACAACCACACAGAGCAGCAGTTACCCAGTGGTGGGGCACTTTCTCTCATCTTTTCTGCTTTCAAGCAGGCTTACAAAATCCCTTTGGTTTCTACTCCAGCTCCATTCATTACCCACTTCTGACCTAGCCTGAAACTTGCACAAGTCAGTGAAAGATTCTTCTGACTGGATCACAGACCAAGACATACAGCTCTGCAGAACCACAAGAAAAGGACAGGCTTTGTATTGTGCAGAATCAATTAAAGCTTCAACAAGGTCAACTAATGAGCCACAAAAAAAATCTCTAATTTATTAACCCCAAGCTCTACCAAAATCAGCTACTCCCTCATTCGCTAGGAGTAAACCACATTTAAGTGACAAATACAGGATTTTTCTTAGGGAGTTATACAGCACAGTTTTCACTTGGATCAAGCACCTGGCTATGCCAGATTCCTGCTCTGCATTTCTCCAAAATTAATTACTTCTCTAGCTAGCAGTGCTTCCTTAACTCTGCATTTCTCAATGACACAGAAGTTAATGTCAGTGTCTTGGAGCCAGCTGTCCGTACAGAGCAACAGGAGAAGAATGAGAAGCTCCAGTCAGGATCTGTGGAAAGAGCCCAATTTCAGTAAAACCAGCCATCCTTGAGCCTGAGGTGGTTTGTGCTTACAAGCAAACTCCTATAATTCTAGTTGGATAAACTTGACAAACAGCTGCACAAATCCAGTCTCGGTCTGAGGACAGATAAAATTGGTACGATTTCCATACCTAAATAAACTGTGAATTTTATCCTCATGCATAAAGCCCTGTACAAAATTTAAACTGTGAACACCCAGGAGATTTACTCACTCTCTTGGAACAAGTGTATAAAGCAAAAGAACACAGTTCCTGCTATTTTATAGCCTGAGAGTCATTCTGCTATTTGCACGAAATCCCTTCTGCAGCTCACAGTGTGAATGCTGTCAGGGCCACCATTAGCGTACCAGGAGTTCCAGACTGGGTTTGGTTTATTCCTCCTTCCCAAGAGGCAACTTTCTTTTTTTTGAGATAATCCCACAACTTTCACAAATGCTCCTATGGTCATACTTCACTTGATCTGTGTTTCAAGACCTTTAATATCACTGTTGGCAATATTATTTCCAAAAGGTACCTCTTTTGGGAGCTGTATTTCTCATGTATTTTGCATAAATTCAAACTATAGAAACACTGGGTTAATATTACGGATTCGCTTCGTAACTCTTTCTCTTCAGTTGGATGCTGGAGGGAAGATGAAGAAAGTATGTGAATGGGAACAGCAGCCCTTTGAAGAAAGGACTCATTGATGTTGTTTATAGTCTCAGCCTGTACTGCTGGTGTCTGATAGTAAATCCAGGCTTGGTTGTTGAATGTAAAACAGATTAACCTTGTCCTGTATACTTTCCTGCTGTTCTGTCAGGTGATGTATCTCACATCTGAAATAGCTGAGGACACTAACCACTATATTCAACTGTCATAAATTTGACAATCAAATGACAAAAGCACCCTTTCCCCTAAAATATGGGATCTTACTGATAATATCAGAAGAGGCTCAAGATCAAATCTGGCAGGACACAGAACAAAGAATAGAGCATATGAAGCACAGAACTTCCTCCAGCTTTTGACCATGACTTTGCATGACTGGCAGAAGAGGGTCTGGGGGATTGAGCATCTTTCTGCTTGTGCTAAATATATCTGTTTTACGTCTCTTGGGTTATTACTTATGCTGCCCTGAGACAATCAGCTGAGCACTAGGAGAAACTCTCTTTCTAGGTCATACCGTGTAAGAGATGCTGCATTCCTGCAACTTCTAGTTCCAGTCACCTTTAGACGACATACACTGCTCCTGGGTGAAGAAGGCTAAAGAGTTCCAACCTTTCTTTTCCTGCTCTTGCCTTCCATGCCAAAGCTTGTCTGTAAGTTAGGATGAATTAATATATTCAAGAAAAACATGAGAGGTCTGAGAATGGATTTATCTTAATATCTGCTGCAGTCAGGACATTGATTCTTGGCCCTGACATCAGGCCTCACATCAATATTTGATGCTCTCCAAGGAGCAAAAGACATTCTGGCACAGTTTGCATGGGATATAGGGCTTGCACTGGTGCTTTGCTGATGTATAATTTTCACATCAACTGAAAAGTTTTGCAGTAAATCTTCTCTCTCTACTTTGATTTTTAAAGCTTTTTTGTTTCCCCTGACTGACTTCACAGAGATCTAAAGATTGGTTTTGTTGCATTAGTTTTAGTGTTTTGTCTGAGACAGTTTGCCTTTTCAACTTGTAATTTCAGTCATGCATCTCCTGTTGACTGGAAGGGAACCCAGGCAGCTCACTGCCCATGGGAGAAGTTGGATATTTAGCCAGTGAGAGCTTTGAATTCCAGACGAAGCCAAGTGGGCTTTGTCTGGAGCTCTAAATTTAAGCTTTCAGCTTCTCAAGCACTACAACGTTAGACATACTTGTTCAAAACGAGAGATGTTCTTTCTGACAAGAAGCAAAATGAATATAGTTCCAAAGACAACACATATTTCTTGCTGAAGATTTGCTATATGGTAAACTTTACTTCAAATATCTTTATAAAATCATGGGTAGTATTTAGTTTTCAGACTATTGCCAGCCACATCCATAAGAAGTGATGCTAATTAAAAGAAAATCCCTCGTATCATTACACATACAGCAGGGTAGTAGTAGGTTGAATGTGAGCCCCATTCCCTCTTTTATTCCATCCAGAAGATGAAGCAAAGCTGTATATAAATGCTATAAATATTATCAAATGCCAAATACAGAACTGGAAGTGGGGGATCCAGTGTCAGTATTGTCACATGACACCACCAGGGCTAAGGAAGCATGATTTGAAGCTCTGTCTTTGAGTTTACCTACTTTTATCACACATAAATGCTAGTTAGCTTCAAAAGTTCATTTAAAAAAGAAAAAAAGCTTCCTACAGCAATTATTTGAAGTAATGATAAAATCATGATGCTATGACAAGCTTTACCAAAGAGCCTCCCCTTTTGCGGATGAAGAACATCTATATTTCCACAAACTCCTGTCATACAACATAGAAGAGCCTTAATTATAAGCAGAAAAGAAAAAAAAAAAACAGGAAAAAAAAAAGGCTGATATTTAGGACTGCTTCACAGTTCTACTCATTTTATAGTAAAGTGCTTTCCTTAATATTAAAGTAATATAACTTTTGAATATATCCATCTGAAGTCTCTGGAAAACAAAACAAAAAGTTATTTATCTCTGTTTTGTCCTTCATTGTTAAAAAAAAAATAAAATAAATTTAAAAAGCTGAGACTTTAAACATTTGCTTGCAACTGTATCAGTAGCAACTATAGATAAGAAGGAAATTTGAGATCTCCAAGGCTTTGTGCTAAATTCAGAATACCAAGTTCATTCCTGTTGTTGCAACCAAGTCAAATCCTTTGACCTATTTCTCAGCTAAACTTATGCTTTTTTTTTTTGCTGTATGATAACCTTCATGAATGTCACTTTACCTGGCTAATTCCTTGCAGATACAGAACAAGAGGTTCAGTCTTGGGGATGGTCACCCACATTTTGTACCAAGTCTTCCCTTTTTCAAGGAACTGGAGGTAGCTGCTGAAGAGGCTGTTTTCAGGTGCTAATAAGCTTTGCTTCTGGAGAAAGAACAAAAGAGAGCTGTTTCTATCATGCTTACAGAGTAAAAATACTTAGAATACTTAGTTTTCCAGAGTCAAACAATACCAAAGGACAAATGCTGGACAGACCATAACTAGGACAAAGTTTAATCATCATTATATACCATCAAGAAATAGCAGAATTCCATGTAATAGAGGCAGATGCTGAACTGCTGTTCCCAGTGGACAGGAAGTAAAATTTCACTTCTACGAAGTAAATTGAGAATGGCAATTAAGATGACACTGCTAGTTTCTTGCTTAGCAAAGTACACTGGGAGGTGATTTCAAATTAATGAAAAACATGCCTCAGCATGAGTGAGTCTCCTTTGTACGTAAGGGATGGTGTCGCTGCAAGTCTGTACAGAAGACAGCTCTAATATCACTGGTGAAGTAGCACGAGCCTAGAAATAAGAAATAATGGTTGCTTTGGAACCTGCCCTACAGAGTGCCAATCTTCCACAACCCACTTTCACAATCCGCTTCACTGCACAGCCAACAGTGATCACACTTTACATATCTGAAACAAGTATTTTGGGAAAGGAAAGAGCAAAGAGAAAGCTGGTGCCTCTCTGCATTTTAGAATTACTGTGTAGACACTGTATTTGGTTCATTCGTTCAGAAGCGGTGCACCAAGTGCTCTGTGCTTGTTTTAGATTACTGCTGCAAGAGAGATGGGAAATGTTTGGAGTTTGGAATAAAAACTGTACGCAAACACTTGTGTTTCTGTCATTCGTATCTTCTCAGCGCTGGGATTAACAGACACTCTTGTGCATGGCTGCAGAGACATAAGCCAAATCAGAGGGTGCTACGACAAAAAAAAAAATAGAAGAAATTTCTGTCTTTTGATAGAAAGCAAAGAAAAAGAAAATTCCTTTTCACATCAGACTTTGCACAGAAGTCTCCCAAGGATTTCTGCTAATAACATTTGAAAAGCGGCAGTCTCCTCAGATGCTATTAGGTTTGTTAAGACAGTTTCATGTAAATAGGAGGGAAAGAAAAAGCCTGCCTCTGATCTTTCTTTTTCATATCCATATTCTCTTGCATTTTACCTGATCCTCTGAAGACTTAGCACAAGGCTAGAAGCATGAGTGTATAAAGGAAAAATAAGTGTTTCTCCTTGGGTTTTTGCAGCTTTCTGCTGTAATCTGCTTTCTGAAGTAAAGCCATAGGTCACATTTCACTGGTTTGCTTTTTGGCTTTTCAGATTAACATAGCTCACTGCTGGGTTCATGTAGGTTTTCACTTCGCTGGCAAACAGCTCCACTGAAACAGTATTGGAAAATTTATCGTGAGATACCACAGACTGTATTGAGTCATATTAAGTGCACTTCATCTGTAGGCACAGCTATTTCGTATACATGAAGTTTCCAATGGTGTAAAGCACTGAATCCAGAATCTTCTCCATCTTCTCCATGCTCTGTGGAGATGTGAGTTTAGGGAAGGACAACACGCATTTGTAGCTCTACTCTTTATTTCTGAGATTCTAGGTGTGCTGGGGGCACAAAGTTGAAAAAGAATCTGAGTAGCAGAGTTCAGTTTGGCACACGGCAGTAGTTTTTATCAGTGTGGTGACCTCCGAGACATTTAGTAGCCTGGAAATAAATAGGACATTCTGGGAAGTACGGGGGCAAGGGCCAAGGTGGCTTTATTTGAGCAAGCATTCATTGCAAGAGTTCTGGATGTGCACCAATAGGTTTGTATTTCTTGCACAGAGTTTAGCTCTTTTCCATGCAGGTTGCTTCATTTGAGGAAGTATAACAAAGCTGAAAGGCAGTCTGGAGGCTATAAGGAGAGGCTTCAAGAAAGAGGTTTTTCAGAGTTTGTTTTTCAGCATAGGCTGCAACTGTTCACTGGTTTTCCACGCGGTATTCAAGCCAGGTTAACATGTGTCAGCATATCAGAGGGAAGGACGGCTCATGAAGTTCAGATCTCCTGGTGTTTCAGTAGCTCTTTCCAGAATCTGCTACACTCTCTGAAGATAAGCCTTTGTGGGTCCACTTTCAATTGAAATGAATGGCCCCTTTTATGCATGCAGTGACTTCTGAATGACTTCTGGCTGTAATTCAAAGGTAAAATAAATAAAAATCTTTTCTTCAAGATGACCCATGAAATTCATTGCATGTAATAGTACTCACAGCTCTTCCTGTAGTCTAAAAAAAGCACTGGTAAGAGAAGGTTCAGTTACTAGGAGATGAAAACAAACCAGTTTGTCAATACGTTTCTTGTTTTTGTAAAAATAAAGGTAAGTAATGCTGCTATCACAGTATAAAGCTTGGTGACATCCATAGCAATTGGAAGCAACAGCTTATGCAGTACAATTTGCAGAAGTTGTGTCTTGGAGAAAACATGCTAGCAGGGTTAAAAATATTTCAGTGAGTCCTGACAGTCTTTCAAAAAGGATCTCATGTTTTTGCATGATCAAGTAAGAAAAACGTGTTCTAATGATATTTTGGCAGGAGTGCAAAAAAACCCCAAACCCTACTTTGCCAAGCTCTGCCAACAGTTATTGTGAGAAACTCAAGGTTGGAAATGCATTGTAACAAAAAGCAGCCAGAAGCTTTTTCTATCTTTTGTTACTTTGGAAGCTGAAGCTTATCTGCAAAACCTGCGTGCATCCCTATACCATAAACATCCTATGGGGAACACCCCCACTAACAAACAGGATTCAGTTTGCGTGAACATTCAAATGTCACTGTAGGAGAAAAAGGTAACAAAATGATTTGATTTGTTTTAAAGAAATGCATATGAATAACAGTAATAGTAATAATGGTAATAGACACACAAGGGCAGTAAGCACACCAGATGCTTCTTAGCTAAACATCATACCTCTGCAGCTTGTCTTTTCTTCTGTTCTACTGTTTCCACTCCAGGGCTGCACGGGCTTAGTGGTAGCTGCAGAAAACACTCTTTACACACTCGATTGTGACGACTATTATCCGCAAGTGGTTTGAACTCTGAGCATTTTGCACAGATCACCTGTATCAGAAGAATGTCATTATTAAAACGTAATCTTATTTATACTCTAAACAAACTGAATTGCAGAATTGCAGAATGGACGTTACTGAAGTAAAATCCTGGAAACTACTGCAAACATAAAATAAAGCAATCGATCTACAATGCTTACTTTATTTACCTCCATTAAGCATTAATATCTTTGTGATCCCATCCCAAGAAACCCATTAAAGACATGCCTCTTGGGGAATACTTTATAATTGAGTTAAAAAGAGCTTAGGTTTACAAAGCAATCAGTGTTTCTCAATGCCAATCATAAGACAGTTTTGGAGTGAAGGTGGCTGGCACCTCCTCATTAGTAGGCAGTTCACCCTGAAAGAACTGAGGCATCCAAAATTACCAACCATTTTATGAATGTAGCCCAATATAATATGCATTACAATTTTTGTCTGATGCCAAATTAACAGCTTTTGATTCCAAGAACATGTAAGGAAACATCAGTCCCATGAAATCAGTGCCTGCAGAGAGTGATGGATCTGCAGCTCTGGAACTTGCTTCCAGACCTAAATCTACTACTTGCTTTTGCACAGCTGCTCCAAGGAGAGAAACTGTCCCCCAGGGTGCAATACAAGGGCAGTCAGACGGATTCAACATCTCTTCAGAAATTACTGTATAATAATACACCGCAAATGCCCTTCGGCTACAAGTATATGTTATTATATGCTTCACTGCAGGACTGTAAGAAGGTAACTGCTTTAATTCAGCAAGCGTTAAGTGAGGAGCCGTTCTGCCAAGTTATATAAACAAAAGCAAGCTGGCATTTTTAGAAACATGATAGTCTTTCCTTGAGGCAATTTAACTTCTTTCATTTGCTGCTATTGCCATGTCAGAAAACATTACGTAACTAACAACTATTTGACAATAAATTATTAATAATGTAATTCTTATCATCTCTCTGTCCATAGGGGAAAATTATTATTTCCTTTCTTAAATAATACTCGGCTTTACAGCAGAGCATTTTAAACATACAGAAACATTTTATGATTTTAGCTATTACTAAAAACAGAACAAAAAATCCGGAAAACTGAAAATCCCAGCTCTTTGCAAAGATGTCTCCTCCACAGTAATTTTGTTTCGACTGCTGAGACTGAGTATTTTAAACATCTTAGCTATGCATTTACATCTCCTTCCAGCTGAAAATTTATCTCCACTTCCCAACTGAATAATGGTATTTAAATAACAATATTCTGAACTCGTAACACTGGAAACACTGAACTGTGAAACTCAAGTAACAGAAGGGAGGTTTGAAGTCATGTTACAGAAATCAATCTCATCTTGGCTATGGATGCCATTTCCAGAAAAATCTGAGAATTAAGCTGTCAGTAAATGGCACTGGGAAAGGGCAACTAAGTGGCCTCTGCAACCTGGCCCTGCACCTCCAGCACTCATTTTTTCAAACTTTCCAAGCACTTTGGAACAAGCAATTCTAGACAATTCTGCTTTAGGAAAAGAAAAGATCATTTATCTTAAATATTGTATGTTCAGTTGCTCCTCCCAGAAAGAGCTAGCAAGAAGCAGGGCCACTGGAAGGCCATTTTTTTTCTGCAAACGGTTAGCAACCACCTCCCAGATGTACGCACGTTCCCAGAGAACGCATCACCTTTTTTAACCACTGATGCAGTACATGCCTGTAAAGCAGCACAGACTACGTCACTTGAAAGAAGCAGCAGACAGTTGCTCTTTTCTACCCTACCTCTGAGGCACTAAAGCAAGTGGGAAGATCTGCTCTGTCAACAACCTGCCGCGAACGATCTCTTTAGTTCCTGCACTGAAAAAATAAAGAAGACCTTCTATGCTCTCTGCAAAAGAAACTAAAAGTCTCAATGCATTCTGAAACTTACTGCTCCACACTGCTTGCAGTGGTGTCGCCGTTTAGTGATAGAGTTAAAGCTCTCACTGCAGCTCTTGCATGCCTGCTTCTCCTTGTCCCGCTTGGACTTGGAAGATTTCCTACAGGAGTCGCTCTGAAATGAAAAATACAATTGTATGATAGAAGAAAAAAAATACACATCACAACATATCTCACAGAGCTGTTACACTGAGAGAGCAAAGATCCTCCTTGGGTTTCACAGTATTCAAGTAACCCTAGAAAAGAATTCATGCTAGCTCTGCTAATGGTCGAAGGCGAAGGTGGAAATGCTGGTTCAGTCACTGGGTGCTCCTGGTGTGGCACTACGTGACTTCTGATCGCCAGAACTAATTCTCCATGTCCAGCCTGACTGCTGACACCACTCCTACATCTTTCAGCCTCTCTGAGTCTCTGTCCTGATGTTCCCTGGGTACAGAGGAAAATAGCATCTTTCTGCAGAGCTATTGCAATCACCCTGGCTTGTAATGGGGACAAAACCACAACTAATTACTTCTAATTGGACTGGATCTTTTAATTTTTACTAAATTTACAGCAGATGCTATTGCAACGTTTCAAACTTTGATACAAGCACATGGGATGTTTTGCAATTCAGGTTGGTGAAGCACAGTCAGATGGACTGCTCATTCAGGAAAATCACCATACCCTCATATACATACACATTAATTGTTCAGCAATGCAAAACGCCTGCAAATCTAACACACGCACAAGCAGAGTGAAGAATTTCACTTTTCTTGTAAAGAACCAGATGTAACCAGTACAACACTGAATTACATCAACTGAACAATGTCTTGGATGATGATTCACTGGCAAAATGTTCCTTTCAGACACTATTAGAGCTCTCCAAGTAAGGCACATAATTAAGGCAACCTGATCTTCTTTTACTGACAAAGAGCAATCTACAGAGTCATGCTTTTTATTTGTATCACAGAAGTTGGCCAGTCCTCTTCTGTTTCTTATTCCAATTTTGATGATAGTGCTATTTAATTTTTTATGAGACTGCTTTTCCTTCTAGTGACTAGGAACGGATTCCCTTTAAGTTGTTTGATCAGAACACCACATCACTGGCAAACACTACTTTCTCCTCTTCTTAAAAGTCCACATTTGAACATAGAATAAAAAGCTTTTTGATTCTTCTGTTAACAACAATTTCATTTGTGTTACTAGAACTGCAAGAGCATGAATGAAGCCACCATTTAAGCTTGCAAGCAATACTAGAAGATAATCTTGGAGAATACTAACCAAAAAATCAGTTTTTGGCTTTTGACTGATACCTTCATATGCCTGCATAGGAAAAATGCTGAAGCTCATCTAATATGAACTGAATGTACTGCTTACGTGGAAATTGGTTTACTTGATTTGAACTTCAACAGGAATATCCATCAGCACACCTATGCATGCTTCTGTAATACAGAAATGACTGCAGTTGAATATTTCCTTCAAGGGTTCTCATGTTTGACTTCTCATCAACGTGAAACACTCTGGGCAGTGTTCACTTACAGAAATACACAACCCATATATTTGACAAAGGAAAGAAAACTGAAAAGCTGTTCTATTAGGTCTGGTTTATATGACAGCTATGCATTGGGCTTTTATTTTATTTTTTTTATTTTAATTTGTGTCGTAGCATACAGCAAGCTTTTGATACAAATTTCACTGATCCAAAAAGGCCCTGTATGAAGAGCTCCCCAGGTGTTTGATAAGTACCACCATGTTTCTTAACACTTCTCAACATTATGACAATACAGTAAGAATACAGGAGTCTGAAACATTGCTACTGTGCCTGCAGGAAAGATAATAAAAATGAAAACGTATTTTCTTTACAACTTGACAAATTCTAGAAGAAGAACATTGAATACATCTTATTTAACTGCTGACACTGGGAAAGAAGTGAGACATCCTTTACTTTCAATCCCTGTGGAAAGCTACAGACACTGCCGCACAGGCAATCAGCCATCTCACCCAGTGATGTCTCAGGAGGTTGACACCACCAAGTAAACCATCTGAAAAGAGAGGTTTTTTGTAGTAAACAAGGAAATGCACTGTAATTCACAAACCCTATTCGTCAAAAGTCACTGTGCATCTGAGTCATTTATTTCTCAAATAACGTTTACTGTTGATGTGTGTTGAAAGGGAAACTAAAGCTGCCCTAGCCTCAACTGGATTCTTGATACTAATGTACTTGAATAATCACTGGATTTGTCTTGATGTACCCAGTCCTGTTTTGAAGTCAGTGACAAAAAAACACACACGAAATCTGTTCAGAGCCAGAATCTACACCAGTTTATTTCAGACTGGGTTGTTTTGGTCACTCATTTGCATTAAACTCTCTAAACCTTGGCAAATGTTTTCACCCTTTCCTCAGTCTTTAAAATTCTGGTGGAAAAACTGGATAGGTACAACTCATGCCTAGGACTGTAACGTTTGCGAAGTCAGGAATGCTTAGGAAAGCAGACATCAAATCAGTAGTGTGATGCGGAGAAGCAGAGAAGAAACACCAGAGCTCACAGGAACAGCAAGAAACACAGTGGGCTCAGCAGACTGTTTTCTGTTGTTTATTACTTGTAATG
The DNA here is from genome assembly GCA_028571105.1 of Tragopan temminckii. Lineage (NCBI taxonomy): Eukaryota > Metazoa > Chordata > Aves > Galliformes > Phasianidae > Tragopan > Tragopan temminckii. The sequence goes on from JAOWBP010004220.1 coordinate 5,871,544, forward strand.
TATTTCAATTTGTTCCAACAGCCAGCCTCAATGCTGCACACACAACATACACACAAGGCTGATGAGGCTCATACGGGCAAATATATGAGCACCAAAGACGTTTCCAATTTTTTTTTCCTCATATGCTTACATAGCTGCATATTTTCCAGTTACAAATGACATGTTTGCAGACACCCACAGTGGGGCAGAACATCATCAGGTACTTCTGGAAGTGCTGAATATATGTGAGAAATTAAAATCCTTTGTGTATTTCACACTTTGCAATACAACAGAAGTATTTAGCTAGTTTCTCTATATGCTAATGCATAACAATCTTCAAGGGGGCTGTACTTTCCTTTGCAAACAGGAAGTTTAGTATTAAGCCATATAAACTATGCAAGCAGTGCACTACAGCAAACAGCCACCACATATTGCACAACAAGCAGGTTACATCTTCTGCTTTGTTTTTACTGCCTGATTATGGTAACGTGCAACGCTGAGGAAGTGCCAGCAAATTCTTCAATAGACTCAGCAAAACCACAGGAAGGAGGTATCAGTTTGCTGACCACCACTACCACCAAGTGGTTTGCATGTGGAAACTGTGAAGCTCAAAATGTACTTGCTCATAAAGTCACTGAAATGCTTCTTTTAAAGGGATGTCATTAAAAATTAATGTTTTTATAAAACTGCAACTTACATCTGAATTCATTGCTCATGCTGACACGATCCATATATATATATGTTTAGCTTTAAGATGTTAATGCAACTTTTTATTTATTTCAGGAATTAAAACTTTCTTTCAATATGCACCTTAACAAAAAAGATTTAACGTGTCACAATACACTATGCAAATCACTGACATAAATATCTATAATCAACCAGAAAGATCTAAATACGTTATCTAGCTACAACTAAAATGTGTTTAACCCACAGACCAACAGAAGTGTTTAAGTACTATTTAGGCAATTTTTTTCAAGGTTACTTCCCTATAGCAACTGCAGTTAAATCAACAGGGCCACTAATTGTAAAAGTGGCCATAAATAAATAAAAAATGCTTATTGCAAATAAGAAGTGTAAACAAATAATAAATAGCAACAAGTACACTGATGAATACGCTTAGTTGTCATAAACTCTTGTTAGTACAGGTCAGGCTGCTGGCGTGTTTAACAGTGTTTCACTGGTAGTTTGTAAACTTTACCAATAGGTCACAGCCTTGGAGAGAGATTCAGAGGAGCCTACGTAGCTCCAAGCTAATATATAATATCCTACAGTATGTCTCATTGTGCTGCTTTTTGTTGTTGTTTCTGTGTTTCTCAGTAAACTCCATCTGACCCTAAGACGTTTCCTGAAAATCTATTACTCTCTGAAAATACTTTAGAAGGGAGAGATATGAACACTAAAAAAATAAATACATAAAAAAAGACCTTACTAAGGACTCAATCCTCTTTTTGAAGCAGTGCTTATCTTGCTCAGAAGCAATCACAGATGTTATAAGAGCAAAATGAAAAATATTTTTTCTAAATATACCTCACCTCTGCAGCAGGCAATCACTGGAAGGCCAGAGATGTACAAAGGCACTATCAACTACTCCTCTGCATTGGCAGAAATACAGAAAGCACGCTATGAAAGAAATCCTCGTCAAAATTTGGTTGTGGAGGTGAAATGCTGACTCGTACAAAATATCAGCATTAACCAGTCTGGCTTCCTTTTGTTCTCATCCCCACAAGCATTCAGTATAGCTCCCCATCAGAACTTAAAAAACACACCACAACCCCACAACAGTAACAATCAGCATCCCTCACGCTAGGTTCACCACTGGAGCAGCACGTTCCAGGAAAGGAGGATTTACACTCCCTGATGGTGCAAAGCCCTGCAAATAGCTGAGAGTATAACTCAGACAAGAAGTTAAGGACAGCACAGCTGCATCAACTAACAATGGAATATAAACCAATACGCTGAAATATTTCTGATTTTTTCCTGATGGAAAAGAAACATAAAACACTCCACACTACCAAAGTATTAGCTTTGAATTACTTACCCCTCCAAACACACCGCTGTCTGTTCCTGGCATTGATTCCACAGAACTCGTACTTGCTATCTGAGGGAAACACAATGACACAGAACAACTTGAACACGGACATTCTAAAAATCACAACTTAACTAACAGAAGCACTGCCAACTCTCATATCTCAGGGATGTCACTCAGTTCTCCACATCTTTTCTTTGCCACATACTATGAGCCCCCACTCTTCTGAGATCAAGCAGTGGTAAAACAGGTTATTTTCCTTTGGAATATTTTTATATACTTAAAAATAACAACAAACTTTTTCTTGAAATGCTGCAGATGAAAATGAAGTGCGGAGAAATGAGTGTCCCCTTTCTGCAGGAACTAAGCCACAAAGGGCTCTGAAGCTTTCTGTAAAGATGTCTTCAAAAGATCACCGTGGCAGTAACCCTGCGGGAGACCGACTGGCAATGACACTGAATTATTTCCTTCTTGACAGGTGGGACTCTATTACCATTCCTCTTACACGTATTGTAGAAGCGTCCAAACTGACAGTCTCACTGGAGTGCACTTAGGCAGACTATGTAAGAGATAAGCAGTAACCATGAAAAACAGAAAATGCACAGCAAAGAGAGAGAGCAAGGGAGTGACAGAGACATGCTCCTTTCAACAGGCTCTGGGTGGTGTTTTTTTTTTTTAAAAGGAAATCTTAGTGAAAACAATATTACCAGGAACCATAATTGCTGTATATTATTGCATAGGGATAATCTCAAGAATCAGGTCCAAATGTCAGACACTGCCAAAGCTCTATACCTACACGAAAGTGTAAATCTTCTGTAGGTGATTCACAGGCAAAAGATCAACCCTCAATAGCTGTATGATACTATGTAAGTCAGTAGGGAAAACAAAAGCACGTAAGGATTGCATGCAAAGGCATGCAGCAGACACACAACTGAAATTAATCATGAGCACTGTAACATATCAAATGTACGGCCAAGGATGGGAGAAAAGCAATTTGGCAATTTTTCTACAAGCTTATTATAACCAGAGCCCCGTTTCTAGTAGCTGTTATAGATCCAGCCTGGAATTCACGAGAGCATCTGTATTTCTTGACTCCTGAGAGTGAAAAAGGAACATTATTGTCATTTTTTCCTCTGAAGCATGCTGCCCAGTATCCTACCAAGATGATGAGGTATGTATGGTAGATGCTGCTCACAGAAGCATACAGCTACACAGAACGCTTTCAATTTGTCCAGTTTTCCTTATGAAATTACATCCATCTCTTTTTAACTGACAGCAATTTCTGGTACTTTTAGCCTTGACATCAGTTTTCAAAGCTCATTACCCAGATTAGATTATCTCCTAAAAATACAGGTTAGTATTTTGACATTAAAAAAAATTAATGTGCATACTATGATCATATCACAGCCAAGAGATAAACCAGAACTCCGTCCTGCCTCAGTTTTATGAACGAGTGGGGTATAAACATGAGGCTACACCATTAACACAGAAACAAAATAAAACAGGATTTACAAAGCAAGATAAGTTATGAAGTTGAACAGACACAGTCTTAATTAGATAGAGAGAAGTATGCCTATTAGTTTGCCTATTAGCAAAAGATTTTTTCCATCAGAGCATCAATAGTTCTGAAGTCAGCCAGGACTTAAGAATACAGACACAGATTGATTATTTTGCAATTTTTTCAGAGTATTTTTAGCTGAAAAATAGTTCAAGATCAGTAAGCTATATAGCACATTTTGAAAACACACTATTGTTGGCCACTGTAAGGGATGCAATCATAAACTCTGGAGGCTTGCAAAGTTCTATGCTGCCAGTCTGTGACTTGCGCTGGGATGAAAGAAACACTTAACAATATCCAACATCTCTCTCGAGTCCCCTGGGAAATCAGTTAAACAAAAATCCAGCATTACAGAGTCACTGAGGCAGATCGAGGAAGTGGAGGTTCCTATGATTATTATACACAATATAAAAGTTGGGGAGGGAAGAAGTAAAAAGATAAAAAGGTTCCCAGAGTTTAACCTCTCCAGATAGATCCTGTGCTCCAAGATCTTCCAACTTTGACCACTGATGACATCAACATAGGCAGCTCTGCATCAAATTCCCCCAAATTTCCCTCTACCAGACACTTTTCTCTTTAGATTTTAAGCAATTATGGTTTAGGTTATTAACATAATTTTGAAGTTAAATGAAGAGACACTGTCATAACCTCTTTGCGACTACTTCCAAAAACAACATTCCTAGCAAACACAGCACAGAGAATTCACTCCAGTTTCAAGACTATTAAACATCTGAGACTATTCTGCGTATTGTGCATATGTATTGAAGAGTTGAACCTTTCTCAAATATACAGTATTGTTAAGATCCCTCTAAAATGCATTTATTTCCTTTCAACTGCTTAGAACTTTTTCAATAATAAGAAAAAAATAGGTAAAAAAAAATACATCTCAAAGGAGATGGGGAAAGGTAATGAAGGAAATCTCCCAGGCACACAGACATCATTCCAGGCAGCCAACCACTCATAACACTGAAGAATTACACCTGTTATGCTAAATGAGCCACTCATCTGGAAAACATGACTGATAGGTCTCTTGCACTGAATTACCCTGGGTAATTTATTCCATACCTGCATGGTTGAATAACTATGACTGATATGCATTTGAGAGCCAGAGAAAGAGAGTTGACTGTACTGTAATGTAAAACAAAATCAAGAAATAAGACAACAGTATTTGAAACTTAGCTGAATAACTGCAGTTTAACTGTCAGTGTAACTGGTACAGCAAAGAATTAAGCACTCATACTTACTGATGAATCGGGAAGATGTTCCTCTTCTTGAGAAAAAGAGCTATTGAAAGCTCTAAAGGTTTCACTGTTCTGTTTGTGCTTTTCAATTGTTGCTTGAATGACCTGAAACAAACATGCCAGAGAAGACAAAATGTATTACAAAAGGAGACTTAGAAAAACTTATATTAAAATTATTATTTAAATTATTTAAAATTATATTTTAAATTATCATAGGAGAAGTTTAGGGTCATTCTATTGAAAACCCCTTTCACTTGCAGAAATGAAATTTGAAATTTAAAAACTTTTAAAACAACTGTGAATGGCATTATTAATTCACCACCAGGAACTCAAAAACTAAGAACACTACTAGTGTTTCTTGTAAGTCAGACTGCAAGAATACAATCTCTTACTCTTCATTTCCTTCTCTCACTGCATTTGAAGATTGCAGCACATGGGAACCCATTTGAAGCCTCTGCTCACTACAATGAGACAGTATTCAGCAGGGGACACTGAGGGGAACACTAGATTCTCTGTAATCAGCTTTTCCATATGGAACTACTCTGCTTCCTCACACAGTCTCATTTGTATAGAAACCCAAAAGATCATTTTAAAATCAGAAGGTGCTGACTGCATGACAATTTCATCCATTTAGTATTGTCTTTATATTAACCTGAATCCATTCCCTCTTCTCCTCTTCTGTCCTGTTAAGACAAAAGAAAAAAAATAAAATCAGAAAACGTCAACATTCTACTCTCAAAATTTTCATTAAGTCCAAGTACTGACATCCTCACAGCTGTATATGCATAAATATTTTAGCTTTTATATTTTCTACTTTATAAAAATTATTAGTATTTATTGACCTTAATTATTACCAGACAAAACAACTGCCAAAAATGTTTGAATTATTACTACAGCAGAATCTAAAAACACTACTATAAACATCTTACACATTGAACAAAGCCAATCAACGTGACGCTCTAACACACTGACTGAGTGAAGGCCAACAAACTCTCTTGCATATGTAAATGAATCATCTCATATGCTCATCTTCTGGTTTAAAGCTATACCATACTAGCCCAGCCATATAACCTACATCATAAATTTGTACATAAATATTCACCAAGCCCAAAAGTCAGAACAAGCACCATACCTGGCTTGTAGTTCCAGTGATCTCTTTTTTCCTGTTATTGAAAATGTATGAGCCACGTTTTGCTTGGCAATTTCTTGGACCTGCCAAAAGAACACATCAACTTCTTACTTGTCTTCACCTTCTTTCAGTCATTTTAATGACTAAGAAGTATATTAGTTATTTGAAATGCTTAGCTGAAAGGATCACTCTGAATACAATACAAAGGTAGAAAAAACAAAGGATTATTTTAGTAATTACTTGTCTCACTAAAAAACCTCTGAACCTGCAATATTTCCCTACAACAGAAAGGAAAAAAAAGGGGCTCCCGAGTCAGTTACGCAACGAGTGAAGGCTTTCAACCCAATCACTATTTTCTTACCTTTACTTTACTACATGGTAATAATAACTCTAAAAAAAGAGAACCAAAGCTGGATTTTAATTGCTTATGTATTTCTATACAGTCATTATTTTTTTTAGATTCAGATGGGATCTGGCACTATCTACTGGAGAAGCAGATCTAAGCATTAAAAACAGTGAAAAGAAGAGAGACAAACCTGCAGTCCTCCAATGTCCATCTTTTCTCGAACACTGAACTTCTGGCCTATCAGCCTGAGTTTTGGCACACAGTACAGCACCATGCTGTTAAACTGTAACAAGGAAGATATTTAAGTTGAAGAGCTGCATGTAGGACACAGACTGCATTTGGACAATTTGGGACTCTGGCACACCTTACTCTATAATGTAATTAACAGGGAGAGATTTAAGAAGTAGGCTGGAGTCACACATCATTACTTGAAAAAGGTGGACAAATAGAAACATGCCAGCCACCCACTTCTTGCTCTTTCTGGTACCAATTCAACTGTCTCGAAAACAAAGATGATCTATTCTGTCAGTGTCAGAGAAGCTGGCCAACTTGCTCAGCAGTGTGGGACAGCTGAAATGCCCCGTCAGAAGCCCATCACAGAAGTGCAGCTTCTGAAAGGCTCGCGTGGCACAGACCCTTTTAAGCCTGACAAGTCACTGACAAAGGCGTGAGCACAGAAGGAGGAAGGAAATCCTCAAGGAAGAAGCATCAAGAGCAAATTGCTGCTCAGAGGAAGGAATAGCTGGGCTCAGTTAGCGAAAGCTTTTTGTGTGGTGATTAGAGAGATGGAAACGTATCAATTCACAGCACAACTCTGAAAATAAAAGAGCAGCAATAAAAAAAAAACTCACCAGGAATAAATACCTATCCTGTGCTGTGCCATTCTTTGCTGAAAGTTTCTGAATGTGTCCTTCTTTAATGAGCTCATTGGCTGGGTTAACAATATCTTCTTCACCACCGAGTCGCTCATAGACTTCCAAAAGCTTGTGCATCTTTTCCTGAAATTACAGAAACCCAGAAATTACAATCTATACATATATTCCACTTGGCCTATCACCCACAGTATCTTTTTCTGTGGTAAGAGTAAATAAGCAGGAAAGAAAACATTCTTTCAGTTCTGATATAGCTTTGTGTTCAAGAATTATTATCTTTCCCATGCTCCAGTGCTCTTTCCCTCTCTGTCTTAGTCACTTGTGAGTCATAATTGGATCACATTACTTTAATGATATTTTTTTTTAAACAACATATTGGTATCAATCTATTTGATATTTTTAGATAATCAATAATAAATACATATCAACGGAAGAAACATCACAAGGTCCAGTAAAGTCACTTGAAGAACTGAAGGTGAGCATGTTACCACATGAATTTGTTAATTCAGCTTCTACTCAGCATCTCAGAGTAAGATTTCTGCTACAGTAGGATCATTTTTCAGCTTTTGAGAAGTTTCACCTCTTGTACTGTTGCTGGCACAATGGTAGGTAGGTCTCCTTTAAGAAGCACCATCAAGTTCTGAATTTATAACCTACGTGTAAAACCTCAGCTCCACAGGGAACCTCAGCGTCATGGCTGCAGTCCTACACAGGTGCCACTGTAGCAAAATAGTAAGCTTATGAAATAGGCCTAAATACACTTTAAAATATTTTCATGTCATTCTGCATCCTTCCAGCTTAGCCAAAAATCTTTATGAAAGGGGTTAGCTTTTCCTTTTCAGCAAAGCAGTATTTATTCTTAATGTTTAGTTGACTTAAAGTCCTTCTACACAGAATTTAAACAGATAAAAGTAACCCACCTGCAGCTGCTATATTAAGTAATGCTGCAGCTTTAACAAGTCAAAATAGCAAAGGTGCTTAAATCTTACTACTGAGCAAACGTTTTGCTTTCAACCACAGGCTGGACAGATATACTCCAAACTGCACTGTAAGCAAATGGTCAGAAAGTGAGGACAGATCACACTCAGAAAATACCACCAAACACACCTGTAAACCACACCTCAAACTATATGCAGATTCAGCTGGATCTCAGGTCTTCATACTCCTCCCTCATTCCCATCTGACACAAACTATTTCACTATAAACGTACACCACATTAATTTCTATGCTAACCAATTCATCTATCAAAACAAAGCAAAACGACAACTAAACAAATAATAACCTTTAAATAAACACACTGCAAAACAAAATGGAATGGAGGTGGGGGTAGACTCCAACAAGGAAAGCACCTAAGTCCTGAGGGTCAGTAGACTTTTTCCAACAAATTGGAAGATGAGACAAAGGCTCCACTAATTCAAAGAACATTTAATGCATCAGACTATTTTTTTGGAGGAATGACTGGGATACTAAGAGCAGGTCCAAAACGTGAGGGACATCTCTTCAGCTAGGAGAAGATATTTCTAAAAGATCGTTTCGGAAGCATGATTTATTTCTTCCACAACAGGAGGAAGCAGCCAACACGAATGCTAGCTTACGGATATTTTGCTACAGGCTTTGCTTTTCTTTTGGTTTGGCTCTGACCCCATGCAGCTGCTCACACCGTCCCAGGGCTTTGCAGAGGTGTGTGCAGGACGTGCCCCACAGCTGGGGCTGCTCAGGCAGACAGTGAGCAGAGCAGGAATGGGGCAACCACGAAGTCAAACCTGAAAGTCTTACTTGGATAATTTTCATTTGAGTCCTTGCTCAGGTAAAATCTACTAATTACACAAGAAATCAATGTAATGAGACTTCAGGAATCATCAGCAAGGGGTACAAAATTATCACAGCAGCTTTTCCTTTTTTGCATACTACTACTACTAAAAGCATCCCACGTGGAATGCAACAGCCTGGTGGCTTCATGTACCTGCTGCCTGCGCAGATGTTGTAGAAAGAACCCAGCAACACAGTCATTACTTAAGGAGTTGCTCAAGACCCAAAACCAGAAAAATTTCCACTGAAATCTATCTTGAACAAAAGAACACGCAAGACTTAAATAGAAGTAGACAGTTTCAAAATAGGTTTTCTCTGAGACATAGTGAAAACAGACACCGGTTGGTTACTTCCCATAGCAGCCCCAGGAAGGGCAGACTCATGGCATCCTGACAGCCCCAGAAGGCACCCAGCAGAATCATGTACTGCTGCCCAGCCCTGATACCAAGAACAACTCAAGCCACTTGGTTTCTAAAATAGAATTTATAAAAAGGCTGAAAGGGAAGATGAGGGACAAAAGAAGCAATATATGTAAACAAACCAAAGTGAGGACAAAAAAAACCAGGAAAGATCTTCCTTTTAATTTTGTTCTATCCTATGACATTTCTTGATAAAGACAATGTTTTGAAAGGACAGAACAAAGAAATAAGGAACTGATATGGAAGAGGATACAAACCTTGTAATCTATGAACGATCACAGAGTGTTAAGCCTGATAAGGGGTGTTTTAGATCTGTAAGATATAGAAGGCCCTGAGGCACTTGGGTCTAAAAAACGAGGTAATATCTGTAACTATCAAGTCATTTACTTTGTTGGCAGCACTGTAGCAGCTCTGTAAGCAAAACATACACAAATATTCAGCGTAAAAGGCCTCAAAAAAAAAAAAAAAAAGAAAAAAAGTGCAGAGTTTGTGTTGTAAGATTGGCTTCAAAATCTCCATTATCTTAAGCTGCTCAACCTGAAGCATGGCTTACCAACGCTATTACTGATACATTCTAACCTCTTCTCTGTGCATTTAAAACAAGCCAAAATTCAACTAAAACAACCTCCATGCCAGGAAGGACTTAAGAAATTAAAAACAGCATGAAAATCTGCAAGGACACCTTATAAATAGACTGATTTGAGATACTTTAAACATTTTCAGTGAAAAGCAAGTAATGATTTTATGAAGACCTTTTTCTTCAATGCAGCGTCCCCTTAAGAACAGGGAAAGTAAAATCTGTGCTGAAAAAAATCACGGTAACCATCAGGAAAATTTATGATAAAGAGAACTCATATATCCAACTGATGTTTGAGGCCCCATAACACCATATTTGAAAATCCTCTCCAGCCTTGCTTTGCAGAGCCTCTGGCAATGGAGAATGATCAGTTCAAACTAGCATTTCCATCAAATCACAATTCTATTACATAATTTCTACTCACCATCTTTCTGATGGCAGCATTCGAATGGTTTGCTGCTGTAGATATGAGCTCCAGTGATTCTGTAATAAAGAAAGCACGTTATTACCAGACGCAATCAGAAGAAGGTGTAGCATAGCTGGTTTTTTCTTCTCCCTGATTAGTGTTTTTCCTTCAGAACTGCTGTTGCAAAAGCAAGGACTGACTACACTCTGTCCTTCCCAAACTAAAGAGAAGGCTTATAAGCAGTTACATACGTAATCACTTTCGCATATTCAACTGGTACATGGATATCTATCTAATCATTTGCTATTTCTCTCCTAAAATCACACATGTGACAAAAAAACCCTACCTACAGCCTAGTTCTTCAAGTCCTCACAAGCATGCTTTAAGAGTGCTTTCCTAAAGCAGAGCTTGTGTGCTTACGGTAACATGAACTCTGGTTTAGACTTATCCTGAAAGAAACAAGAACTCCTAGAAACCAACAGAAATACATCCCTCTTGTTTCTCTGTGTTAACAGTCTAACTTGCATTCCTAGGAAGAATATATATTTATAAAACCATTCATATTTTCCTCTTCCAGCTATTGCAAAGATATCCTCCTGTATTTGTCTTTGGGTATACATCTGATTAAATAAAAATTCCAGATGTTCTACCATTACAAGCTTTAATACTTTGTCACTGTTCATGTTCACTTGCTAAACCTTCATTTAGTGCCTAAGCTGACATACCAGCACCCTTCTCTAGAAGAATTCCAAAATCCCTTTGTATTAATCTGGACAATAATTTGATAAATTCAACTCTCCATTGCTACCACAGCCCTAGCTTGAAGTATCTGAACATGTGAAGAAAAGAACACTCTCCAAGATTTAATTGTGTTTATTAGACAGAGAGGAGTTTACACGTACTTTCAGCATCTTTCCTGTCTGGAGATTCTTCTGGAAGTTTCTTCAGATAGTCCTTCAGGAGAAGCTCATAACGAGGAATCCTTTGCACAGGTTCAAGCATGTGATGCTGCAGTGTCAGGTTACCACACACCTCCTGTTTCTGTAACGGAGAGAAAACAACTGCAGAAGGCTTTGGTTTTGGTTGTCTTTGGTGTAAAACAGCAATGAAAAATAACCTGTATAGTTAGAGGAGCACAAGAAAACTTCCCAAGCTATCAGAGCTGACAGGTCTTTGTCTCATATCTCTGACATTTTCTGCAGATATACAACATTTTATATTTTACATTTTGTGCATTTCTTCGCACACTCAGAAAAGTCCTTCCCACACATAGTATTCCCTCCCCTCACTGCCCTCCAGGATTAAATAAAACCAGAACCTCCACAGAGACACACTGCTTGCCACAACTTACTGTAAGAGCAGCAGATACGTTGCTTACACACCACCTCGGAAGAAGTTACCCCAAATCCTCTCATTTCACTTGACCAAGGAAGGGGTTAGCTTTAGGACTGATTACACTAAATATTACCCAATAAGGCACTGAACTGCTCTGCTTGAAACAGCACTGAGTGTTGCAGTGCTTATTCTCATAGAATCCCTATGAAGTGACATTTCTATTTATAAGGAATGGGAGGAGAAATGAGAGACATGGTTGGAAAAATAACTAACTTGTGTTTAAGTAGACAGAAAGTTTCTCTTAATGATACTATCTCATTCCTGAATCCTAACTCAGCATCTTAACCACACACACACACAATCTTCTCCAGACTATTATTTGTACATCAGCTCACTAATGCCATGTCTTGGTCTGTTTCAGTGTAAGCAGCCCCTCCACAGTAATTCAGTATTCTTCTCTCAGAAAAAGGCACTTGTTTCAGGTATGTGTGGTTTTCCACATGAATATCACAGTCCAAGACACAACACTGACTAGCCCCATTCTTGAAGCAAAGCCTGGAGATAAAGAGATGACTGTCTGGTAGAAAAACGTTAGCTATCCTTCAGAAATTTCAAGATATAAATGTGCTTTAAAAAAAAAAAAACAAAAAAACCCCATAGCATAGTGAACAGTATTTCTGTTTATAGAAGATTAAGTGAATTTATTATCTCTTTGAGTTTTACAGCACATTTCCCAGAAAATACAACTGGGATGGAAAGAATCTGAGATTCCAGGAAGCAGAGAGACACAGATTTGCACAACTGCCTTAGTCCCTGGTTTGTAATATTCCCCAATCCACTTACTAATACAGCCTCCACTGTCTTTTTATTCCTGCAACACAATGAACCCTAACACTGAACAACAGGGAAGCAGAGGAAGATGTCAATTCCAGACTCATGTCAGTTGAAATAAATGTGCCAAATGAATCTTCTACAAAAAGCCAGCAAACACAAAGTAACGGTCCCAAATACGAGAACTTTTGTATTACGTGATCTCTGAAACTTTACAGAGTTCATATTACAATTCAAACGACTTCACAAGAGGGAAGATAAACTTTCATTCTGCATTTAATGAGTTCACATAAGAATCCGAAACATGCAAATACAGACTGAAAAAGTTCTTTTTTTTTGATGGCTTAACTAGAAAACTGACAAAAGAAGAGTCCTAATAAACTTAGCAGCTATCAGGTTTTCTCCCCAGTAAGTGGATGCAAAACATATAGAAAGAATGTTTATCTTTAAGGACAGCTAAAGTAAGCTTGACAAGTCGCAGTCATTCACTTATAACTCCTACGTGATTTTTTGTTTTATATTTGCTCTCATTTAGTGTAATTAATAACTGTGAATGCTTGTGTAAGTACTCCATTAACAGCTAGGGTAGACACTGCATTCCTGCAGGATCACAGCAGGCTTCTAGTGGTATTCTGAAAAGTAAAGCTGAAGGTCACAAGAGGAGTCACATAAATGTAATTCTGCATCCTGTATGTAATTCTGTATGCTGTGTGAACCCTGCAGTACTTGTTCCGTGCCATGGAGAGACATAAAAGCCTATAGCAGCTCCACTGAAATAGAAATGCAACTGCAAAATCATTTGTATATACAAATAATACAACCAGAATACCAGGCTGATGTTTACTATATGCCAAACCACTACTTCCTGATACACTGTAGACTTCTGTTGTGGTTCTATTAACAGAGGCTACAGCAGTTCCCAGAACAGCGAGGAGAGAGGACACAAAGGACAACTGTTGTCTGTAAAAGTACCTGGGGCTCCTGGTAGCACAGAGATAGGCCAGATGAGTTGACTAAACCTTTCAGGACAATCTTTCCCAAATTCACAATAATCACAACAGAAGCAGAAGGTGCTGTGATAACATAGGTAAAATAACCTACAGTGAAATACTGCCATCAGTAGGGTTCAGAATCAAATCTCCTGTTGCATGCCCTGCCCTAACAATGCCTGTCAAAGTTCTGCTAAAAAAATGCACATGGTCTTGGGCAGCTGCTGATGTGTTCTGCAGATTGGCAGCTAACAGGAATTATTTGTGTTGATGGTGTGCAGTGCAGATACAGAATTTCAGGGAGGGCAGCTCTCTGTGTTGTAGAGAGAACAGTTACTAACCGAATTACCCCTCAGAAAGGCACGCCAGCAGCTTGACACTAAACCAAAGACAGCAAAATGCCCACGCACGCTAAAAGCACAAGTTCTTATAAGTGCTCACACTAGAAGAGGCCCAATTTCCTCCAGAGCCCAGCTGTGCCTCTGCTTCCCCCTTCCACAGGACCAGGTCAGGCAGGGAGTGCTGGGAGCCCAGCCGGAGTCCTTGGGGGCAGCAGGCAGGTGAGGAGGGCCACGGAGCCCCTTGCAGGGAAGCCAGAGCCCCAGGGGCCCAGCAGTGCCTGGGCTCAAATTCCAGCCAACAGATGCTCTTAGCTGCACAGAGCCTCAGCGAGAACAGGCTGGATTTAGACGGAAAAAGGTTAAGAAAAGGCCACATACAGTGAGAGTCTGGTAGAAGAAGAGATTTCCCAGTTCCTGCTGCCTTTCCTCTGCTCTTCCAAGAGGGAGCTTCTGTCTGAGACGGCCGGCAGCCCTTACCCTCTGCACAGGGCCTCTCCTCTCCCAGCTTGCTGGGATTACTTGATTCCCGACAGCTGGCCGGCCGACAAGCTCCCATTTAGGGCAGCAGCTGTGCTCCCTGCTCAACTTAACCCTCTCCCTGCCAGGCCTCACCTCCCCTGAAGGATGGTCCACACTCCCAGAACCTGCAGAGGGATGTTTGCAGGCCTGCTCCAGTGTGCTGCATCCTTCTGCAGCTGGACCAGTGCCTCAGACAGGTCCTACAGACACATCAGCATTAGCAGAGCTCTTCCTCCTCCCCACATCGCTTTCCTTACAAGTATGATCACATGAAAATCCATGCTAAGCACCTCTGGCAGAGCTGTGGCCCTCCAGCACCATGCACAACTTAGTGAACCTCAGAAACACAAGATCAACAAGAGTGTCAGAAACCCCAACAGCTTCCTCCAGGTGGTGCTGCCAGTGATGAGCCAAAGTCAAAAGCACCAGCCTCAGAAGGAAAATGTCCATGTTAAAAAGCATCACTTAAAATTAGTAAGGAGAAAATTAAAGAGTTCACAAATGGATATGCTGAGTATCAGAGCAAAGGGTGCCCTGCATAAAGTAGCACATAAGGCAAGGCAGCCCACTGAAGAGGCACAAAAGTGCTCAGGGAGGACTGAGCCACCAATGATTCTTCATTCTGCTGTGTAAATATGAACAGAAAATACAACGTACGGCAAAGCTATCTCACTCTCTCCCTTAAGGAGAGAATTCACCCCATTCTCCTCACGTTCCAAGACATACATAGGTAACAAATAGAGAATTCCTGAGGAAGTCCAACATAGTCAAAACTGCCAGGCAAATGGCTAAGTTCCATTCTTTAACTTCCACTTCTCCTCTTAAATACTCAAGTGGGAGAAAAAGCCAACTATGTGAAAACTCTGTGCTGCACAGCAAAAAGAGAAGAAAAGTCTGCCACTAAAACTGTATTTTTTTTTAACTGTAAAATAGTACCACCTTGTAGCAAAACACTGCCATGCACTGGAAATAAAGGAAATGAGGATCTCAAAGCCACATCAAGCTAGTTAACAACATACCTGTATATTCTGAACAACATCTTTGAAAGGAGATGACCTCTGCATGCACGTATTCACCATGTCCATTGCCCTGTCAAAGTTCTTCACGTATTCTCCATACATCTTCAGGAAAGGAGCCAGTTTCTGCAGGATGTCTCCTAACCGTGGGTTCACACTCCTGTTGGAAAGAGAATGCTAAGTATAGAAATATGTGAAAATCAATTCTATTTTAAGAGAGAATACACAATAACAGATTTCTACTGTTGTCTCCCACCCATGGAACCCATGGAACCCAAGGAACACATTTTGGCTGGCATCTCCAGCCCAGCACCACGCCAGGCTCCCCAGGGTGGCCCTTGCTTGTGTTTGGTCCCTAGGTACTACCAAGAAGCAGCAGGAAGCTCAGATGAGCCTGGAGACCTGCAAAGTCTCCGTTAGTATCAACAGTTCTGCCCAAGTTCACAGTCCCAGGCAAGGAAATCCATTTGCTTTCCTCTGCAGATCTGCGTTTTTAGTTAAATTGCACATAGGAGAAAATAATTGCTGTGATTTGCCGGATTCATACTACAAAGATACTTTAGTATCCCTGGGGAACTGTGGCAGCACAGCCACCCTGCACTCTCTTTCCCCACTCAGCAGCACAGCCTGCACCACTGAAGAGCCACATAAAGCTGAAGCTGTCATTTATGGAGAGACTTCCAGAGGGCCTCTATGGGAGCTAGATGTGTAAGCCACAATGAGAGCTGCATATCCAATTTTCTCATGTTCCAGTCCCCCTTAAAGAACCAGTTTAAGATTCCCTTCCATTTTTTCTCCAGCTTTCCTCTCTCACTGAACTCCTGACTCACAGTCTGTTTACACTAGTGCCCTTTAGCCACGGAATGAGTTCATGCCCTGCCCTGACTTCCAGTCTCTCCAGTTCTCCTTTTCTTTATTACAGCTGTCCCTGTAGACACAGGTCAAGTGCAAAGGTGCTGATGCTTTTTTATTCCTTCTGGATATTAATGACCTATGTGAAGACGACTGGACTCTAGCAAGAGAGATGGGAGCTCATATCTTGACTTCATCATTTAGGATAGCTGGAAAGGTCAACTTTGTTGACTTTAATACGAAATAAGGTGCAGCATCAGCATTATTAGCACTTTCCACTGCAGGACATTCTGCAGTCAGCACATCATCCCAAGTCAAGGGTCCTACATCTGCCTTACAATTAAATGGAGTGATAGGCAGAAAAGTTAAAACTTACTACAGTTGCCAAATTTTAATTGATATGTGACCATTATTACTTATATTAAAAAAAGAACTATTTTCTTAAAGAAAATATATGTACAGCATAACAAATAATATTTATCATTTCACAGAAGGCCAGCAAATTATTGGGTGAGATCTTGTCCAGTGCTGTGGTACTAAACTACAATAGAAACAGCTGCGTAACAGATGTAACTCATTCATGGGCACAAAGCTGTCTATCTTATCTTTCCAGATTTTCCTTTGTTTGGCTGATAAAATGCTAATTTTATAACAGTGAATTTTATATAATCGCAACATTAAAATATCAAACGGATGTGTCTCATGAAGTCTCCAACACGGCATGCAGAGTCTAGACTGTGATATGGCGATGTGTCCTTCTTTGGAAAATAACCATGTTTTTCAATATTTCACACTGGGGACAAGATACTCATCCATGGAGCCAAAATAAACACTTTGTTTCTTTCCTATTACTACAATTTCACAGTACTGCAAAACAAGGAGAGTGGAAATACAGTAAGAAAAATAGCTCCAATAGTACTCTGGTCTGGAATAAAATTCTGACAAAGTACTCTAGAAATTCTGAGTGCTCAGGTCTACTCCTGTATTCAGGAAGAATACGGATAAAAGAGGTTTAAGAGACTCCATGCTAATGTGTTAAATAACAAGTGAACTACTGCATCAAACAATAAAAAATGCTAGAATAAAATCAGATGCCCGGGTCACTAAAGTTTCTTGAAAATATATTTTAAAAGTAATTGTACTGACAGTTACCCACCATTCTTGTGTAATTCTTGTTTTGAGCTCAGGAAGAAGAAATTGTCCATGGAAACAATAGATAGAAGAAATATTTGAAAAGATGCCCGTTATCACTTCAGATGAAATACCTGCTTCTGACAACTTAGTGCAAAACACCTGCATGAGACAAGACAGTACCAACACAGAGTTTAAAAAATCCTGAACACAGCGGAATCAGGTTGTAGTATTACAAAGCTGACTGCCTCAGAACAGAGCCACAACATCTGACTTCTGCACTTAGTCCCTGGGGATCACCACCCTGAGCATTCTCAGGAGTTTCACAAAACATAAACCCATTGTCAAACAGGGTCAGATTTACGCATTAGGGCGTATTTCTCCATTAGAAATGTCTGGGGTGGTTTTAAGTCAAAGAGATTGAAACTACTGAGAAGATGAGACATCTGTATTTGGGAGTATAAGCTGCAAAGAACAATCAGTTCCTGAAGAGCACTTACTGGTACTTACACGAAGCAAAATCAACCCTTTGATTATTTTCTTTCTCTGTAGGAAAATCACACTGTACTGAACAAAAGTGGAAGACACTCCCTGAATTTCTAGGGTCTTGAAACAGCCTTTGTTCATCCAAAGCAAACACTGGAAAGCTTTCCACAGAGGTTGTAGGGTTGGATGGTGGTAGATGGCTCTCTGAAAGCTGCAGCTTCTAACAAGATTTCTAGCAAGGTGACAGTTTGCCCTGTTTCTTTTTTTCTTAAGCAACGTTAATCATCTTCATTTTTCCTTTGCTTTTACTGCACATTCGTGTTTTTCTTTATATAATAATTACATATACCATCCAACTGAATTACCTGATCCAACAGATGGAGTCTTTTAACATATGCTTCTTCTGTATGGAGCAGTTCATTTGCAATGTTGAATAGCTTTTGGGGCTCTGTACACTGGGGGAAAAAAAAAAAGGAAGTTACAAATAACAGAATCCATCTGCTCCAGCAAAACTAACTTTCACCAACCATTCTTCCTCCCATTTTCTCCATAGGCCAAACGTCCTGCCAATACAGAAGCCCAAAGTGAATGACCTTAACACATTTCAGAATCTGCTCTACACTTCTCACCAAAGGAACAATTTGCTTTAGAGTGATTTTTTAAGCCATTTTCTGAAAGCTGGAGAGGACATCACTTTATTTTGTTTGTGTTTTCATTTGTTGTATTTTTCTGTTTTGGTTTTTTTTTTAATAAAAAAACAGAAACATCCACTAAATCTGGAGATATACCTAGTTTATTTGATAACTGAGACATTAGACTGCAAATTAACAGTTCTCAATTTTTAACTTGGGTCATGCATACAAAAACAGTCAGAAACTAGAAAAGACCACGCATTTCACTCCCCAGCCAGTGCAATGTTACTCTCTGCTATATTTCTATGAGCTCTGTGCAGCTTTAAACACTCACCAGTTCCAGCAGTGTAACTGAAATTACCCAGCAAAGCTTTTCACTGTGCTCATTAAAATAAATAAATAAGAACTAAATCAACTAAAAGCTTGAATACAACTAAGAGGCGTAAACTTACTTCACCATTTAGCTAGAACTTACATAGGCTTCACAGACTCTTGCTTTTCTGTGTGTTTAGAAATACCTGAATTAGGGTGACACCAGCTTTAGCTTTCTGACAAACTCTAGATACTTTTGAAGGTCTAGACTTCAAACTCCATGTCTACATTTAATCAAATCAAAACTGTGTTTCAGACTTGAGGGCTGGTTGGTAGAAACAGGAGTACAACACTGGAAAGGGGCAGCAAGGATGCTAAAGGGTAGGGAAATTTTAATGGGCTGGAGCTGGGAAAAAGAGAACTGTGATGTAGGTTAGAGAGATGTATAAATGATTAATGGAACAGACAGCAACAGCTTGGTGCAATTATTCACCATTCCTTGCACTGGAGAACTGAGTGCATCAAATCAAACTACTGAAGTGCTGCTTCAAGACCAAGAGCTGCTTCCCTGAGCACCTTATCCCTGCGTGCACAGCCCTGGAGCACACAACACAGCAGGCAGCAAAGGTTCCCACAGACTCACAAAAGGACCGGACAAATCCACAGAGAATGAGTCCAGCTGAAGTCAATTAAAAACAAAGCCTGCTTCTGCTCCAGGAAGCACCTGGGCCCCCCAGCAGCAGCGATTTCTGTCCCCAGCACCTATCTCCGTCTGCTTGCCAGCCCCTCACTAGACACACAACATGGCTAGAAAGTGTCACTGAAACTCTCTCTTTAAGCTTCTTCAATGCCATCTTGTTTTGATTACATACAAAGTCGAAAAGAAACAAATTTAAATTAAAAAACACATTCAGGCAAACTGCTGTGCAACCAAAAGACCTGAAAGCCTTTTCAAAGCTAGCCATGAATCCAAGCAAACCAGGCCCACAGCTACCCTACGTGAAATAAGGTACCACTTAGCCCAACTACCTACAGCTGTGTGACAGGAGCAGCAACCAAGGGACAGCGAGGACTTTTGCTGTACTGGAAATGCTGGATTGAGTGACTATATGATATATGCTTATATTCTGGGAGAAAAAAAGACAGCACAATACTTTGAAGCTGTTATGGAGAAACGCAACTTATTATAGATTATAATGAAAGACATTGCTGGCCATTAAGATTCCAATAACTGGGATCTCTCGCTGAGAAAGAATTTACTTGCCAGCTTTGCTGAGTGCCTGAATGAAAGGCACTGATGTCATCTGGCTGGCACGCCAGCACCCAGAACATCCTCTGATTTGTTTGAGTTCTGAATTTGAAAAATAATTTTTTTCAACCAAATACGTTTGCTCTCAAAAGTAAATCTTTACATAGCACAGGCACTTTCTAACCCCCTGAACTTCACCATCTGCAACTGAGTTTATACTTAGAAAAATCTTGCTGACATCTGCTCAAAGACCAAACCATGGCCGAGCACAGTATCAGCCTGAGCTGAGCATTATGTTTTAAGGCAAGATCGTCTTCAGCTGCTCCTTCTGCCAGTGGCAGACAGGAATGTTTTTCAGACTGATCTGCAACTTATTCACCTTTCAAGTGACATACGTTGTACTTAAAATAGTTGATACAGTGAATTACAAGGACAGCCCAGCTCCAACCCTCCTGCGCTGTGTGCTCTTGGAAGGACAGATTCGACACAGCCAGAGCTGTACAGCAGGGGATATGGACAAGGTATTTCATGATCTGTTTCCTTTGTTTCGAAGGAAAACTAAAAGAAGCATGCAAACTGAAATGCATTTATATTCCTTATGTAACAGCTGTAAGTAAGTCTCTGTTCACATTTATTAACACAACTACAGTCTGACAGAAATTGAAGGAGCCCTGCTTGACTGAAGTAAACGGGCTTCAGCCTAATGACTTTGGCAACAAAGGTGGTTGGCGGAAAAGAGTCCTCGGGTAACAAACGAATCAGCAGAGACACAGCATGCCCAACCTGAGGAGACTTGAGACACCCCTAACATCACTAACACTGAAGTAAACCAGTAGCAAGGAGAATCATAGAATGGCCTGGGTTGAAAAGGACCATAATGACCACCTAGTTTCAACCCCCCTGCTATGTGCAGGGTTGCCAACCAGCAGACCAGGCTGCCCAGAGCCACATCCAGCCTGGCCCTGAATGTCTCCAGGGATGGGGCATCCACAGCCTCCTTGGG